>VZRV01000863.1:289332-321958 GCA_013398115.1 Falcunculus frontatus
CCTTCCCTTCCCTTCCCGAATCTCCCCTGAACCTCCCTCTCCTCCTCCCCCTCCATCCCTTCCTCTTCCCCTCTTTTCCTTTTCTTTTTTCCCTGACCCTCCCTGTGCTTTGGACTCCGTGTGCTCATAAGAAGTGGTGCTGTTGTATTTTATGTCGATTAACAGCAGTTTGAACATCCCCTTCTGCCTGACCCTGACTGCAGCTCAGTGTCTGTTTTGTCCCACCAGTGCCTCAGACATCCCACGCAGAGCTGCCCTCCTGCCTTTCCAACAGCTTCTTCACCATCCTGTGTGCAGGACACTGCCCTTGGCTCAGGGTTTGGGAAGCATCTTCAGGCTCAGCTGGTGGATTAAGCTGGATGCATTTATTTGGGAATCTTTTTCAAGGGCCTTCATTTTCTGCAGTGGGTGCAGGGGGCTGGAGAGCTCTGGCTGCTCTCACAGGGGGAAGGGGGAGCTCTGGCCACCACCCTGTGATGAGTGGTGACCACAGGGTGATGGAGAATCATCCCTGCATCCTCCCTCTGGGTCATGGGATGAACCCCTGCTCCAGGGACTCTGCCAGTCACCCCAGGCTGGGGGTGGAGGAGGAAGATGACCACCCTCACCACAAGCTCAAGCCTTTGGAGAGCTTTCCCTGACAGCCTCCGGAATTTGCTGTCTTGACTTTGTCCTCAGCACAAGGACAAGGGCAGCCTGGCTTGAGCCTGTGTCTCCTAGGAGCAAGCTAATTTTCCTCCAGTTTTCCTGAGATAAGGCAGCAAAGTTGATTGTAATGAGGTGATGGTGCTCAGCATTAATCCTGCAGGAAGGTGTCACTGTCCAGGGCAAAAAACCCACTGACCCTGGAAAAAAGCACTGTCTGAGAGGAGCTGGTCCAGGTGATGCTGCCTATGAGGCAATGTGTGGGCTTGGGGCACTGGCAGGATGTGGCTTTTGTGGACCCTGTCAAGTTCTAATTGTACCAAGTTAATTACTGAGTGTGGCCTTGCGTAAGGTTAAAGCAGACAACAGATGATGAACAGTCTGTGGTTTGTGCTGGGTCACAGCCATGCAGATGTGTCTGCAAATGCACAGTAATTCCGGATGTAAATTATACAGCACTGCACAGGCAGTGAAATTGGAGTCACAAATGTAAGCAGCAGGGGCATGGGAATGGGCTTACCCATGGGAAAAATCCTGATAATGCGGGGCAAGTGCCCAGGTCAACTTAGTGAAACTAAAGGGCAAAAAGCTGAGCTTTCAGTTAATCCAGTCTAGGTGTTTATTTCCAACAGTGGATTCACAGTAATGCTGTGCAGAGGTGACCTCTGGGACTCAGCAGTTGGTTGGACACTTCCAAACGTTTTAGTACCCAGTGGGCAGCAGGCACAGGGCACCTCCAGTCAGGGCCTGGCCTTCAACACATTCCCAGCCAAGGGTTGCTCCCAAAGCTGAGGGTGGTTACGGTTTCCAGCTCTAAAGAGCTGAGAAGGGCTCTCAAGTGCTGTGGCAAAGCTCCCAAGGGGGAAAAAGTGGTACCAGAGCTTCATCCTTGAGCAGAAAGTAGCAGTCACCCCCTTCTGCCACCCTGGCATTTGGCCTGGAGGTCAGACCTGGATTTGGTCTCACTGGTGTCTCTGGGAGCTGAAAGCACCTCCTGGTCTCCACTCCTGCCTGATGGGACATGCCAGCTCCAACTCCCTTCCCTCCCAGGACAAGAGAGCCATGGAATGTGATTTCAGATTTTTTTGGTGTGAAGTTTCAGAATATGAAATTTAGTTTTTCTATGTGATACTGGTACACAGAAGGCACTGACAATGGAAATGGCCATGGGCAGGTACTGGGAAGGTCCAGCCCAGGCAGTACAGACATGCACCCCAGCACAGATGAGCCTTGTCACGCTGGGAGCTCTTGGTGACATCCCCTGAAGCACCTTGGAATAATACATCCAGACAGACAACCCCAGAGCAGGGAGCAGCAAAAGGAGGGAAGCTGAGCTCAGGAGAGGAAAATCAGTTTGCAGCCTGGCTCCAGTATAAATACAACGACACGTGCCCCACAGCAGGATGTCACAGAACCATAAAATCCCACAATGGCTTGGGCTGGGAGGGGCCTTAAAGCCCATCCAGTGCCACCCCTGCCATGGGCAGGGACACCTTCCACTATCCCAGGCTGCTCCAAGCCCCATCCAACCCGGCCTTGGACACTGCCAGGGATCCAGGGGCAGCTTCTCTGGGCACCCTGTGCCAGGGCCTCCCCACCCTCACAAGGAACGATTTCTGACCCAAACCCTCCTCTCTTGTCAGGACCCTGAGTGTCCTCTGCTCACCCCTCTGCTCAGGCTTTTGCAGGAGCATCCCTGCTGCTCTCTGCCACATCCTCCACCTGTGCTCAGAGCCTGCCCTGTGTCCCGAGGCATCAGCCAGACACCCCTGGGACTCAGCCACTGCTGCCTCGGGAGCCAAGAGAGCCTCACCCTGGTGCTCTCTCCAGGCCCAGCTGTCAGCACAGCCCAGGCTGATTTGGGGGGACGGACACCAGTTCCAAACCACCTCGTGGCAACCATCAGCACTGCTTTGGAGTGGCAGAGGACACAAAGGAAGGCAGGGAAGGGCCTGGCTGATCCCTTGTTAGGGAGGCTCTTCTCAATGCACGCAGTGTCCTGCGGGGTGGGATCTGGAGAAGGCTTCAGGCTCCAGCCTGTCTTCAGAGCATCACTGCCAGGTGCTCTGCTATCCCTCCACTATCCCTATTAATTGGCTTCTCCCACCCCTCTCCAGCCCCTTCCCTTCCAGCGCTCGTCAGGGAACGGAAAGGCGAAGCTGACAAGATTTCTTCTTGAAAAAGAAAGAGAGAAAGCTTGCATTGGTTCCATCAAAGCCTTTTATTAAAGCCACATGGGGAAAGAGCTGCCCTGTCAGACAGCTTTTGGTATTGAGAAAACATGAAAGAAACCAACAGCTATAATCAGCTCAAGAAATTTATTGCATTTTTGACCCTGATATGGTCACGCACTGCTCGAGATTTCTTTGAAGATGTTGCAGGTTTATTGATTGTGAAAAATGTCAATGTGTCACATGCCCAATTAACTTGGCACTTCTTGCAATCAATACCCTAATTGCCTCTCTTTAGAGAGGCCATTAATTTAATTAACCCCCTCCTGCCCCCAACTTGTTTTCCCAGTTAAAATATTTTAATAAACAGATGTTCCAAGGCCTATGTTCCTATTGTGATGGGAGAGATGAAGGAGAGCAGAGATTTCTTAGAGATCCAGCATCATTTCCAAGGACTTCTGGAGCCGGGTATCTGCTTAGTGGGAACAAGAGAGCAGCAGAGGCTGAAGGTGCCTTTTTGCCTTGCTTGCCTTGCCCCAGCCTCTTCTTGGGTGTTGGGAGACAAATCTTCTTTAGCAGAAAAAAACAGAGTGAGAGACCTGACCTCCCCAGGGCTGTGAATGGAGCTGAGACCAACAGCCTGTGAAGGTCGTATCAGGAGTGACATGGTTGCTGTCACTTCTGTGGTTTATTTTTTAGCCAGTGCACTGAAGTTTCACGGAGCTGTTGGTGTGCTGAGGTTGCCAAGAGTTAATCTGGGTGGTCTTGCTGTGGTTTTGTTTTTGTTAGTACTTAACAAATGGCTCTGGCATGATTAGGCTAGGCTTAAAAACTGGCTAACTGCTAGATCTGGGGTGGAATCGTTGGCTCTCCATCAGCCTTTAGCACAGTCTCTCCTAATTGGGTCCCACAGGTATCTCCCCAGGCTGCCGAGCTGCTCGGCATCTTTAGCAGTGATCTGGAAGAAAACAGAAAATCATTACTGATAAAGTTTGAAGATGACACTGAGAGACTCCTGGAGCAGTAAATAATGGCAAGAGCAGAGTAATCAGGTGGTGGTGTTTATATCACTTAGCAAATTGGAGGTGATAAAACAGCCCCTGGTTGAATGCAGCTAAATGCCAGGCCGTAAATGTGGGGAACAAGAAATACTCATTTTGCTCACAGGGTGGGGGAGAGGAGGTGGCAGGAGTGATGTCTCCGGAAACATCACGAGTTTGTGGGGGAAATCTATCAGGATTATGAGTGTTTCCTTTGCTGCCATGATTAAGAGTGGAGGTGCAATATGCAGAAGTAGACCAGCTTGAAGTTTAATTTCAAGCAATGGTATAAAAAAGAAATAGTGAAAAATAACCTGAAGGTAATTGTTCTTGAGAATCTATTTCCCTCCTTTACTCCTCCCACACGTATTTTTGACTAGCCAAGGCAATGGTTAGTTTTCCAAAATCTGATACTTTGATAGTATTATTTGAGAGGATGGAGAGATTGGAAATCAAACCTTGGGAATCAAACGGCTGGGAACCGTTCCCATTCCCTTTATGGGCAGCTGTATTTAAATCTGAGATCAAAGATATGAAGTGGAAGGCAGCAGAGCCATTTAAGCAGGGGCTGCTGTCATTGGGGAGCAGAGGCGTGGGCAGCGAAATCCACAAACCCCTTGATCTCAGCCTGTGGAGGGGAAACCCTCAGAAAGGGGATTAAGAGGGAGCAAACAACCCCCTACCCCTCCTGTCAGCCACGGAGCCCTGGAGAGAGAAGCTATGGGGAAACAGCATCTCCTCTCTGCCCAACACACATTAATTACCTAATCAAGAGAATCCGAGCTGGCAGGAGCTGCTGCATTTATGTTGATGCTGGAGACCCTCATCCAGCAGACCTGGGTTCACCCCTTTGCCATCTTTCTGGCACTGGTGTGTCCTTGTCCCAGCTTGGGCTCTCGCCCTCCAGGGTGCTGTGAGCTCTGCCAAACCTGCTGGATGCACTTCCCCTCCCCAGCAGTGCTGGGAGCTTTCTGGGCTCTCTGATTTTCCTGTAACTTGCAGGAAAAGCAAGTTTTGGGTTGATCCAAAGATAGGTCTCAGCCCCATCCTTGGAGACCTCTGCTATCCATGGGACAGGAGCACTTGGGTGAGGCTGGTCCTGGCAATGTGATGCTTTGGCTTTGTCTGTCTCCCTCCTGCCAAAGTGCCCAGGGAACCCAGGGATGCTCTGCAGGTGCCAGAACGGATCCTTTCGGTCATTCATGGCTTTACACTCCTGGCTTGCTCTGGACCATGGCAAAGGTGATCTGGTCAATCATGTGCCCTGCTACAAACCACTCCCAGCTGGCACTGTGACCCCAAACAGTGGCTCCCCATCACTGGGTGACTGTCCCTGTGATGGCAGGGCAATCTCATGGCACTGCTCAAACATGAGGCTGGGGGCTCTGACTGTTAATTTGCAGCCCCTTTTTGGAGGGAGACACCAGCAAGGGTAGAGACAAGGGTGAGGCTGAGGGGCTGCAGCATCCCATGGCTCCAGGGCATTTATGGATTTGCTCCTTTTGGCCTAGGTAGAACTCATGAGCTCGTTCTCACAAGAGCTATGTGCAAAGGGAGGAGCAGGAGAGGGTGTTGGAGCATCATCCTGGCAAGGCATGGGATGTGTGGATGAAAACACGGGAGAAGCAGCTGAAGGAGGCTCCTGAAGCATGTGGCTGAGGATGACTTCATCAGCAGATAGAGGAAAGACAGGAGCAGAGCAGCTGAGAAGCAATTAATGCTTCATCATTCCCAAGGTTCCCCTAAACTAACAGGCCATGAACAAACGGCACCCGGGGTAAACCTTTTATAAGCAACCTACTGCCTGTAGGAACTGTCCCCAAGCACCTCCAAAGGCTCCTACCTGCCTGTTCTGTCTCAAACAGACGCAATTATTTTGTTGGTCCTTTGAGTGGTCTCTTAGGACAGATTTCTTTGGGCTGGCAAAGGCAAAACTGTAAAGACTTTACTGCCAGTCGCTGCATCTCAGTGCTGCATCTGCTCACAAGAAACCCACAGCACATCTCGAGGAGCCTGCTGCTGTCTGGGCTCTGCTCTCATACATGCACTGAGCTAAAACACAGCTCCTGGACTCTGGCGTGGCTCCTTCCTGGGAGGGAGGGGTGCTCTCACCTCTATGCACCTCACCCATGGTGTGCAGAGCCCAGCAGGGGAACAAAGCAGGAAAGATGCTGGAAGGAAACCTTCAGTTGTCCTCCAACCAACCTCTGTGACCATCTGTGCTCCCCCACAGAAGTGGTGAGTGTGCAGACCCCAAATCCAGGCAGGCTCCAGCTGTGCCTGTTATGCAGCCTGAGGCGAGTCAGCTCAGTCCAGTGGCACCAGAGATGGGATCCTGCCTTGTGCTGCTGGAGGGTCAGAGGGCCCAGAATCCCTGGAGAACAGTGGAGGGATGGCACTGCCAAAAGAGAGGCGGTCAGAGGAGTCTGTCTGCACCCAGGCAGGAGGAGAAGGCTTGGCCATGGTGCAGGAACCTGATGTGGTTTCCTGATGTCAAGGAGAGTTTTGTGAACACCCCAGAGAAGCTGGGGCTGGGCAGGGATGATGTGACCTTTCTGATCCAGAGAGAGTTAATTAGATGTAGAAATCTTTGCCTTTGTGCAGGTTTTGGGATGACACATCAGCAGGAGTGGGGGGAAATAGATAACTTTTCTTCCCTGATGAAGAGCTTTGCTTCCCAGGCCTTTCCTTCCTGCCTTTCCTCAAGAGCTGGATTTTCTCAGAAGACACCAGCTCTCTGATTTCTAAGGATTAACACTCCTGAAGCTTTCTGCAGAGCTAGCAGGCATCACATGTTCCGTGCGCGGCTGCGCCCAGCAGTGACTCATCGTCCCTGCCCACCTGGGGCTGCTGGAAAATCTCACAGAAAGGTCTGGGGAGCCTTTCGGGAGCCAAAGTTAGCTCTGAGCGTGTGTGTGCGTGTGGAGCAGCAGCTCCTCTGGCCGTATGGTACCAGATCTGCTCAATGGACAGAACCACCACATCTCTCTGCTTCCTGAGAGCAGGGAAGGAGGGTGATTTCAGAGCTAACTGAGGTTGTCAGTCTACCTGAAGGGCCCCGTGGCTTCCTCCTAAAAAACCCCCACAATATTTGCTTTGTGGGAGCCACGTTGTTTCTTCTTCTGCTGGGGAAAAGGATTTGGCCTGTCCATTGCAAGGTGTTCCTGTGGCAGGGAGGGCTCTGTGCTGTCACAGAGGAACAGCAGGGCTGGCAGAGTGCCGGACCCTTGGAGCATCCAAACCACTTTGTCTGCCAAAGTACCAGGTTAAAGAAATGAAGTATGCTCCTGGTGGGTCAGTTTGGGCCTCCAGGAAGAGAAGTGTGGAGGGAGGAGAGCAAGGGTTGTGCTCTCTCCCCCGTCCCTTAGCATTGACATGTGCCTGTCACTGCCCATCACAGGCCTTGGCCCATTCCTACTCAAACACTTCAGGGTATTCCCCACTTCGCAGGTGTTGAGCAGGGCTGTGGGAAGGGGGTTCTGGTATGAAGAGAGGTTGTTAACATTCTGAACAGGCCCTGAGTGCCCACGGAGAAAAGCAGGATGTGAGAAACGCTCCAGACTAACCTGCCCCATGGAGATGGACACATTTGCCATTCCCAGACGAGCTCTCAGTCTTGTTTCCAGAAAACAGCTCATTACCCTGAAGCAGGTCTTTCCTTCAAGTCAGTATCTCTCGGGCAGAATGCTTTAATTTAACACGTGTAGTGTTGGTGAATCCCCCCCAGTATTCAGTAAATTGGTTCCAGATCTCCCTGTTAAGGCCTCCGTGCCCTATTGCTCGGTGCAGGGTGGCATCGCTTTGTATCTCCTTAGATCTGGGCTGGTTTGAAAAGCTCAGGGCTATCGGATTTCTGCTCCCTGAGCAGCAGCTGCAGATAATGATTGAGTCATTCTTGAACTTCTCCCTGATAAATGAAGCAGAGTGAGAGTCTGCCATTCATTTTCCTGATTCCCTCCTGTGCCTTCTCAGGTTTGTTGGTGTGATCCTGGTGTGGGACTTGTTATGCCAGCAGTCATAAACTCAGAGGCACAGACTCTGCCCTTTCCTCAATAATTTGGAGTAGTTACTTGTCTCTTTGACTTGATGTACTGAAATCACTCTGAACTTGCTGTTTGTCCCCTCTTCTCCCTAACATGTGCCTCCCAAAGATGGAACTCCCCACTCCTACACCCTCCAATACTCTCAGTTGGAATTATTAATTCCTAGGTGGGTGCTTTCATATTTAGCCATTTTCACAGGCTCATTACCAAGCTTTAGGGGCTGCAGTGTTTTCCCAGCCCTTCTGCTCAGTGTGCTGGCTGTATACTTTGGCAAGAATGATGTCCAAGGCCAGCTTGGACAAGGCTTGGAGCAACCTGGTCTAGTGGAAGGTGACCCTGCCCATAGCAGGGGGTGGAACGAGATCTCAAAGGTCCTTTCCAGTCTGGACCATCCTGTCATTCTATGACACTCTTTTTTCCACATCACTGCTAAAAGGTTAAGTTGTATGGCCAAGACCCAGTCCCATTTTCAGCCCATAAGAAACATCCCTGCCCTATGAGGCCTCTTGTGCACACTTACATTTTGAGGCCCCACTCAGGAGTCAAGGTGGGGTTCTTTATCCATACATTTTAGGAATATGGAGCAATCCTGGCTCCAAGGCATCTTCTGATAACTCTGTGGGACATGAAGGAATAACCTGAGCCCCTCCTGCTCTGACAGCATCTTCTGCTCTGTGCTGGCCTCTTGTCCCATGTGTCTGCCAAGGGGGAAAAGTCATTTGGGAGCATGAGGCAATGGGAAGCGTTTGATCATCAGTCCTCAGTCTCTGTCTGAACATGTGCTTCTGCTTCCAAACAAACAAGTGGGAGAAAAAACTCATCATGAAATATTCAAATACCTTCCGGGCTGAGAGCGGGGAATGCTCTCGCCCCAGTTCTCTGCTCCTTTCAGGAGCTCAGCATCCAAAGCTTCTCCATCATCAGGTGATGCTGAAGGCCACGGGTGTGATCCCTCCCTCTCCGAGGTACGAATGCACTGGGCGTGTCCTGATTTGGAGGATGCCGGTGGGAATCTGGGGGATTTGCCTTTGGCTCCAAGCCTGCTAGCCAATATCCCAAGATAAAGGAATTGCAATAGGAAAGATCCGAACCCCTCTGCTGCTTCCAAAGGCAGCTTCCTTTCTGCAAACAGCAGGGAATGCCTGTTCTGCCTCACCAGCCCTACCCCAGCTGTGTCAGGATGCAGGGGGTGAACGTCAGCCTGGGTGACTCCTCTAGGCCAGGTTGGACAGAGCAACCTGGTTGAGTGGAAAGTGTTCCTGCCCATGGCAGGGGGTGGAATGAGATCAGCTCTGAGGTTCCTGCCAACCCAGCCTGTTCTGGGATTCCATGACTCTGGGATTCTCTTGGCCCTGAGCACACAGACCTGATCCCCAGTCACACTGCTGGTGTGTTGTCACATCTCATGGGCCAAAGTTCTGGCAGCCTGACACTCCCTTTACACCCAGCGGTGTAAAGAGCAGAGACATATGAAGTCAGAAGGACAAGAGCACCCCAACATAACCCCTGCACCAAGGAGCTGCACAGGGCTCTATGCTTGGCCAGGCTGGGTGTGGGAGAGTCCTGTCTGAGCACCCCTGAACCAGGACAGCCCAGCAGAGACAGATCAGAACTGAGAAGTCCACAGAGGGACACTCCAGGACATGGACACACCTCAGGGCACAGCCAGCTCCTCATTCCTGGGAAGAACCCTGGAAAAAGCAGGGCAGCCAGATGACCCTGCAATCCTTTCCCCTCAAAGGTATTCCTTGGGAATATCTTCCTGCAGGTGATCTGCAGGGAGCTGCTCAGGATTCCCAAGATATTCATAGGGTACAATGACAGGTACGCCTGCACGTGATGAGATCACAAGGATCCACCTCCTTTCACAGGAATTGCCTCAACTTTTGATGGTTGGACTTGATGACCTTTGAGGTCTTTTCCAACCTTAATGATTGTGTGATTCTATGATCTAATCTGAGGACACGTCCTGGTTATCACCCAGCTGAGACGCTCCAGGCAAGATGCTGCTTCCTGAGGTGTCTGTGACCTGCCTGCTGCCCGTGGCTCAATATGGAGCTGTTTTGGGGTAATGCCTTAGATTTTTGCTTCCTTTTGACTATCCTTGGGTCTGAATTACATGTGGTTCCCTGCATCTTGGTTTGAAACTAAGGACTTGTTTTCCATCAGGAAATGCAGGCAGACAAAGTCCCTCATGGCCAGGGTTCAGAGCGCTGATCCTGAAGCTCCCGAAATGCGTGAAAATTTGCCCAAAAAGGTTGCAGAGAGCACTGCAGGCATCCAAGTGGATTTTCTTGGTCAGCCTGAACAGTGGCAGAACTTCCCCAGTAAATATCAAGGGATCAGCTGTTTTCCAGCAGCTCAGTTTGATCACAGAATCACAGAGTCACAGAATCAGCTGAGCTGATGATGAGAGGAAATCCATCCCTGGCCAGGGCTGACCACTCCTGCAGGTGGTGGAGGAGGAGGAGATGGTGTTATATGAGCTCAGCCTTCGACTCAGGAAGAAGCTGAGAAGTTTGAAGCTTTTTGCGAGAGGAGGAGGGTTTCAGCAGGGTGTCAAGAGAACATGAGCTCATATCATTGCACTTATTTATATCCTCAAGCCGGCATCTGTTGCGCCCAAACTCGCTGCAGTCCTCAGCATTAAACATTTCATTAGCCCACAGCCCCTCTGGCAGTGCTCACACCCGCACACAGGCTGTTTAGCAGCCAATCCATCCATTTAATTTCTCATTAAACTTTAGATGTAATGATTTTTTTAGTGGTCAAGTGAATAAAGCAGTTAAAATAAAAAACGGCTGGATAGCAAAGGTTTGGCCTTTGCTATTTTCAGCCTTTAATGATGCTGTGGTGAAGCCAAGAAGTGTCTGTGCTTCTTTGCTGGGTGAGCAGGTCCCTTCTGGGGGAGGTTCTTTGGAAATACCATCCTTCCAGCATGAGCTGGAGGCTTTGATCTGAGGAGGGGGAAGCCAGGGAATAGTCAGGCAATAGTCAGTTCCATCAACAAACATTTTGAGGAGGAAAATGTTTGGAATCCTTAAAGGGCCAGCTTTCCCTTTTTTTCAAGTGACTGCAATTTTTTTAAAGAAATTATCCTGAAAATAAATAGCCACCATCCACCTTCAGCAGAACTGACAGATCTTCAGATGATCAACAGCTGCTGCCTTTAATGAGCTGAAAAGAAATGTTTTTGTGAGAGCCAGGCAGGAGGGAGGTTTGGAGCTGTGCACAAAAGCCATGGCACTCTCGCGGTGCCACTCTGGGGTGAAACTGCATTTGGGTCACGAGTGGATGTGTCACTGCTGGCTTTCACAGAGGCCATGCTGTGAATGATGGGCCTCTACCACGGCCATCCTTTGCTTTTTGGTGGAGGTCTCTGTATGGAACCCACTCTGGTGAGCTCTGCAAGCTGAGCCTGGACGTGGCTCTGCCCTTCTTGGATCAGGGCAGCAGAGGGGCAGCTTTGGGAATTGCTGAGCATCTCTGTGGCCATGAACCCTCCTGTTCATGGTCTAGCCCCGAAGCTCAGCCAGGACAGTGGCATTGGGGTCCAGGGCCAGAAGGAAACCCATTCATGCAGGTTCTACCAGAGAGTGGCTCTGTGGGAGGGGGTGTCTGAGTCCCCCCGTTATCAGTGAGGCAGTTCAGAGCTGCATTGCTCCCACTGAATGCAGGTCCTGCTCCAGGTCTCTCCTGCCACCCTGGGATTGCTGACCTGACTCACCCCTTCTGGCACTGCAGGTCACAATCTCCATCTGGGCTTGGGAGGGTATGATAAGATCAAGGATATCCCGAAGCAGCCAAAAGCAAAGGAGCAGCAGGAGGAAGAAGAGGCCTGGAGTTTTGGCCGTGAGAAGACGGGAGCTGAAGCAGCAGATCAAGGTGTGCCAGGAACATGGGCTGGGGGAGAGAAACACCCTGCAGAGGGCCTTGATGGACTGTTAGAGCCTGGAAGGGCTGGGGAGAAAAATGAAGTGACAGCAAAAAGAGTGGAAAACATCCCTCCTTTGGGAAAGACCAGACACTTCATTCAGGGAGAAGGCAAGCAAACATTGAAGGGGGACAGGAGAAGGTCCTGCTGGAGAGGACGGGGAGATCAGAGCACATGTGGAGGCAGGAGGTGGAAATCTGCAGGAGGAGTCAGGATGAAGGAGGAGTCACCCTGCAAAGGAGCACTGGGTGCTTGTGAGAGCAAATGAGGTGCAGGGAACACCTCTGAGTATCTCTCTTTTTGTTGTACTCCCTCAGCTGTTCTTTACATTTTGCCTTTGATGAGTCCTTTTTCATGAATAAGAACAGGGCCTGAAGTTGTACTACCAAGGAAGAGGAAAAGAAAATATGTTAACAAGTTTCCAGCTCCAGGGGAGAGGTTCACGCCTCGTCAGCTGGGACAGGAAGGATGTCCTGAGGAACCAGGTCTGCACATCCAACCTTGGATGTGAGCTGATTCCCTTCTGGGAGCCAGGTTTGTGGGACTGGTTTCTTAGCAATCCCGGAGTTATTGTATTTATTATCATCTCTTCCATGGTTTCCCTTCAGGAGCCAGGATAGAGAGGCACAGGCAGCAGGTCTGGACTTCCAGCAGGGGCAGTGGAACACGGGTGGTGCCTCCAGGGCCAGATCCCAGCCCCTGGATTGTGGCCACTTCCAGCACTGCCACTGGTGATTTACCTCTCTTCATTCCTTCGAGCCAGGAGTCTAATAAATAAATCACTAGAGATGGGCAAGGAATGAATTATCCATCGGCTCTGAGAAGCTGTGGAGGTGGAGAGGGGGACACCACCTCACCTTCCTGGGCTTGGCCAGCCCAGGGCTGCCTCCCCCCGTGTCCCCAGCACTGGGATGCACACAGGGGCTCCCCTGCATCAATCACTGAGCTCAAACCCAGCATGTAGAAGAGAGAAAACATCAAAAGGACATTTTGACACATACTTAACATTTTATATATTTTGTATGAAAGAGAAAAAATGAGTGTTTTAAAATATTCATCTCCTGGGAAGGCAGCTGGATGGATAAAAGGCTCCCAGTCTGCAGGGAAAGCGAGGGGGAGATGGGGCTGATATCTGTGTTCTTTGGCTGCTTTTGAAGGAGACAGCAGGAGATTCCTGAGAGTGCCCAGTGTGTCGTGCAGGTGCTGAGGGTGAGGGTGACAGGAAAGAGCCCCCAGGCTCTCCCTACCAAAGCCAGGCACATTTGGTAACTCAGAGAGGCCAGTGCCACCTCCCAGGATTCAGTCACAAGTCTTGTCGTGGGTGAGATTCTTGTCAGGGTGCCAGGGCCTGAAGTCCTGCTGGGAATTGTGGTTCTCAGGCTGGATTTCACAGAGGAACATTTAAAGCCTCTGGCCTAGGAGAGGTTTGGAATTGCTGTCACAGCCCAACTCAAAGGTTTGGGTGATAAACCATTGGTTTTTTGATTCTGTTTGTTTGTTTGCTTTATTTTTAGCATCCTGTTGCTTGGCCAGGCCCAAAACTCAGGGCAGGGGGAAGGACTGAATGTTTGAGTTTTCATATTGGGTCCAGTGGTGCAGATACCCAGAGGCTGGAGGGACCACACCACAGATCCCCAGAAAGAGTACAGCTGAGAGCAGGTGTATGAGACATGGGATAGGAGATAGGGGACAGGGGATATGGGATCAGTCCCCACACACCAGCCTGTATCTCTTCTTCCTCCATGTGCAGCAATATCTGGCACACAGCAGAGCAGGACAAAACCTATTCATACCCCCAAATTCATCTTCTCATTCCAGCCTTTAATATTCACCTCTGACCCCATAGGTGAGCCAGTTCCTCCTGGGTTATGTATCTGTATATCTATATATCTATACCTATTTCTATATCTATTTCTGTGTATCTCAGCTGTCTATATCTGTATATCTGCAGAGCTTGCTGTACTCCCTGTTCCAGAGCAGACCTGAGGGTTTTCCCTCCACATACTGCTTCCTTCTCTCAAAGGGCCAAACAGGACCCTGGGCTGTGAGAGGTGTTGAGCTGTGAAAGTCTGAATTGGCTGTTCTTTTCCCTGTTCTCCCATTTAGTCCTAAATGTGTCCATAGATGGTAAAAAATTCCTCTTCTCTGGACAGAGTGGTGCAGGGTGGGCAGTGGTTCACATGTGCCCACTCCTGCCCATGGACACATGGGGTGACAGCTCTCCTCCCTTCTTTGCTGACCATGAACCCCAAATTCCCTCGCTGGTTTAAGTGACATCCCACTTTTTTCACTTCCTTGCCATGTGAGATGTCTGTGCATGGAGGGTCATGCTGGGGACAAGGGCAGAGTCTGGGGCAGGTGCCAGGCACTGGGTCAGCTAAACCAGCCCCCCTAGTTAGTCAGAAGAATAGTATCTCATTTTTCACATCATTCCCATTTCCATTCTCTATCTTCTTTTCCATGAAAAATGTGAAAGCACTAATAGAAAACTTCCCACGGAGGTTTCTTGTTTTGACAAAATATCAATTTTCCATTGAGCAGGTATTTCAAGCCAATATTTCTGTCTGCTGTACGAGGGAACAGTGACACTGTGGGGAGGGAGGGGTGAGCCATGGCACAGTGACTCTCAGAGATGCTTGGGCTGGTGACAGAAAACATCTGCCCTGAGCTCCCTGGGCAGCACGGTGTGAGCTGGGACAGGTCACTCTTCTTTTGTGTCCAGCCCTTTTCCCTGATGCTGGAGAAAGATGACCTTAATATGGTTGGTTCAACCAAGAGAGGTGCCCTGAACAGGGTGGATGCTCTGGGACACCTTGGTTGGACTTGGTGATCTTAGAGGTCTTTTCCAGGCTCAATGATCCTGTAATCCTGTGGCTAAGGAATAACAGCACTGCCCAGGTTTCAGTGAGTAGTGTCAGCTCAGTTAAATAAGGTGTGGCCCTCCCCACACCACCACACCCATGGGGTGGCAGCAGGGCTGTGCCATCCCCTCTTGGAGCAGCAGGGTTTGCCTGCTTGGCTTGCTCCTTATGTGTCTTGCTCCTCTGGAGGAAGGATGCCCAGGAGAGAGGAAATCGCTCCTGTCCCAAGATCAGCTTGGGCAGAGACATTTCTGACTTGCAAGGCAGGAGGAAGAGCATAAAGAAGCCCCAAAAAGGCCCCAGGATTAACAGCCAGACATCCAGAGACCCAGAATCTGAACTATCTATGGATAAAACTTCCAGGAATGAAACTTCCCGGGACTGTGCAGAGTCTGCTGCAGCTCAGAAAGCCTGAATTGGCTGAAAGGGAGCCTGGAAAGCTGGACCCACTTGCAAGGGCTCTGTAGGCGGGGGAGAGCTGTTAATGAGCCTTTTCATGTCTGTTCTATCTGATCTAATTCTATTCTGTCACTTTGATTTTTCTTTCTGTGTAAAGTTAATGCAGGTTATAAATAATACCTGTCTCTAGAACTGACTGAACTTCTTTGGGGAGCTCATTTGGGGAAAAAGGCAAGGCAGAGACACCTCAAAGCTGTGTCTAAATTGGGGTCCTGTCACAACTGCACAGGCTGCATCACACATGGTCCAGTGCCGGTTTCCAGGCTGGGAAGAAGAAAGGGTTGAGAAGGGATTTACAAAGGCACAGGAAACCTGTGCAGGATGGGAGGTTAAAGGTCATTTTGCCTACTCTATCTTTTAGAGGAGCCTGGGGTGCAGCTTGGGCTGTTCTTTCAGGCCTCGTGTGGGAGAAGGTTTCTAACGTCGTAAAGATTTTCCAGTCTCTTGAACAAAGGCAGGATATTGCTGAGGAGAAGCAGTCAAATTAAATCGAAATGTAAAGGAGCTCTCAGAGAGGGAGACACTGGCGGCAGGTGGAAAAGCTCCAAAAGCCCTTAGAAACCTCCTTCCAGCTAAAGCTGGTGCCCAGGTGAGTGGGTGCCCCTCTTAACTGTGGCATTCTCCATGAAACTGAACCCTGCAATAGTGTGAGGGATGTGGAACCCATGAACCCAGCACTGGGGCCAGCAGAGCCCTCAGGGCTCTGTGCCTGCCACGTGCTGCTCCACCTCAACCATCTTCATTACTGAACCTTGTCTCCCCTTTTACTTCTGATCTCTTCCTGCTCAGACTCTGCCCAGTTTGGACACTGTGGCAGCCACAGGCTGAGCCAAAGCTTGAGGCTCCACCCCAGCCCAGTACACAGAGCAGGTTTAGCCTGGGACATCACACCCTATGGTCCCATTGAGCAAGCTCTGAGAAGCCTGAGGGTGAGGACAGCAGAGGAATAAAAGAGGGGGAATCTTGCTCTGCAAAATCTTGCTCTGTGCACTTACATGGCTGGGGTTTTGGTTCTGCACAGGAAAGCTGGAGAGCATCTGTCCACATGTTCATGAGATCACAGAATCATGGAATGGTTTGGGGGGGAAGGGACCTTAAAGCCCAACCACTCCCACCCCTGCCATGGCAGGGACACCGTCCACTATCCCAGACTGCTCCAAGCCCTGTCCAACCTGGCCTTGGGCACTGCCAGGGATCCAGGGGCAGCCACAGCTTCTCTGGGCACCCTCTGCCAGGGCCTCCCCACCCTGCCAGGGAACAATTCCTTCCCAATATCCCATCTATCCCTGCCCTCCTTCAGCTGTTGTCTCCTTTTCTGCTTCTGTTGTCAATTAAGGAGCACAAATCTCTTCTGTCCTCTGCTCCTCCCATTGGCCATAAAAGTGTTTTGCTGATCAACCAGCTATTACAAAGTCAGGGAAGAAGAGATCTAGACAGGGAAGGAGGGTGCCAGTCAGGGAAGTGCTGCTGTGCACCTTTGGCTCGACCCAAACAGTGCTGGCTTGGGAAAGGAGGCTCATGGAGAGTGCTCGTGGGAGCTGGTGTGCACATGGACAGAGCTGTCTGAGTGGCTGATGTGGATGGAGTTAGTGCTGATTGAGAGTGTTAATCAGCCTGTGGGGGTGGTTCCCTGCCCTTGGTGGTTCCCTGCCCTTGGCCTTTGTCCTCTTCCCTTGGCCAAAGCAGGCTGCTGGGATGGAGCCAGTTGGACAGGCTGGGGTGGGCAGGAGCCCCCAGGGAGGGGCCTTGTACAGAGGGTGCAACCCAAAATCCAGGGTTCGTGCAGGGGGAGCAGCACATGGCTGGGATGTAAATGTTGGCAGAGGGTTGTGGGTCAAAACAGGGCCCTGGTCCCACTGAGGACTGGGTCAGGAGCATCCAGAGAAGGGGGGGATCCTGGATGGGTGACCCTGGAGAATTCCATGTGAGTGAAGGAACAGTTTTCTCTTCAACCTGGAGGACTCAGTGCCTGGGCATACCATGAAGGCCAGGGTTTGTTTCACTTGACAAGACACACATTGAGTCTTTGATGTTTAATAACCTGCTAAATGAGCCTGTGGGTTTTCACAGAATGACAGAACAGTTGTGGTTGGAAAAGCCTTCCAAGATCACCAAGTCCAATGTCAACCCAGCACCAGCACAGTGTTCACCACTAAACCGTGTCCCCAGGTGCCACACCAACATGGCTTTGGAATGCTTCTGGGGATGGTGACTGCCCCATTGCCCTGGAGAGCCTGTGACAGTACTTGCCAACTGTTTCAGAGAATAAGCCTTCTTTAATATTCAATCTAAACCTCCCCTGGTGTGACTTGAGACCATTTCATCTGGTCCTGTCACTTCTCAGGGAGAAGGGATTGACCCCCCACCTCAGTTTTGGGGTAACCAGCCCTGCATGGGGTTAGCAGTCATTCAGACAGGATCATCCCCACTGCTTGCTCGAGGTCTCAATCAGATGACGGAAAAATAAAACTAAAGCTGGGGATGTTGTCCCTGAAGAGCTAAAAATTCACTGAGAAGTAGAGCAGCTACACCCCAAAGGTGTCACCTGAGCTTCTCAGGTATGAGTTAAACCTGGAGGTGTGAGGGGGAGCCCTGGAAGTGAGGTGGGCAC
The DNA here is from genome assembly GCA_013398115.1 of Falcunculus frontatus. Taxonomy (NCBI): domain Eukaryota; kingdom Metazoa; phylum Chordata; class Aves; order Passeriformes; genus Falcunculus; species Falcunculus frontatus. The sequence continues at coordinate 307,097 of VZRV01000863.1, forward strand.
TGGTGGAGTAGAGCAGAACAGAGTCAGGCAGGGGATCAAACCCCCTGAGGGCCTTTGGCAAGGAGCAGTGGAACCCATGAGCTTTGGGCAGATTTAGGGTGGAGGTGATATGGGGACAGCTCTGCCACATCAGTGGGTCTCATGCTGTGAGCTGGCTCTGGGTTAGACCCCACTTCAAACCTGTGGACCCAGGTATCCCAAGAGGTACTCCTCTGCTCTCCCAGCACTGCTGCCTTTCTGGAGGAGGTGCAGTGAGCCATTGGAACCTCTCGGAAAATCCACGTACTGCCCCCAGTGCTGCGGCTGTGCTCTGAGCAGCTGAAGGAGCTCTCTGGTCTCTGCCTCCTTGCCATGGCACTGGCAATGGTCCCCGTGTCCTCACTCAGCTGTGCTGCTCTGTCCCTCCCTGCAGCTCCCTGGAATTACTCAGGGTTTATTTGCAGTTCCCCTGGCAGTCTTGAACAGGTGCTGTCTCTGCTGCCCTGGCACGCCTGAGCTCCCAAGGACCTGCTGGTTGAGGACTTTGCTCCTTCTCTGCACTCACATCAGGCTGGGAAGCTTTAATTTGCTGCCCTGCAGTTCTTGCAGCCTCTCCTGCTCCCTGCTTGGCTGCCTTTCCCTCCTCTTGGCTGTCTGCTGGGTTGGATGAGTTCTTTTCCAAACTGTCCTCACCTTTATTTACAGGGCAATTTGCATTTTATTATTTCCTGCACACACTTCAGAGCTTTCTCCTGCATTTATCTTTCCTCTCTGGGGTTCCTCGCTTCCTTCTGTTCAGCATCATCCACAGGGCTCTATCCCTGCAGCCCTGCTTCAGTTCATTTCCAAACACTTTGCTGTCTCCCTGCCTGTGTCTGAAGTCTGGACCACCTGGAGGCTCTCAGCAGGTGCCCTGATTTACTGCCTCAGACCTTTTCACTATTTAAATCCACACACAGCAGCTGCTCCTATTCTTAGCTCTGACCTGTGCTGCTTCATCCAGCCCTGCCACAAAAGTAGTTTGTGGTTGCATTTTCTTTTTCCCCTTTGTTTTTATTTATTTATACATTAAAAAAATTGTTTTTCCATGTAGGTGAAAGAAGAGCAGCTGTTTCCACTGGACTCCCACTCTGGATCCCACTGGATCCCATAACGGGATCCTGGCTAGAAGGATGCCCAAACACTTCTGGCCTTTTGGATTTGAAGCCTTTGACGGATTCTCCTCTCCATATTTTCCTTAAATCTGTAAGCAAAATGCTCTGCTCTGCTGCCTCCTGAGCATGTAGGGAGTGTGTCTTCCCCAGCTCCTGCCTGTCAGAATTCCTGTTTCGTTCCCTGACCCTTCACTGAAGGGCAGCTCCCAGCTCCCCAGCTGGCTCTGCAGATGGACAGGGGAGAGAAGAGGATGAGCTGTCAGGATGCCAGGACTGCCCACTGCGACCAGCAGACCTTTGGGACCCCTCTACAGTTCCTGGGCTGTGCTCCCTTGCCAGAATGCTGGAATTCTAACTCAGAAAGGAGCTTTTAAAGCAAACTTTCCATCACTGAATTTCCCTCCCTCGGAGAGTACTATGGACCATGGGATTCCTCTTGGGCAGCAGTCAAGTGGCAGATCTGAGAGCACGTTTCACCCGCTCCAGCCCAAGGACTGGGTTAAAGCTGGGTTCGGTTATCCCCCTATGACTCCTGTGGCTCTGGGTCTCCATTGCCATCAGCTCCATTCACTGCAGGGCAGGGAACAGCTCAGCCCCTTCAAAGCCCCCTCCAGACCTGGAATCTGTAATAATAATAATACCAATAATAATAATAATAATGGATTTAACCTCAAGATAGAATGATACTGGTGACTTCCCACTGAGACTGAAATGTCCCAGGTCCAGACTGCTCCATATTCTGTGTTTCAAACAGACAGATCACATTTTTTTGGCTGTAAATGCTTCTTATTGGAAAAATAATGGTTTTTTCAGCACCTCTCCTCCCCCCCCCCTATCCCCCCCACATTTTCTTCTCTCTCCCCATCTCTTCCCTCTCAGTTCCCAATACATTTACAATATCAGTACATTTAGAATATCCTGAGCTGGAAGGGACCCCCAAGGACCACCCAGTCCAGTTCCTGGCCTTATGAGCTCCTTTCTCAGCAGTAGGTTTAAGCCCAAAATTTTGGTATAGATTCAAGTGTGTAATTTTTATCTTTTAATATTATTTTTTCATTCAATTTTTTAATAACATTTTTTTATTAAGTCTTTAAACGTATGGGGTTTATTTCTTTTTCCTCTCTTTCCAGCCTGTTTCTTAATGACAGGACATTTCTTCGATCAGCCTTTTCCCAGACTGTCCCTCTGCCTATTTCTCTGCCTATTTGCTTGTCACTCCCTCCCACTTTGACACCACTCCTACAAAACCTCCACCCTTTGCACACTGTTTTGCTGATTTCAAAGCATTTTGAGGTAGGACAGGATGTGAAAGTTCAGTTCTTGCTTAAAAGACTGCAGTGTGCACTTGATTATTGCTCTCTCCTTTGTCCTCTAGGCTGGGTTCTTGCAGGGATGGGTTTGGGAAGGGTTGTGGCTGTGGAGGGATTTGGAAGTTCTGTCAGAAGAGAAATATGAGGGCAACATGAGGAAGATTCAGTGAGATGCAGCTAAGGAGGGATTAGAAACCATTTATAAAAATAGATTTTAGTTCTGATGTTTACTGAGCGACTTTTTGCTTCCTGCCTTTTTATTTATGCTGAAAAGGGAAGCATGGGTTTCCTATATTGGTAGGTTTTTTTCTCCTCCATGAAAGGATGTGGAAATGAGTCCTGAGAGAAATGATGGGGAGAAAAGTTTATTCCTTCTGTTCTAATTGGTCAGTGAGAGGTGTTTAATTTGATTTTTCTTTCTAATCCAAAAATGTGCTATTTGTAAAACTTATGCAATACAGAGTATAAAACCCCACAGATCCAGTACTTGTCCTAAATTCAATCCAAGTTTTAACCATCTTTCCAAAATATTATTAAAATTCCAGATATTAGCAATCCATTGATTCATTCCCATTAGAAGGAACATCTGCATTATGCATTTTCTCCATTTCCCTGGTGAATAAGTAACCAACCCTTAGAACAAAACACTATTACTGAGTAATACATTCCATGGTCAGAAAGGAGGCAAAAGGATCCTGAGACAAAAGTGGATAATTCTTTAAATGGCAAAAGGAATGAAATCACAGCCAAAATATTGCCCTGGATGGATTTCCACTGCAGGAATGATTTTATCTCTTGCTCCTAGAAATCTCCTTCAAAGAAGAAAAAACCTTCCCCAAACAAACAAAAAAACCCAAACCCAACCAACCAATCAAACTAACAAAAAACCCCCTGCCAAATAAAATAACCCCAAAACCTGTAGGGACTCATTTTTACCCAACATTACTCCCAATTCTCAGATACTTCTCAGATCCAGGATGATTTTGAATGAAGATTCACCCACAGATACACCTTGATTGATTTAAATTCCATCCTATCTACTTGTTTTAAATATATTTTGAATCACAGTGGATTTTTTTCCCCAACAGGAAATTTTGGCCAGTTCAGTTTTTAAAACCACTGGGGATTTTACGGAATTGAGACAGAAGGAGTTTAAACATTAAAGCTCCTGCTCCAGGCACCTGGTGTCTGCTCTGGGTTTGGAAGGGGTGAGCAGGAGCCCTCCAGAGCAGGAATTACAGTTCAGGTGGGGAGGGAGTGTTCACCCCTCCCAGGTGAGACAAAATGAAGGGGGTGAAGCATTTTCCTCTGTAATTAGCTATGAAAAAGCCTCTGCTCACAGATGGACTACTTGGCCCTGTTTGGGTCAGTGCAATGAACTGACCCCACGCCAGTGCTGAGGTGCTCAGCCTCTCCCTGCCCTCCATCCCACCCTGTCAGCGTGGGATGAGATGGGAAAGGGGCACTTGGATCCACCCTGGAGCTGGGTCACCTCCCTCCTGCCCTCCCTGCCCCCAGCTGGCTCCTGCTCCCTGTATTGGCTGAGCAAGGTCAGATGTGTCTTTGGCTGCCTTTTGTCACCATGCCCGGGGTGTGGCACTGTCACCACACTGACGTGTCCCTGGTGGGACTGGGGCATCCTGGAAGCAAACAGGCCACGTGAAATGGGCAGATGAAGCACAGCCATGATGGACTTCTGTGCTTCTGGTTGGACTTGATGAACTTGGAGGATTTTTCCAACCTCAATAATTCTATTACTCTGTGAGATGGCATTTTCAGTTCCTCCTCAGAACCCCTGAAGCCCCTGGAGGACCCTCAGCTCCTTGGGCTCATCTGAAAACACCTCTACCACCCCAAATCAGAGAATCACAGAATATCCTGAGCTGGGACCCACCAGGACCACCCAGCCCAGCTCCTGGCCCTGCACAGACCCCCCAACAATCCCACCCTGGGCACCCCTGGCAGCGCTGTCCAAATGCTCCTGGAGCTCTGGCAGCCTCGGGGCCGTGCCCATTCCCTGGGGAGCCTGGGCAGTGCCCAGCACCCTCTGGGGGAAGAACCTTTCCCTGATCTCCAGCCTGAGCCTGCCCTGGCCCAGCTCCAGCCATTCCCTGGCTGCTGTCCCTGTCCCAGGGAGCAGGGCCACTGTGAGCTGCTCCATGGCTGGGCTGGACCTGGGTTATCAGTCAGCCTTGGCCACTCTGAGCAGGTCAGGGTGGAGCTGTCCCTACCTTTCCCACAGGGAAGAACCAACAGCATCGAATTCTCTTCCTCAGCTGCAGGTTTTTGTGGCACCTCCTGTCTCTGAGATCTCTCCCCACTTCCCAATGTGCCTGGAGCTCACTCAGGCAGAGGGGCTGGCAGATGAGCCTGTGTGATCCTGGCAGTCTTTGTTCTTCATGAACCCAGGCTAAAAATGAGTTTTGCTCAGTGCAAGCAAGTTCACATTCTTTCTAAGAGTTCTTTGATGATCAAATGTTTTCTTATTTTATGAAGTTTTATACCCCCTTCCCAAAATAACAAATTTCCTAATGGAATCAGCCAGGTTATTATTTCTGAAAGCCTCTGCCATAACCCAACAGTGTTTGTTCTCAGTCTGGCTTCTCAGATTTGACCAGACTTATCCTTGCACACAGCAGGAGGAGCTCAGGATCCTTAGTGGCCAAATCTACCCCAGAATCACAGAATCTTTCAGGCTGAAGCCACATTTGGAGGTGCTCTAGTCCAAGCCCAGCTCAGGTAGGTTCACCTGAGCAGGTTGCCCAGAACCCTGTTGGGTTTTGGATATCTACAAGCTGGAGAGTCCACAGCCTCTCTGGGCAAGCCATGCTTGACCTTCACACTGAAAAAAAAGTCTTTTGATCAACTCAATGGACTTTTTCTGGACTCATTCCATTAAACCCATATTTTTCTTGTTCTGGGGTCACAGAACTGGGCCCAGAGCTCCAAATGTGGCCTCTCCAGCACTCAGCAAAGGGAAGGACAACCTCCCCTGAGCTGCTGGCCATGTTCTGCCCAACACAGCCCAAGGACAGACTTTGGCCTCCAGCACTGCAAGGGTGCATCCCCAGCTCATGGGGAGCCTGAGATCCACCAAAGCACCACGGCCCTTCCCTGCAGAGCTGGCTGGGCCCCAGCCTGTGCTGCTGCCTGGGGTTATTCCTCCCCAGGGGCAGAGGTTTGCACCCCCCTTGAGATTCCTTCATGAGATTCCTCTCTGCTCAGTTCTCCAGGCTGCTGAGGTCCCTTGAACGGCCCATGAGCATCCCCATCACCATCTGGTGTGTCAGCCACTGCTCCCAGTTGGTGTCATCCCAGACTGGCTGATGGGACACCCTGTGCCAGGCCATTAATGAAGTTATTAACTCAGGTTGACAGCAGCAGTGACCAGGGTGCACCTTTAGTGATTCAGCCCCAGTGGGACCTTGAGCTGCTGATGGCAACGCTCTGGGCTCTGCTCCTGAGCTGATGAGACACTGGTAAAAATTTCATATTGGCTCTGAATCAGTCTCTTCTCCCAGGGAACAGGCAACAGGAGGGGAGGAAATGGCCTCGAGTTACCCCAGTAGAGGTTTAGATTGGATATCAGGGAATTTTTTTTCACAGAAAGAGTTGTAAAGCATTGGCACAGGCTGCCCAGGGCAGTGGTGGAGTCCCCATCCCTGTAAGTGTTCCAAAAATGTGTGGATGTGGCACTTGGGGACATGGGTTAGTGGTGAATGTAATTGTGTTGGGTTGATGGTCAGACTTGATGAACTTAAAAGTATTTTCCAACCTTAATGGCTCCATGATTCTATCACTTAAATGCTCATTTTTCGTCCTGTTTCATATTTCATCCACTTTCCGATCATATTTCAGGAATTCCAGTCCATTAGTCTATTTTACCTCTTTTATTTAAAAAAATGGAAAAGAAATGTGAGCAGTAACCAGTGAAACCAGTTTGAGACAGTGAATCCAACAGGATGAGCTGCACTCCCTCTCCTTTGGGCACGGATCACTGCTGGAGAACAACCCTGGGCTCTGCCACTCAGCAGCTCCTGCCAAGAGTTGTCAGAGTTGGCAGCTGTTTGACACCGTGGGCATTTTCTGGTGCCTGGATAAGAATTTATGGGAATTTGACAGAGTGCAGGATGCAGCCTGGCATTAAACCTCCCTGAAGAACGAGGTTAGCTGACAATTACTGCTCCATAAGCAAATGAATGAAAGATTCACTTTCTGTCCAGAGAGACTAATTATAAAATGAAAGCCAAGAGGGAAAACAAACATTCAGGGCGGATAAAAAGGAAATTGTTTGGGGAAAAATAATCCACAATGCCTCAACATACGGGTTTCCTAATATTGGCTTGATAACTCTGATATTTAATTTGTTGGAGAGCAAGAAGGACATCTCTCTCGTGGGTCTGACCTTCTTCTTGCTCTTTTAAAAAGATGTTTCAAATATTGAAAGTTAATATTTCTTGGAGAAACATGATGACTAATCAAAATCCAGAGGTTTTCAGCCGCATAATGTGGGACATGGAAGTGTATCAGCAGTTATTCGGCTCTGTCTCTCATGTGCCTTTCTCTTCTGTGGAAAGGCTTCCTTGAAAAAAGCTCTGCTTGAATTTCTCAAGGTCCTGCTTCCCCAGGCTTGGAGAGTTTCACCTTTTCAGTTGGTTAGCACAATTTGCATGAAGCAAGAAGGCCTAAATTTGGGCTGTTTGGTTTCACCAGGTAATAGGTGGGACCTCACAACATTTAACTGGATAGCCTTGTGCATTTAATATAAAGAGGAGCAGATATTTATCCTCACTGAGTGTTCCCAGCTATTTCCTCCAACCTGTACCTTACACATTGGTCCCCAGTGTGGGTGACACGTAACCCCAAGGATTTCTCCTCCCAGAGCCATGGGTGCCTTCCTGCACGAGTGTCCTGGGGTGATTTTCTGATGACACTCTATTCCCTGATCATCTGCTTTATGCCCAGAAATGGCTGCTGTAGATTTTGGATGAAGCAGTGGTGTGGAGCCAGAGCCTGGGAACCCCTCAAACACTCCTCACCCCTGCAGTCGGCTGTGGCACAGATTGCAAAATAGGCAAAAAGCTTCTGTTTTTTTCCTTCCCCTGGCCTGGAGCCTTTTCACCTGCAAATCCTTTTGGCAGCTTTTTGTTTTCTTTTTCCTTGAACTGTTTCAGCTTGAGGTTTTTTTTCTCCTTTTTTTTTTTTCCCGATCCGTCCAGCGAGGAGGAACCTGAGACCTCGGAGAAGCTGAACTAACATGAAAAAGAAAATTAAACTCCACCAACTTCACTGCTGCGAGGAGGAGACCCACGCCAGAAATCCAACAGGTTCCCAGGTGCTGCGTGAACCCTTTCCTCCCTTTCCCTGAGACAAAGAGGGGCAGCTGCCATCTGTGCCTCACGGCCACGCAGCGAGGTGGGCAGTGGGGGATAAGGTTTTGAAATTTCAATCCTTTTCTGTGCCTTATGGGCACCCCCCTCTTTTTTTTTGTTAATAAACAGCTCTTTTTTTTCACTTTCACCCGCTGGTATCCATTTCTCCCATTGGCAGCAGAAAAGGGAGTTATTGAAGCCCTTTCTCTTTAGAGGAAATGCTCATTCCAGGGCTTTTTCTGCTGAAATTTGTCTTGAAACCGAGACAACGAGGCAGTATTGTCCAAAGGCCAAGGTGAGGTGCAGCAGGGACCTGTTCTGTTCCAAGTACTGCCAGTGTCACCTGATCAGGCCCTACTGAGAGTAGGAGCAGCCGCTGTGCCCTTTTCCGTGGGCTGGCACTCCCCAGGGGTGTTCCCTCCATACTGGTGGGACAGATGTCTCTCCTGGGCTGGATGACTGGGGTTGCTTCCTCTTGATGGGCGATCACCCACCTGAGCCAGTGCCAGCTGTTCTCCCCTTGGGCCATGACTTTCCCACGCTCAGATCCATCTCAAGCGGCCCAATTGCAGTTTCTCCCTGTGTGTGATGCTTTATTAAAGCCCAAGGGACCCCTCCTGCTCTCACCTGCGTGTGGGAGGTGAATTACGTGCGTGTGGCTGGGCCCATGTGCTGTGTCTGAGAGGAGGAGCAGAGCCCACTTACTCTGCAGCTTAACTATGCATTTTTTTCTGGGTTTGGTTTTTGTTTTGTTTTGGTTTGCTCATAGGTGCACAGCCATCTGCCCCTCTACTACAGAGCTGTCTGCCATCTGTCCTCACAAAATAAAATAACTGTAAACTCCAAATGCTCATGAGCTGCAGAGTTAACAGCTGAGATGTTCCTGAGCCTGTGGAACAGGAGGCAGCATAGCCATCATCTGCTCCAGCAGCCTTCACTGAGGGGTTTGTGTCTATCCCAGCATGTTTGGGCACATTCGGCCAAGGGAGGGTTTAAAGAATGGAAAAAGCAGAGCTGCATCTTTGGGCTGTGCTCATGGCACAACCCCTGCCCGGAGAGAGCTCTGCTGCCCTCAGGGATGGGCCACAGGGGCTTTGGTGACAGGGAGCTGCTCCAGGAGCTGGTGGTACCCAGGAGCTGGTGGTCAGACAGCAAGGATCACAGAATCATGGAATTATTAAGGTTGGAAAAGCCAGCCCAGACCATCAAGTCCAAGCTGTGCCTGATCCCCACTTTGTCCCCAGCCCAGAGCACTGAGTGCCACATCCAGCTGTTCCTTGGACACCTCCAGGGATGGGAACTCCAAACCTCCCTGGGCAGCCCCTGCCAAGGCCTGACCACCCTTTCCATGGAGAAATTCCTGCTGATGTCCAACCTGAGCCTCTCCTGGCCCAGCCTGAGGCTGTTCCCTCTCCTCCTGTCCCTGTTCCCTGGGAGCAGAGCCCGACCCCCCCCGGCTGCCCCCTCCTGTCAGGGAGTTGTGCAGAGCCACAAGGCCCCCCCTGAGCCTCCTTTTCTCCAGGCTGAGCCCCTTTCCCAGCTCCCTCAGCCTCTCCTGGGGCTCCAGCCCCTTCCCAGCTCCGTTCCCTTCCCTGGACACGCTCCAGCCCCTCCAGGTCTCTCTTGTCAGGAGGGTCCCAGAGCTGCCCCAGCACTGGAGGTGCCCCAGAAGTGCCAGCACAGGGGACGGGCACTGCCCTGCTCCTGCTGCCACCCTAGGGCTGGCACAGCCCAGCTGCCCTTGGCCTCTTGCCCACCTGGGCACCCTTGAGCTTGTGTCCAGCTGCTGTGACCAGCTCCCCCAGGGCCTTTCCCACTGGGCAGCTTTCCAGAAAGATAGATTTGAGGGTAGCAAACAGGTCTGTGTCCATATGCAGTGCTGGACTCCTGCTTGGAGAGGGCTGCAGGTGACCATGGCCATCCACCACATGCAGAGGGGCTCCCTCTGGAGGGCTGATCCTCTTCCTCCTGAGGTTTTCTTCCTTCTGGGGGAGTCTCAGCTGCCCCAGGACACAGCACAGACACCCCACAGGAAAGACTGTGCCACAGCTGCTCACAGTGCTGGGAATGCTGCTGGAAGGAGCCTCCTGCACCCTTGGAATGTGGAGCTGGGGGTGGCAGCTCTGGGTGAGCTGAAGGGGTGGCTGGAAAGAGGCAGAGAACAGTCCCCAACAACCCAAAGGTCCAAGCTCCAGGGAGAGAAGCTGGACATGACCCAGTGGTCCTGCTGGGTGGTGGCTGACCCTTCTCTCCTGTCAGGTTGTGCTGCAGGAGAACACCAGGACAACCCCATAGGGTATGGGAAAGCCTGTGATAGTCACTGGGAGCTCCTGCTGAGGCAGCTCTGACCCCCTCGGGGTAGGTGAATATAAACCACGAAGCTGCAAGGACAATTCCCTTGACTCAACAGGCAAAGCAGTTTCTTCCCATCACGTTTCCTCTCTAACAGCTCCCTTCTTTTTGTCTTACCTTCAAATCAGCACAGGGAACACCCTGACGATGTGTGTGCCTTCACCCTGTGTGGGACAAGGGGTGACACGAGGCTGCTGGCCCCAGTTTGAGAGTGACTCACATGACTCTGCTCAGGGCAAACTCTGTAGGGAAAGCAGCCTCTGACGAGCTCCCCTGTGCAGGGACTTCTCATCTAAAATTCTCAAAATGCTGAATCAAAACACGTTAATTAATCCAAGAATTTTTATGAGAGGTAAAACAAGATGAATTCTTAAGGCAGAGAGAATTTGGATTATTCACCCTGGATAAGAGAAGGCTCCAAGGGGACCTCAGAGCTCCTTCCAGGGCTTAAAGGGGCTCAAAGAAAGCTGGAGAGGGACTTGGGACAAGGGATGGAGGGACAGGACACAGGGAATGGCTTCCCACTGCCAGAGGGCAGGGATAGATGCGATATTGGGAAGGAATTGTTCCCTGGGAGGGAGGGGAGGCCCTGGCACAGGGTGCCCAGAGAAGCTGTGGCTGCCCCTGGATCCCGGGCAGTGTCCACGGCCAGGTTGGATGGAGCTTGGAGCAGCCTGGGATAGTGGAAGGTGTCCCTGCCATGGCAGGGGTGGCACTGGATGGGCTTTAAGGTCCCTTTCCAACCCAGACCATTCCATGGTTCTGTGTTTCCATTTCTCAGACCTCCACTCCCTGCAATCACCATCCCTCAGGCCAGGAGTCTCCTGTGACCACTCACACAAGACTGGGATTTTTTCCAGTTTTTCTCCATTTCTTGTTTGTGGGTAAGGGGCAGCCAGCAGCAGGTCCTCTCCTGCTCCCCACAGCCCCTCAGGGTGGGAGGGGCTCAATGTGCACCACAGCATTTTCAGAAATGAAAGACTGGCCCCAAAGGCCTTTGGCTGCCTCCTGGGAGAACAGGTTTGGAATACAGGTGAGAGCTCTGTGGGCCTAAAATGCTCAGGGCAAACTCCTGCTTCAATTTCACTGCACGAAGGAATCCTTTTCACTTCCTTTCTCTCCCAAGGTTTTTAATAGCTCTGGCCTTGATCTGTTCACCACCACATGAATGACAGCTGCAGGGGAACTATAACATTTTAACTGACATTTGTGTTTAGAAGCTCATCTATAATTAGAGACAAGTGAATCATCTGCACGAAATAATTAATTCAGGCCACGCCAGGAATTTTCCAGGAACAGGTTGCTGCACTCTCGAACCCGCTCTCCATTCAGAGCTGGGGGTTTCCTCAGGCAGAGTTCTCTCGCTCTGCTGCCTCAGCACCAGGCTGGGATTTCCCTGTGTGCTGGTCCCTGCCACGGGGATGTGCTGCCACTCCCAGCTCTGGCAAGGGGGAAGGAGCCATGGCATGGATGGGAATTCTGTACCCGAGTGCAGGAGCTGAGGTTTGAAAAGGCTGTGCTGAAGCAGAGTGATGGGCTGGTGCTGAGAGAGCTGAGAGCTCACCAGCCTCTCTGGGCTCTTTGGCTTCAGACCGGCTTGGACCCTGCTGAGCTCCTCTGAAATCTGAGTCCTGGTGACTGTTCCACCTCCTGCATTCCTGCAGACAGGAGTGATGTGCAGCCCCAGAGCTCTGCTCACCACCATCTCCTCAGCTGCTGCCTGGAGAAAAGGAGGCTCAGGGGGGACCTTGTGGCTCTGCACAACTCCCTGACAGGAGGGGGCAGCCGGGGGGGGTTGGGCTCTGCTCCCAGGGAACAGGGACAGGAGGAGAGGGAACGGCCTCAGGCTGGGCCAGGGGAGGCTCAGATTGGATATTGAGAACATTTCTTCATGGAGAGCATGGTCAGGCGGTGGCAGGGGCTGCCCAGGGAGGTTTGGAGTCCCCCCCCTGGAGGTGTCCAAGGAACAGCTGGATGTGGTACTTGGTGCTCTGCTGAGTTGACAAAACGTTCAGTCCCAGGTTGGAATTGATGGTCTGAGAGGCCTTTTCCAGCTCTACTGAGTCTGTGATTCATGCACTGTGACTTGGGGTCACCCTGGGGACCTTCGCTTGCAGTTGATGGTGCTGCTGTGGGCCTTGCCTTGGCTGCAGTGCAATCCTGAAACCCCTGCAGAATCTGGTGGTCCAAGCAGCTCTGGTGTGGACCCACATCTCAGCCTGCAGCACTGGTCAAACGTGGGATGACCAGTCCCCATGGAAAGATGGGAGCTGGTTCCTGAGCACCCCCATGGCCCGGGCCTGTGCCCTGCACCCAGCACGGAGTGGGGGGACAGAGCCAGCTTCTTGTATGGCGAATTTCACAAAGAATTACTCTTTCTTAGCTAGATTTCAGCAGTTTATATGCATATTTTTCTGCTTCCTAATGTTTCAGTTTAAAGTCCATCTTTTGCTGTTTTGCAGTGAAGTTTATTTCTTCACAAGAGCCTGACACAAAGCCCAATGAGGCCAAATTTGCCCTGAGTAATTCTTGTCTTTAACAATCTTAATATGGCTTCTTAACCAGGTCCTGTGGTTTTCATCTGGGACTATCAATAAGCAAGTGCTGACAACTCTTTCAATTTATATTAACTTGCTATTAATGACCCAGACAAAGAACCTGCAGTTTGTGCAGAGCTGTGGAGCCTCCTCTAATCCAGTCTCTTGGCTCCACTGGCCTGGGCAATCAGCCACAGCCTGAGAGCTGGGAGGGGATGAACTTCATCTGCCAAAAAGCTGAAATGACAAAAAAGGACAGAAGCTGCAAAGCAATTATTAATTGATGTGGTTTTGATTGAAGTTCTCTTGTGTTGATCATCATCTGCTGCAATGAATGAGGCTCATAACGCTGAGCATCGACACCCCTGCTCCGTCCCCATTGATCCCGTGTACACAGCAAAGTTATTTACATCCCGTCCCTGGAAATCGATGAAGAGATCAGATTGCACAGTCTGAGTCCAACCGTGGCACTCGTACTGAGACATGCAGTGCACTGCCACCACCCCCGAGGGATCCATCGCGGGGACTCAGGAGACACCAGTCTGTGGGATGCACATGCGTCTGTGTGGGTATAAAATTAAAAGCAGTAGCTGCCACTCTGAAATCCTGCTCTACCAGCCAATGAGGGCTTTGATAAGATATTTTATATTAAAATCTGCTGAAATGCTTTTCTAAATCCCTCTCCATCTTCTGTGTGAAGTTGCTGTAATTCATCCTATGGAGATTTTTATACTGTACCATATGCTTTCCAACCAGAGCTTTTTTACACAGTTAACAAAACCAGGGGATAAAATTAGAGAAGGTCTTGCTACACTGTCCTGTCATGGTGCTTTGCCAGCTGACAGCCAAGCTTGGAATCAGCTGTGGGCGGGCTGGTGCACGCACCACCCAAATTCAGAGCAGGGCCTGTGAGGAGCAGCTCTGCTGGGCTGGCACCACCCTGAGCTGTGGCACTGCCTGAGCCAGGCTCTGGCCAGCAACAACTGGGAAAAACCCCTGCCTGGAGATGGGAACCATGATGGATATTGGCTGTCGAGTGGTGAGGCCCTGGCACAGGGTGCCCAGAGCAGCTGTGGCTGCCCCTGGATCCCTGGAAGTGTCCAAGGCCAGATTGGATGGGGCTTGGAGCAGCCTCGGACAGTGGAAGGTGTCCCTGCCCATGGCAGGGGTGGCACTGGATGGGCTTTAAGGTCTCTCCCAACCCAAACCAGTCTGGGACTGCATGAATACATTGCCTGGCACAGCCATGGTCCAACCAGATGATCTCCCTTTTAGAAGGACAGTTGTCACTGCCCAGGTGCCTTTGGATTTTCTGTCCATCCCACCATCTACTGTGTCCTTCAGGAGCAGTGTGGGAGCAGCTCTTCCTCTTTCTCCTACCTCCCTGCCCATCTTCCCAAATTCTTCTTAATCCCAGTTCAGAAGTTTGTTCCATGTAAATCTGCTTGGAAAGGGTCATCCCTGCACTGTCAACATCTTCTTTCTGTGAACCTCTTTACGAGGTTTCTAAAACAATCCAATTATTTCCTGGATAATTTCTCAAATTCTGGTGAAGTACCTCCATTCCATATGTTGCTGGTTTGTGGATAACCAGTTCTGAGGCTTCAAGAGGCGAATGTTGGCCCTCTGCAGTGATCTCTGATCTGCTGAGCCACTAGTTGCTCTGTTAGTGGAAGTTTTTTTACGTTGGCAGTGAAGGATGTCTTACTGTTTCCTGGTTGGGATGAGCCCACTTTTTGTGCTGAGTTGCAAGTGGAGTGGTTTGGGGCCTTCAGAGTAAGTTTTAATTTGAATGAGAAAAGAAAGATGTGTTTGTGTCTTCTGCAAATGCCTCATTCTCTTAGAGCAGCTCACTCCAGGACAGTCCTGGCTGGGATTTTTCCCCCTTTGTAATTGGTTCAATTACCCAATTAAACTGCAGAGTATAATTCTGTATTTTTGTATTGTGCAATCCTATGAAATTCCTTTGTAAATACCACCAGTTAAAAGAAGGACAGATGTTAGATTATCTTCTTGCCTGTGTGTCTGTCTGTCCATCCATCCCTTCATCCATCCATTCCTCCATCTATCATCCATCCATCCATCCATCCATCCATCCATCCATCCATCCATCCATCCATCCACCCATCCACCCACCCATCCACCAATCCCTCCTCCT
>VZRV01000863.1:322221-346554 GCA_013398115.1 Falcunculus frontatus
CATCCATCCATCCATCCATCCATCCATCCATCCATCCATCCATCCATCCATCCATCCATCTCTCTCCCATCTCTGTGGGTAACTAAACCATTCCCAGGTAAATCCCATCTGCATTCCAATGGAGGCTCCCTCATTCACAACAGCCAAGCCCACGAAACACAGATTCTTGCTGTAAAAGTCATTTGCTCCTGGGCGTGAATTACCAGCCCTTGTAAACACTGTGCTTCTGATGTAATTTATCCTCATTTAGCTGCTGTTATTGTCCTGCATTGTCTCTGAGCGAGGCAATCCTGGGAACGTGGGCTCAGGCACAGTGCTGCATTCGGAATGTTGGCAGGGCAGTGTTTGCAGCACTGCTTGTCTACCTGGTGATACTTCAAAAAGAGTAGTTTTGTGCTGTCATGTTCTTACTAAATAAGGGGTTTCATATTTGGGTTTTTTTTCAAAAAATGATATTTTAGCAAGTAAAAGCTAACAGCATTGCATCGTTTTCTAGCTGTGGAAAACTATTAATTTGGGGGCAATTTTTAGAAGCGCTGGTTAGGTTGTTCTGACACTGACTTTCCACATTGCACGCACTCCTCAGATCTGGGCCACTCCTCCCTGCACAGGCCTGGGACCCTGAGGAGCAGCATCCATCCCTGCCGATGCTGGAATTCCAGGCAGGAGCATCTTGGGAATACATTAATTAGCATAAGCGTCCTGCTTCTTTCCCCTGGAAAGGGACACCACCTCTAATGCCTCATTAGCCATTGGCGTAGCCTTGGGTGCTGGAGTTTATCCCAGTGAGCTGCCTGTGCTCAGAGTGGGTGCTGAAAACCCCCAGTTCCCAAGGGAGCCCCATCCTTGGGTCAAAAACTACTTGGGGATGTCACACAGCACAGGAAGCAGTGACAGAACTGCAGCTGGATGAGCCAGAACTCCAGTGTCTCCCTGCTGCTGGATGGGACAGAAAGAGGAGGCTGGAGTGTCACTTGTCTGAAGTGGTGTCAGTTCCTCTTTGGGACACGTGAGAAGGGGTAGTGTGGGAATCAGGCTCCTCCATCTGTTGGATGCCTTCTGTGGCTCAGCTTGAGGCTCCTGAGGTTCCCAGGATTCCCAGGAGGTGTTCCAGGGAGCTGGACTGTGATAGGGCAACTTCCTGTGAGGTCCTGCAGGTGACCCCAAGTCCTGGGGGTGATGGGTTGGATTTGTTGCACTGATTGGGAATAAACCTTGGCATGGGACCCTGGTGCTGCTGTGCCACCACAGGGGGTCACTAGGTGGGTACCCTCCTGCAAAAGCACCAACTGGGAGATCTCACTCCTGGGCTTAAGATCCACCACTCTGGACCCAGGTTTTCCTCTTCCTGCCATGGGCCACACTCATGGAATCATATCATGGACTCGGAGAATGCTTTGAGTTGGAAGGGAGCTTAGAGCTCATCTTGAAACCTCTCCACCCTCCCAGGGAACAATTCCTTCCAAATATCCCATCTAGCCCTGCTCTCTGCCAGTGGGAAGCCATTCCCTGTGTCCTGTCCCTCCATCCCTTGTCCCCAGTCCCTCTCCGGCTCTCCTGGAGCCCCTTTAGGCCCTGGAAGGGGCTCTGAGGTCTCCCTGAAGCCTTCTCCTCTCCAGGTGAGCACCCCCAGCTCTCCCAGCCTGACTCCAGAGCAGAGGGGCTCCAGCCCTGGGAGCATCTCCGTGGCCTCCTCTGAACCCTCTCCAACAGGTTCCATCCTTCCTGTACTGGGACCCCAGGTCTGGATCCAGTGCTTCAGGAGGGTCCCACACTGGTCCTAGACAGGAAGGGGAAGGAGGTTCTGGGCTATGCTGAAGTCTGGGATGTCACGTGGGAGTTTTTCTGTGTCATTTCAGGGGATGTGACTCCAGCATGACACCAAACATCAGCACCACACGAGCACTGCCCCGCGGGTCTCCAGCAGTGCCCGGCGGTGGGAAATGCACTGGCTCCGGGGTGTACCCCTGATCCTGATACCCTCCCGCAGAAACTGCAAGGGACCATCCCCAGCTTTCCCCGGGCCCCTCCGAGTCCCTGCGATGATGAAGGCAGCCCCACAGCGAGCTGCTGGCACACTGGAAATTACTTTCCCAGGAGGATAAGCCCCCAAAGACTCTTCGTGCCCTTCGCCTTCCTCACTCGGCAGTGACTCACCAGACTGAAGTGCACGCTCAACTCTTTTCCTGAGATCCTGCTGAGCTGCCTGGGGTTTTCCTTTGCTACGGCTCCTGCTTGGAAACCCTCAGGTTTAACTCCGCCTCAGCGGACCCCACTTAAGTGCCGCTTAAATTACCGGCAGCGATTTGGAGCTCCCGTCCCTGGTTATTTCCGTGTGTTTCTTCCCGGGTACCGCCCCCTGCTCCAGCCGCACAAGAGGTAACAATTAGGAAAGAAAAAATAATAATAGACGCGATTTGCTCCAGGTTTAACAGCCTGGGGTGGGGTGGGGCCGGGTCCCGTCCTGTCCCGTCCCGCTACCTCCCTCGGGGCTCTCAGGCAAGGGGATGCAGCGAGTCCTACACTTTCACACCGCTTCTGCTGCCGCTACTGCTCGCTTCGGCTCCGCAGATGATCCACAGCCAGTGCGGCGTGGGAATGGTGAGAAAGGAGCGCTATCCCGGAGGATGCGAGTGTAGGAGTTGAATGAACCGAGCAGGACCCAGGCACGGCTCAGCATCTGCACGTCCAGGGAAGGGAACAGAGCTGGGGAAGGGGCTGGAGCCCCAGGAGAGGCTGAGGGAGCTGGGAAAGGGGCTCAGCCTGGAGAAAAGGAGGCTCAGGGGGGACCTTGTGGCTCTGCACAACTCCCTGACAGGAGGGGGCAGCCGGGGGGGGTCGGGCTCTGCTCCCAGGGAACAGGGACAGGAGGAGAGGGAACGGCCTCAGGCTGGGCCAGGGGAGGGTCAGGTTGGAATTTGGGAACGATATCTTCATGGAAAGGGTGGTCAGGCACTAGCTCAGGCTGTGCAGGGCAGTAGTGGAGTCCCTTCCCTGGGTGCCCTGGGCTGGCACGACAGAGATTGGCCAGTGAGAGAACAACTCAGCTCTGCTCTGTGGTTTCATGGCTGCTGTGGTGGCCACAGAGCTGTGGGCTGTGACCCCAGGGACGGAGGGGTGTGGGGTGTTCAGTGTCCAAGAGGATCTATGGGCTCTTTGGGAAGGCTGCTCTGTATTCATCCCCTGGGGCACTGATATGGGGACCCAGTGTGGCTGCTGCAGAGCAGGGCTGTGACAGAGAATTGTCATTCCATCCCCACCTAAAGAGGAGAGCTCTCTGGATTGGTGCATTTCTGCCAGTAGGCAGAGCCTTCAGCACTTGTTTTGGGGAAAAGCAGCACATCTATTAAATCAGAAACAGCTGTCTGTGCCTGGCAGGGCAGTGGGGGCAGGACCCCAGGCACTTCTCCATCAGTGTGACAGTGACAGGGCTGCACAGGGCTGATGGATCTGCCTTAGCTCCCAACCACTGAAAGACACTGGCCCCTTCTCCTCCCTAAAGCCTAGCCCAGGCATGTGAGCCAGACCAAAGCCTTTGTCAGGAGAATAAATGGCAGTTTATACCTTGGTTATTTCCAGACTACCATGGCAGGGATGGTTTGGTGTGAGGGTGAACCCAAAACAATAACACTGCATGGAATCCCAGGAGATCCTGAGCTGGAAGGGACCCACGAGTGGCACTGAGTCCAACTCCTACATCCACAAGGACTGAGGACATTCCCAGGAGCAGTGTAAGAACTCTCCCAAATTGGCCTCATCACCACAGGCAGCAGCTTCCAGGTGGGAAGAGGTCCCAGACCATCCCATGTGTCTTTCCCTAGGAGCAGTTCAGCTGAGGGAACTCCTGGGTGGCACCTCCTCGGTCCCCCCAACTGCTTGGGACACAGTGAGCACACCAGCAGTGAAGCCAGTTCCACATCCTCATCCTGGGAAAACCCAGCTCCCAGCCTGGCCTCTCCCTGCCTGCCAGCAGCATTCCCATCGCTTTGGCTCTGGCTCTTCCTCAAAAGCTTTTTCCAACAGCAAGGAATTTGGGAAGAGGCATTGGGGTTACATTGTGCTGGAGTTCCCTCCAGGAGAAAGCCTTTTCACTTGTCTTTTCCATTGCTGGGAACTAGGGGCTTGTTCTGGTTTGGATGGAGCAAACAAGGCTCATCCTCAGCCGTAGGTGCCATCTCCAGGGAAGCTTTCAAACCTTCAGGAACTCTTTATACCAAATATGTTGCTACTTTTATCTGACGTTTTTCTGATCTGCTGCTAGCAAGGAATCCTACATGCATCGTTTCCTAGCTCTGGTTGTTCTAATATGCTCAAAAAAAGAAAGCAGAAGGCATTAAAGCAGTTCTGATACTTGACAAACCAGTCTGATTCTTTATTTACGTGAGGCTGAAGTTTTTGGCTGACATTTTTCACAATACAATATGATAGAAAATATTCATTTGGATGCCATGTTCCATTTTTAAGCAGGAGATTCTAAAGAAAGGCCTTAATTTCAGCTCAGAAGTTTGCTGTAATCACACACCCTGACTGCAGAAATGGGAGCAGAGGCTGCAAAGGAGAACAGAGCTTTTTTATAACCTTTCTCATTTCTGCTAGGGCGGAAAACTTGTGACAATCTTCCTTAGACTCATTCTCCTGCACGGCTTCAGCGATGGTCCCCCCTGAGCTCAGAGTTTGTGCCTCTATGAAAACAGCTCACAATGATTAATTTTTGTTGTATTTCTCAGTGCTCCTTGGTTGGGGTTTCATTCATGAGCTGATGCTCAGTCCTGCAAATGGATTCATTATTCATATGGATGCTGAAGGTGCAGGGAAATAATTTTTACTCTCCAGTGTTACCAAAGGCTGTTTGTTGTGATGATTGACTGCTAATTAACCATTCCTTGCATGTGCTAGGCCAGGTGGGACAACTTCTGTACCTTTATTGGGATACTGAGATATTTTACCAGGAGAGCAACAATTAAAGGTGAATGAAAACCATCACAATTCCCTTCAGCATCCAAAAATAGTGACCTGCACGCTGGGAAAGTACTGGGAAAACATCAAAAAACACAGAGAAACCAGCAGAAGATAATCAACAGTTACCCAGTGCACGTGTGTTGATGGACAGTGGAGGGTTTCTTCAATATTCCATGTTTTTTTCAGAGAAAGGAAAGGTTGGAAATCTACTTTTGATATTCTGAGATAACTCTATGGATTCAGCAGCTGGGGCTTGATGAGAAACATGAGGTATCAGCAGACTTGAGAGGGAAGTTGTGAGAGTTACAGGCAGCAGGCATTCCCAGGCAGGCAGGCAGCAAACATGCCAGCTGTGAAATCCCTGGCACTTCCAAAAGCTGCCTCCTTTGCACAGATACTGATGAGATGGAGAACAAAGAGCCTCTCTGAGCTCTCCAGGCTCAGGGTGGGTTTCACTGGCACTCGGTGTCTTCGCAGGAGACACTCCTGCCTGACAAAGTGAGGGAAGAGCTGCCCGTGTTCCACACAAAGCAAGGTTCATTTGGATAGAAACGAGCTCCATGCCACAGATAATGGGTTATTATTGCACTCTCCGGATCTCCATTCATCCCCAGCCCATGTGACTCTGGCTACAGCCAAGTCAGTTTGAATTAATTTTTCAAGTGTGGCTTTGTGAGACAATGCATCAGATGTTTTAATAAAACTCAGACAGGCTGCTGCTATCGCGGGCCTTTCATGCACTAATTAGGGGCTTCTATTATTAAAAAAACACAGCAATCAATCCTTCCAGTAATGTCTTTTTGTGATTCTGATACTCACAGTTCCATCTTCCCGCATGTTTATAGGTTCCTGCCTTTAATATTTAACACGCCCTACACTGGTTTGCCCAGGATTAGGGATGTGTCAGAGCCAGCCCCGTGCCAGCCCCACTCGGCCGTGTCTTGTTTGACGGGGCTCTCGCATCTGCTTTGCTTCCCCCACTCTCGCCTTGCCTCTGCTCTCTAACGGAGCAGAAGGAAATATCAGTGGGTTTGTTCATTCCTGAAATACACTCTGTGCCCTTCTGGCTCTGTCAGCTGCATCCCATGATTTGCTGGAGCTCTGCTTTTGCCTTAGATGCTGTTCATTAATTTCTTTTTCTTCTTCTTCTCATTCTCAGTATTTCCCCAACATTACAGCCCAGTTTCCATGAGAGTTAAAGCATCCCAGACATTTCTAGTCACTGGAGTGGCTCCACAATCCACCTGACCTGTCCTGTCCAAACCTCTTGGACACGAGGCTCTCAGTGATCCCTGGCTGTCTCTGTTTGATCAGGCTTGGGCAAATGGAGGAGGCTTCATTTTTCCTGTGGACAAACCATGATCCTAAAGGTGTTGGGATGGCAGAGCTCACTCCCAGGGCACTGCTGAGCAGCCAGAGTGGGGTTCAGGCTCAGGGGCACTGCTGAACTGCCCTGGAGCTGCCCTGCTGGGATGGGGCTGAATGCAGAGCTCTGTCTGGATGCATCAAACCCCAAACCACGGGCCCTGGACCTCTTCCCATTGTGCTGGGAAAGGTTCATCAGCAGAGCAGGGGCAGGATGGAGCTCTGTGATACTCAGGGCAGATGTTTCAGTGGGGAGGGAAGAGGCTGGGCTGGACAAGAAGACAGAGGCAGAAATGGATGCTCTGGGTCTGGTCAGGTGCATTCTCTCTTCTGTGCCGGGCTTAATCCTTGCCTGGCCCAGGACATGGACCTGACATGGGAAAGTCCTGGGTGACATTCGTGGTTTGTCCCCACCCCTGGACATGCTGAGGGCAGGAAGGGCTGTAACACAGAGGAACTGAGGCCCACAGAACTTTCCAGACCAACCAGGTTTCTGCAGAGCTGTGGGGAGAACAAGGCTGCTTTGGACACTCACACTGAGTCCATCTCGCTCTCACCTGAGGTGTGTCCAGGAGCTTTTAATGTCCTTGTCTGAGGGGCTGGAATGTTCCCTGGGCACTGCCACTTTCCTGCACATCCTTCTTAAGAGCAAAAAATTTCCTGGAAATTCTTGCCAAGGATGGGTGTGTCTTTTCCATCTTGGCTGCAGCCTCCAGGCTTCTTACAGGAGTTTTGGACACACAATCCTGGCCTGATCCCAGCACCCTCCAAGCTCTCAGGCACATCAGTCTGGTTGTGCATCACAGCAACTTCCTGTGAGCAATGACCCACGGAACCATGGAATCACAAAATCAGGGAATCTCAGACTGGTTTGGGTTGCAAGAGGCCTTAAAGCCCATCCAGTGCCACCCCTGCCATGGCAGGGACACCTTCCGCTGTCCCAGTCTGCTCCAAGCCCCATCCAACCTGGCCTTGGACACTGCCAGGGATCCAGGGGCAGCCACAGCTTCTCTGGGCACCCTGTGCCAGGGCCTCCCCCCCCTCCCAGGGAACAATTCCTTCCCAATATCCCATCTATCCCTGCCCTCTGGCAGTGGGAAGCCATTCCCTGTGTCCTGTCCCTCCATCCCTTGTCCCCAGTCCCTCTTCAGCTCTCTTGGAGCTGCCCTTCAAGAAGATGAACGTGACAGAACCAGGACAACTGCAGTGACACGGTGACAAGAGAGGACACCTGTGCAGCTGAGAGACCTCCTGTGGCAGATGCTGTGAGAGCACAGTCACAGCTGCTCCCACCACGCAGAACTCAGTTATTCGGGAAAGTTTCAGTGTGAGCAAATGAATGAGTCAGCATTATTCCAGTGAGCAGCAGAACAGCTCCGTCTCTAATAGAAACAACTCAATAAATCAATTAACAAATGCAACCCTGAGTAGCTCACTTGCAGGTATTTAATATGAATTGCTCCATGGAACTGCTAAATCTTTAGAGAAGAGGCAATTAGCTCTACTGCAGCTCAGTAATTACTGACTGTAACACTCTCCACGATATTTCAGTGGAAGCTGGAGAACAGAACTGCCAGAACTGGCAATAACGAGGGCAAGCAGAACCTGCAAAAGCAGCTCAGCCGTGAGGACAAAGCCACCCAGCACTAAATGTATGTCCGTGTGCCCAGGACCTGCACTCTCTCCTTGGATGCATTTTGACCTGCAGGAATCAGGAACACATCCCCCAACACACAATTTTGCCAACAAATGCAGCTTTTAAAAATTGCCAGGCCAGATTTTACTACTAATTTTTTCTCCCATTGGGAAAAGAAAATTAACTGCCCAGTGCTGGTGGTGGCATCTACCACCCAGATGAGAGCTTTCCCTTGGGTCCATGTGGGGAGGCTTGTTCTGGCAGCCTGGTGGCCAGGATTTGGGTGCCAGCATGGAGCTTTGCCCACAGTCCTGTGCCATGAGTCCTGGGATGAGCAGGGAGGTTGGAGCAGATGAGCCACTGTGATCCTTCCAGCCTGACCCTTCCTGGCATTCCTTGAGAGTGAAGAAGGTGCTTGAAGCTCAGCCCTTTGGTCATGGAGGAGCTGTCTGAGCTGGCCAGTGGAAATGCAGGGGATCTTCCAGTGCTGGAGAACTGCACAGGATTTTACCTTTTCAGCCCATCTGGAATGGACAGCCAAAACTGGGGTTACTGTGGGAAAGATGCTGCATCTACCTGCAGGCTGAGCACACCATCCCTCCTGGACAGAAGATTTCAACTACTTTCCTTGGAAGCATCCTTTATTCTCAGGAAGCTGTTGTGCTCCTGGCCCTGGTCTGGAGGTCACAGGCTGCCCATGGATGGTGGTTTTTGGCTCTCCCTCAAAGGACTACCCAGCCCTTATGCCCACACAGTGGGAAATGGCCCAGTTGAAGCACAGGTTGTGTTCCGATGATTTGTTTGTGGTTGTCCATCTTCTGAAGGGTCTTTTTGAAGTTGCCCTATCATTTTCTCCTTGCTCCTGTCTCTTCAGGAGCACCCTGGGGAGCGGAGCCTTCTGCTTCCAGTCCAGGTGAGTGCATCCAGCTCTGCATTTTCAGGGGAGCCACGACACTGCAAGTCCTGGAAAACCAGCTTGGCTCAGCCTGGGCTGTTGCCAGGTGCATCCAGGATGGTCCATGAGATCCTTTGCCTTGGAATCAATGTCACCTGAAGGACTTGTCTCCTGAGAGCACTGTCTTAGGCAGATCTGTGAACCAGCCTGAAGCTGAGCAGGCTGGAGGAGGTGCTTGGTGAGGAGCATTTTCCTGAGGGCAAATGGGTCCTGCTGCTGCTGCAAACACCCCGGGGGAGTGTCCCCTGTGCCAGGTGTCTCTGTCAGCTTGGCCCTGCCTCCATCCAGCCTCCTCGGATACTGCTGGAGAATGGGGATGGCCCCAGGGAGGATAAAGCAGCAGGGCCCTGTTTGCACCATGTCCTGCACATGCCAGAGCCATTCCTGGGGCTGAGGAGAGCTTGGCTCAGGCTTGACCTTGCTGTTCCAGCCCTGGCTCATTGGTATGCGGCGAGCTGAGCTCAGAAATGAGTGGCTTAAATGCAGCACCATGCAAGGAATACATTAGAGAGAGCCACCATGGAACAATGTCCCCATAACTGGGCACCACAGAGTGCACAGACCTCACCCCTGCCTGCTGCACTGACTCCTGAAAACCTGCCTGTACTGGGGAGAGAGTTTGCTCAACAGAATCCCTGAACTGCAAAGGATGAGAGATCTCTGTGATGGGCACAGAGGGCACCAGATTTACCCTGGGTACCCCTGGGGCACCAGGATTATGTCCAGTGCTGGTGCCAGCACTCTGGCAAGGCATGGCCTGCCGTGTGAGAGCTCTCCACACACAACAACAGGCTCTAGTTGGTGTTGTGTGTCCGTGAGCTGAGCAGTCCTTTGTGCACAATTCCTTCCCCTCAAGGAGCCCTGGGCTGTCAGAGCTGTGCCTGTGCTCTGGGCACATCTCCAGTGCTGTCCCTTGTCCTGGGAGTGGAAAGGGTTTCTCCTGGCCTTTGGACATGGGAACAGGAGAGTGGCTGCCAGGATCCAGGTCCAGGCCCTGTTTAGCCAGGTGGGGTTTGCAGAACTCCATAGAGGAGCCCCCAGCAGCCCCAGGGATGGGAGCACCCAGGGCTGAGGCAGGGGAGTGCTGCCTGCACAGAGGGAGCAGGAGCTGGGTGTCCTGGGAGAAGGTGCCAGGGAGGCAGAGGAGGGAGCCAGGGGTGCTGTGGGGTGCAGCTGGCAGGGTTTGTGCATGCTGGACACGGAGGGACCCGGCAGGTGCAGGGATCTGGCTTGTGGTGCTGTGGAGTTTCAGGTCATGGGGACAGTGGCAGTTTCAGCATGGAACAGCAGCAGGGGTGCTCAGGTGTGTGCAGCCAAGCTCCTGCAGGAGGAAACTGCAGGGGTGCAGGGGCAGAGCTGTGTGTGAGGGAGGGTTGCAGGGGCAGAGGCAGGGAAGGAGCCATGGGGTGAGGTTGAAGGGCAGGGGGGACGGACCCCCATGCTGTGGCTGTGGTCAAGGGAGGCAGGGGCTGCAGGGACAGGGCAAGGTGTGTGCTGTGCCTCAGCCAGGGTGCACGAGGGGCACAGGACCTGCTTTCCACATCTGGTTTGCTCTGGTTGTATTTATTAAGAAAGCAGACAGTCATTTTTGCCTTTCGCATTCCCCCCAGTTGCACTCTAAGCAGCGCTCCCCAGCTCAGCCACCTGTGACATCCTTACACACCAAAGGCTCCTCAGAGGAGCTGGGAAGCACTGCAGGAGTCTGGAACTGCAGGTCCTGTGGATCCCAGGGGTGTGGATCCAGCTGGCTATGCCTACCACGGGGAGCTGGGCTGCAGGACCATGGTCCAGGGGGTGATTCCTGAAGAGATGGGGTGATCATCTGAAATGCATCATTCGTCCCTGGAGGTGTCCTAGGAGGAAGATGCAAAGTTGAGTCAACCAAGGTCCTTCAGAAGAAATGTGCTGGTTTTCCCTCCCACAGCAGCTGGGCCAGTCCAGATCTGCCTCACCTGTCCCAAACTCTGCTCATGCAGCTGAAGAAGGTCCTCACGAGGGCCATTGCCCTGTGCACACAGGTGACAGATGGCAGAGGCATTGTGGGCCTGGCCCACCTCTGCCTATTCCTGCTCCTGATCAGCCAATCTGTCTCCTCCCGGCTGAGGAGCAGCTGAGGGCACTGCGTTTGTCCAGCTGAAGTAACCGGAGCTCAGACCTCCCCGGGGGCTGCAGCTCCTCCCGAGGGCAGCTCCGATCTCTGCTCCCTGGGACAGGGACAGCGCCCAGGGAGCGGCTGGAGCTGGGCCAGGGCAGGCTCAGGCTGGAGAGCTGGGAAAGGTTCTTCCCCCAGAGGGTGCTGGGCACTGCCCAGGCTCCCCAGGGAATGGGCACGGCCCCGAGGCTGCCAGAGCTCCAGGAGCGTTTGGACAGCGCTGCCAGGGGTGCCCAGGGTGGGATTGTTGGGGTGTCTGTGCAGGGCCAGGAGCTGGGCTGGGTGATCCCTGTGGGTGCCCTCCAGCTGAGGGTATTTCACAACTCTGGGTCCCACCAAAGCTGTGCTGAGCAGTTTTATGTTCCCGGCTCCGGCGAAGGGGATTTGTGTCATTGAGTGGCGTGAGAAGCCACCACCGACTTCAGCGTAGGGTTCCCCACTGCGGAGCGGTGGCTGTAATGCCACAGTAATGAAGTGTTTAAGGCCACCCCGGGCAGGTGACACATCCCTGTCCCGTCCCGTCGCATCCCTGGCAGCGCGTCCCGCGGGAGCACCCGACGCGCAGAGGGGAGCGACCCCCAAAACAACCCCGAGGGGGGAGATCGGGGGGCTTTGGGGCTGAGGATGCTCATTACAGCCGGATCTGATCCCCCCGGCAGGGCTCTCCTGCCTGTCTCTGCAGCCCCTGCTGGAGCGGGGGGAGCGATGAAATGCAAACGCAGTCCTCGGGCGAGCGCGGAGCCGCTGCCCTCAGCAGAGGCTGGGTCTGACTCGCCAGGTCTGACTCCGTCTGCAGGATGAACACTCCCGCGGCAGCGCGGCTCAGTTGCTGGAACAGGCCAGAAGATGTAGCTCTCTGGCACCTTATGTGACTCCAGATGTCTCTGAAGCCCTCCCTCCCACCGCTGCAGTGCTCCCCGATCAGAGCCAGGCAGGGCACGCTACAGAGACAAAAATAGGCTGTGATCGTGAACCTGACAAAAGTTTCCCGGCGAGTTTTACTCTAGTTTGAGAGGAGATCTGGGGCTGAGCACTGAGAGGTTTCTTTTCCTGTCAGAGGGGATTTAAACTGACCGCATCAAGCCCTCCCATTAGCCACCGATGTGATTAATGTCTCCTGTATTGTTACAAAGTGATTCCACATTGTAGATCTTTCTGAATGCCTCCTGAATTTATTATTTCCTTGTCCCAGTTGCTATTGGTGACGGCCTTGGTAAAATCCCTAGCAACATATAGAATGCAACATACATGGAAATTAGTTGAATACTTATCAGTATTATAGTCATAAAAGGACCTATTTATTAAATATATGGCTTAAGTGACACCTTAACAGCCAAAGGTACTAAATGACATGGGTAACATTCATTTGTATGTTGGTACATTGGTATGATAGTGCTCCAGCTACATTGAACTTTATTACCAACATCAAATTAAGATATATTGTGGGTAACATCATTAGGGCTGCTTGGACTGAACTGAATTTAAATAATGTCTTTAAGATGCAGATTTTTTCCACAGCTTCAAAATGCTCCCTAGCTAATCCCCTGTGGCCCAGAAGTGCCAGCCATGAGCAGGAGCCTCCAATTGGAAGAGTGCCCTGATTTAATGATGTCCTTCTGCTGAGATGAGCTACGGGTCCTGAGCAAGACCTGGAAGATGCCACCGCACTGAATAAAAATTCCTGGGGTGCAAGATCAGTGTTTTTGCAGAGATGAATGGAGATCTCACCGCTTAACTCATCACAGGGAAGGAGCCAAGATCACAGGGAGAACATTTTGATTTGGGCAGCTCTTTAATGTGACAGCCATTGGATAGAATCGGGACTGGAATTAGGGAAGACACTTGAAGAAGGCAGTGGAGAGAACTGCTGGGAGCCAGGAAGGCTTTTCACCACTCAAGCAGCAATCAGGTGGTTTTTCTACAAGAACCACTGTAACTGAGCCAGGAGTTACGGAGTGTGAGGCAGGAGTCACAGGGTGAGGTTCTTCAGCTGAACTTATGGGCTTAATCTTAAAATTTTAAGATTTTTAGATAGCTCATAACAGTCACCAGCTCATGACAGATGTGCTGCAGCCCTGTGAGATTTGTCTGGACCCTGATGTCCTCTGGCCCCACGGAGAAAGACATCAGCATCCTCTCACAGGGTCTGGCAGGGGAAAGAACGGGAATGTCTTCATGTAAACTTGGCATCCCAACACCCCTGAAACTGCTTCAAAATCCTCTTGATCTCTGCACGCTTCCAGGGTCAGGAACTCCACCACTGCCCTGCAGCCTGTGCTAGTACCTGACCACCCTTTCTGCAAAGAAAGTTTCCCTCACAGCCAACCTGAGCCTCCCTTGGCACAACCTGACGCTGTTTCTTGCAGTTGTATCAGTTGTTACCCAGGAGGAGAGAGTGACCCCAAACTGAACCTCCTGAAGGGTTGAGAACAGTAAAGTTGCACAGAGCAGTGAAAGGTGGGGCTCTGTGTTTCTGCTGGCACTGTGCAATGGCACAGGAATGGGACATGGGCAGCAATCACACAGGCTCTGCTTGCTGGGATGTGTCTGCATCCCAAACCTTAGAAACCCCTGCTAAAGCTGAATTGTCATCTCCTCAAACATTAAGATCTTCTTCCAATGGCTTTTCACAGCTGGTTTTGGCCTGGCCTCCTGAAACCTGGCAGAAATACCTTGGAAAGCTGGAGGTTGAGGAGGGGCTCAAGCCCTGACTGTCCAAGCAACATCCAAAGCTCAGAGACCCAAAATTCAACAAATTAAATCAAATAGAGACCAGGTATTCAAGAATTTTAGTTTCTCTTCCAGAAAAGCTGCCTTTGACCAGGGTTTATACACAGCCCTTCTCCATTCAGAGCCTGGGTGTGACTTGGTTGTGTCTATAAAGGTTCAATGCTTTCAGGTCACAGAAATGGCCCCACTCATCCTGACCCTTGCCAGAGGAAAGGAGCAGGATCAGAGCCTTCCTCTGCTTGACAGCTTTTGAAAGTACTCAGGCTGAAGAAAGGTCATTTTGAAGCCACACACATTGCACGTGGTTAACATTACTTGGGATTTTCTGTACCCAAAACCAGGGTTGTCAACCCACAGAGCCTTATCACAGCCCACCTGCCTTTGCCTTCAGCTGCAGCAGCAGCCTTGGAACCTCCCAACTTCCAGATGGGCCTGAAGAGAGGTCAGACGGGCTGGTAAGAGACTCTTCAGCTTTGGGAAGGGATCCACAGCAGGTCCCAGCTCTACATCTGGCTTCTCACAAGTATTCCCAAAGAATAGGAAGGATCTGGGCAGGGGCTGGCAACTCATCTCACCTGTGTCCTACAGCAGTGTTGGACACAGTGGTGTGGGTCCCATGGTGTGGGATTGTTCGTTGTTTGTTCAGGACTGAAGATTCCCTGGAGCAGAGCTGCTGCACGTTTGGGCCCTGCTGTTCTGAGAGGTTCTTCAGCTGGAACAAGCTCACCTTGCTGCCCTTTGATGTGGGAGAGCTGCCAGTGAGATTGTGTTACTCACAGGAGCAAGGAATTCACAAAGAGAAAAAGCCAAATATTTGTAATCCGTCTAAAAGCAGGCTTTGCACTCTGGGGCTGGTTTCAGGGTTTTCAAGGTCCAGCCTCTCTTTCGAAGCAGTGATTTTGCATTCCGCAGCTGGGGTTTCTGATAACATCTCTCAAGATTGTTGTTGAACTCCTGCTCCCCATCGTGTTCCGCATCCACAAGGGCACTGACCTGAGGATCATGGAATCACTGATGTTGGAAAAGACCTCAACAGCCATCAAGTCCAACTGTCAACCCTTCCAGCTCTGCACCTTGGTGCGAGGGGGAGCTCTGTGAATCGAGTGTGGGATTGCTAATAGGGCTCCTGAGGACTTCCTGCAGCAATACCAGGGCCTGTTTGATCGATGTTTACAGGAAATCATCTTTGAAATGCACGTCCCTCTCTCTCTGTGCCTGGCTGCCAAGCAGCGAGGCCGGGGCAGGGTCCCCAGCTGGCCCCACACACGGACGTGGTGCGGGGTTGGTGCTGCTCATTCTGCTCCAAGGTGATTATTTGTGTTCTTTATGCCAGACCTCATTGCATCCACGAGCTGCTCTGCCTCTGGTTATTACACGGCCATTTGCACTTTCTGTTAATGTGCATTTGTGATGCAAGAAGCGTCCCTGCCCAAATTCGAGGCTTCTGCCGGCGTGTCTATCAGCCAGCGTGAGCAGGGACAGGGATGTGTGGCATATGTGCAGTGGCTGCTTTGCCTATCAATTTGCACTAATTGCAGAAGCCTAAAAGCACAGTGAGCTGTGCAGTCTGGCACGTCTGTCCCACCAAGGGCAGGACAGCAAAATGTTGGTAACCTCTGCTGTGGAGATATTCACCTGTAAAAGTCAGAGGATCTGAGGGGTCCTGCCCCAAGGAGCTGATGGAAAACCCCATTGCTGAGTGTAGCAGCTTGGAGGGAATTAGAGAGTGGCTGTGCCTCAAACACTGATGGCCAGGGAAGTTAGAACAGGATGTGCCTGGAAAGGGGCTGGAAAGGGGCTGTCCAGAGGTGGGGCAGCTCCTTTCTTGTGCCCATTTTCCTGCTCTGGTCTGTGGTGACCACACAACGCACAGTGCAAGTGCAGAAGTGGGGTCAAGGAGTGAGCAAGATCAATAGAGGAGCATTGAGACCACCAAAAGACCCTCAAAGCCCCCTGACCCATTTCTAGAAAGGTCTGGAAGAACGGCATGCACATGTTCACCATTTACATGATGAGTGAGAAACCCAGTCCCAGGGCAGGCAAATCTTCCCTATAAAAATGTGCTGCACAGAGCCCAGGTGGTGCCCCTGGACTCTCTATGGGCTGGACTGATGCTAAACCCAGGGCTAGTGGTCTCCTTTCCTCTCCTATCTGCTCTCTTTCACTCTCTCCTTCTTCCCTCTTTTCTTTTATTCTTTCATTTCTCTTCCTATTAAAAGTCAGGGACACAACAGACCGGTTTCTATGTCTTGTTTGCTAATAAAACTTTGTAAGCTTTTATTTTTTGTCCCCTTCTGGCTTTTGCCATTCTTCCTCAGCCATGGGCATCTCTGAATCTCAGGTGCTCCCTTCCTTGTAGAAGTGGGATATGGCACTGTGACATGGGAGTGTCACAGGGTGACACAGACACAGAAGTGAGGGTTGTTCTAGAAGAGGTAACAGCTTGGACCCCCTGTTCTAATATCGGTTTTTCTCCCTTACTCTTCAAAAATACACATCTCCCAGTCCAAGCCCATGCACTGCCTGCTGTCCCACCATTTTTCACACATTTCAGTTCTCGGGAGTTTTGCATAAATTAAAGCAGCTTGATTATCTCACAGAGGATGAGGCAGAAATTGATGACTTTGGGTTTATCCCTGTAAGGGTGGTGAGTTCTGTGTCCAGCAACACATGGATAGAGCTCCAGACACCCCTGGCAGCCCTCCCCAACAGCTGCAGCCCTGGCAATGGAATGTGGGAATGTGGGAACAGCTCTGGGAAGAATGGCTGCTGGGATATTCACCTGACACCACCAAGGCCATCCCACCCCACTGATGCTGGGAGGCCGTGAGAACTGCAGCTGCTCCCTACAGCGACCTGAAAGGAGGCTGGAATCAGGCTCTGCTCCCAGGGAACGAGGGACAGGACAAGAGGAAACGCTGAGCCAGGGGAGGTTCAGGTTGGACGTCAGGAAAACTTTTCTTGCTGAAAGGGTGGTTAGGCCTTGGCACTGGCCTGTGGTGGAGTCACTATAACTGGAAGTGTTCAAACAACAAGCAGATGTGGCACTTGGCATTGTGGTTTGATGGGCCTGAGCTGTTTGGTCAAAGGTTGGACCTGATAATCGTGGAGGTCTTTTCTGATCTGAATGATCCCGTGGTTCCCACAGGCAGGAATGGGCACAGGGAAGCGTATCCTGGGATCAGGCCCTCGTTATTCCAGAGCCCTGTAATTGCTCAGCCACAAACCTCCTGACGGCTTTCTGATTATATGAATATAAACAACATCCACAAACTTGTGCTCATTAATGAATGAGATCTTAGAGAGGGGCCATTCAATGCACAGAGCAATTAACACAGCAGTTGATTAAGGCAGCTTGAGGATAAGTTCTATGAAGAATTCAATATCTCTGCACTGCTTCATGTAGGGGCTTGGCAGAGGCATGAAATCATGACAAATGTGACCTGTTAGCATCAGGAATTCAGTGCCCCTGGAGAGGCAGGAACTGCTCCATCCCTGTGGCTCCCCCGGTCCCCAGTGACATTTAATCACTGCTGTGCAGAAGGGCCAAGTGTTGGGGTGATGCCCTGCTTGCAGGTTCACAGCACCTTAAACTTGTCCCCCTAGCCCTGTCAGGCATCCAGGACGTGCCACCTCTGGGGAGGGAATTTCTGCCAGGATGAAGCAGCCTATGGAACTGGGGATGTTTGGCAGAACACAGCGTGACTCCCGGGTCCAGCCATGGTCTGGAACTGCTCAGATGTGCAGCCACTTGCAAAGCAGAAGGAAGACTCTGCACACCCCCATGTCCTGGGGAACAGAAAGGGATTTGGTCCTAGCCAAGGAACAGAGGGAATGAGTGACCTCCACAGGGCTGAGCACAGAGGCATTGTCAGACCTCAGCCAGATCTCACACACTCTGGAGTTTCACCCTGCATTAAAGCAGCCAAACACGGGGGCAGCTGCTGGGAAGGGAGGGACCACCCCTGCCTGGGGTCAGGGTATACAAGAGAGTGAGAGAAAAGAGTCACCACAGGAACATCGAATGATTTGAGTCGGGAGGGATCTTAAAGCTGATCCAGTTCTACCCATAGCAGGGCTTGGAGCAAGATGAGCTTTAATGCCATTTTCAACCCAAACCATTCCATGATTCTGTGATTCTCTGTGTCCTCAGGAGTGTTGAAGGGTTCCAGGCCATCTCTGCCTCACGCACCACCTCAGAACAGCCACACCTTTGGGAATGTGACAGGGGTGCTCTACATGGGTAGGGTGAGCCTGTTCCAGTGACCACAGGCACAAGAGCTTTTTTGGGCAGGACAGACACAGCAGTTCCAGGGCCTCAGTTTCCCCTTCCAAAGGATGGAGGTGGCATTTGGCCCCTGCCCTTTGCTGAGTGCTCTGGGTCCCACAGAGGCTCTCACCAGCCCTAAGCTTTGCTGCTACTATGATTACTAGGAAGGAGAGGAGCCTCATTGTCCTAGGAAAATGCTGCTTTCATTCAGAGCCTGGAGCATTTCCCAAAAGTAATTAACTGGGAGAAGCTGCTAATTAAAAGATCTGGTGCCTACAGAAGCCTTTGGCAGAGATGAGTGTCACCTAGCCAAGTTTGAGGTGCTGAGATACAACACTTGGGCTCTCTGCTGCCCCCAAATCTGCCCTTTGCTGCTGCCCAGTCCATCCCAGCAAGGTCTGAGCTGCACAGACTGGGCCCTGGGACAGCATCTGCAGGAGCCTGGTCTCCCCTGCCCTGTCTGGGAACAGGTTGACGTCTGGCTGTTGAGCCTTGCACATTCCAAGGTTTGTCTTGGTGCAGATTTGACACCTGATACAAGGTTGCACTATGATCCTCTCGGTCCTGGGGGGGTGGTCACCCATCCCTCAGCCCCAGCCTGTACCTGCAGCTTTGTTCCCACACTTCTGAGCAGGACCAGGAAGAACATTGTGCAGAAAAACCTCTTCCTCAACCCAGACGTGTCCTGCTGAACAGCAGCTGAGCGAGGAAAGGTGAAGCCCTAAGCTGTGCCCTGGCCAAGAGGGGTGTCAGTGACCAGCTCTGCTGGGGTCCCTCTGAGCCAGGCAGTTTTGAGGCCATGGTGTGGGAGCTGGGCCTGGATCAGATGTGACACTGCTCCTCCCTGCTGTGGTCACCTGTTACTGCCCAGGCTTTCAGCTCCACTCTGTGTTTTACAGCAGCAGCTTTCCAAAGGGGTTTGGTCTATTCTGCCTCTCCTAATGGGAGAGCCAGGAATGCCTTCTGCAGTGCAAAGAGATCTACTCTCACCTTTCTGGCTGCAGCAAGCCCCATCTCCTGCCCTGCGTGGGTGTGGCACTGCAGGACTCGGCAGGGACCTGTTTAGCTCCAAGCACACCCTGGCTTTGCACCACTGGGCTTTCCCCAGGACCAAATTGGTTGGCTCTGGCCCAACAAACCTGAAGGAAGCAGTATTCCCTCTCTGAAATGGCACCACAACTTCAGGGGCTCTCCAGGGAAGCAGCGATTTTGTCTGGCAAAGACCCTATGGACATCAGGGAGGTTCCACAAGACTCTCACCCACTGCAGGAAGGTCCCTCAGGTGCCTGGCTGAGGTCAGCTGGTCACAGATAATCCAGCCAGGACAGAGGGAGGGAGGACCTCGAGGCACGAGGATCTTTGGGATCACACAGAGTTACATTCTGCTGCTCTGGTGTGAGCAGGAGGAGCTGCTTTTAGCAATCAATAAAGTGTTAATTTGCATTGTCTTTAGTGTGACTGTGGGGGGGCTCGTTGTCACCCACCTGCTATAGTCAATAGCCTGAGCTCCAGAACACTGGGGACAGAGCTCAGCTTCTTTTGTTTGGTTTGGTTTTTTACCACCGAGCAGTTTTACAGCTCCTGAAGTGAGAACGCTGGTGTTGGAAGGGTGGGCAGGGATGGCCCTGGAGGGGATCTTCAAACACTTCCCAGAGCAGCTGGTGATGCCGTAAGCACAGAGCCCAAAGAAACCCACTGGTGTCACACCAGCCCCGTGCCAGCCCAGGGCAGGGAGGGCACTGCCAGCCACTGGGGCTTGTCCTGGCACTTCGTGTGCCCCTCGGGAGGAGCTGCAGCCCCGGGGAGCTCAGCCCTCAGAACCAACCCAGTGCCCTCAGCTGCTCCTCGTGTGGCTTCCCCTCGAGACCCTGTGGCTGGGTAACGCTCTCCCCGTGTCACTCACTCCCCTTGGGATGGCTCTGCTGCCACATTCCTATTTTTCCTGGCTGTGTATGGATCACTGCCAGGCACGATGAACATTACCCTCTGTACCAGGTCCAGCAGCTCTGTGATGTCAGCCACCATCTCTGGGACAAGCGTGACCCCTCGGAGATG
Organism: Falcunculus frontatus; assembly: GCA_013398115.1. Taxonomy (NCBI): domain Eukaryota; kingdom Metazoa; phylum Chordata; class Aves; order Passeriformes; genus Falcunculus; species Falcunculus frontatus. The sequence goes on from VZRV01000863.1 coordinate 342,344, forward strand.
CAGGCAATGCTGCTTGGATCCAGGAGGGCCTGCTGAGGTGCCCGAGGGAGCTGCTCCCCTCTCCTGTGCTGGGGCTGAGGGAAGCCCCTGCCTTCCTCGGCTCCCCCTCTGCAGCCGTTCCAGGCACTGTTATAGACGCTGAAAGGCCTTTAGCAGAGAAATCCTTCAGTAAAACGCTACTGTGAGAACTCTACTTTTCTCATAGAAACTATGGAAAACACTGTTAAGGTTTTTTTAAACTAAACTTTCTATCTTACACCTGCAACTTGTTTTTCAGACTTTGTTATGAAGTTAACTAGAAAAATATTTTTGAATGGGTGTTGTGAGTTTTAGCCAATTGGCATGAGAGGTGGATAGTTACTGACCAATGATCTTATGCCATCTTTGCGAACTAAGGTATTTAAACCTGTCAGAAATTAATTAAAAAATCGCGTCGCATCTTATGGCCTCTTATGGCTCATTCATGATTCTCTGAATGGATTTCGTGTAATTATTCTTCTCAGACTGCGGGACTTGGCGACAGAGTGTGACATCCCTGTCCCTGAAAGCCCTTCCCAAGGCTCTGCCAGGGCAGCCGAGCTGTGCTGCCAGCCCAGGGAGGAGCTGGCAAACCCCAATCCCTCCTGAGGGCTTGGCCTGGGGCTCCAGCAGAGGGATTGTCCTGGGGAGGATTCCCAGCAGGAGCGGTGAGCACACCTGGGACTGGGCAGAGCTCATTCCTTTTCCAGACCTGTGGGATAACCTCATAACTGAAGTCCCAGAGAAGTCTCCTCCATTGAGATTTTCTTTGCTTAATGTTTTTTCCTGCCCAGGGCTGAGGATTGCTGTGTGCCTGCAGAGGCAGGGAATCCATGCAGGGAACGCCAGAGGCTCTGGGGGTCCTGGGCAGGGAATTGTTCCCTGCCCAGCTGAGAAACCCTCATAGGGCTGTTTTAGGCAAAGGCTGAGCTGCAGAAAGTCCCCTTGTGGAAAACACCATCCAAATTGTCTTTTTTGTGGCCAAAGAGCTGTGAGGAGGGACGACTGTTTTCTGTGACATGAGAGTGTGCTCTTCAGGGTGGCATCTCCAGGGATCCTGACTCCCTAAAACAGTCCAGAAATAAAATTAGGACTGTTTGAATTGAACCTTGATAACAGGACTACTCTGAGCTGGGGTTTTTTTGTGCAAGCACAGCTAACACAGGCCTCCACATGAGCTGTATGCACACACCTCTCTCCTGTTTCTTCCCTCTCCCCTGTCCTTCCTCCCTCTCAAACACATCTCCTGGAGCCCTGCTCAGTTCTTAGGAAGATCACTTGGATCCCTCAATCCAGCCTGAGCTTCGTAAGTCATGGATAGAGCAGATCATCTCCTTACCCCTGGGAAAGACCTCAGTGAATTCCTGCCTCTAGGAGCAGAAATCAGCCCCATCCCTTGGTCCCTTCCTGAGTGATGTGGTGGTTCCACATTCTCCTCTCCAGGGCATCTCCCTGCTCCAGTGGCAGGGCTGTGCTCCAGACACGCCAGCACCAGGAGACTGGAATTGTTACTTCCTCTGCCTTGGCATTAATGACTCCCAAATGTCTCAAGTGATGAAGGGGATAACTGTGATCACACACGGTGGAAGCCAGAGTGTGGGAACAGCAGAGGAGATGTTCAGGACTCAGGAGCGTGGCTGGAGACTCTCCGAGGCTGCTCTTGGGTGTGTCTGTGTTCTGCCGGAGGTGGAGCTCCTGTCCCAGCACTGCCCAGGTGAGGCTCCTCAGCACGGGAAGCGGGAGCTGCCGACACCTTTGGGATGTAGCTGTGCACAGATGGGGCTAATCAGGTGTCGGGAGGGATTATCTGGGCCCTCCTCTCCTCTCATTCTCTCTGTGTATCACTGCAGATTCCGCTGAAGTGACTCCAATTTACTCCTCATCAGGGACCGAAGAGTCAGCTCTTGCATTTTGAGCTGTAGTAAACTATTTTTAACAACCACGGCATTCATCATGAAAGGCTCTCTGTTTCCTGCTGCAAGGAAGGAAGGAGTGAATAATGAATGAACACAGGGCTGTGCTGATCCCTGTGCTGAGCCGGCCAGGGGAGCGGGCTGGGCAGGCTGAGAGGCTGCAGGTGTGCAGGGCAGGCCTGGGGAATCTCATCCTGGGAGCCCCAGCGCTTCCAGGAGCCCTGACTGTTGCTCCAGTCCGGCACAACTCCAGCCTTTAATTGCTCTGACCCAGCTGCTTGGGAGCTTGGATCACGAGGTACATTTAAGCTCCAAGGTGAGGCTTTGGCCTTGGTTTGAGCTGGGGTTTGGGTTGCTTTGTCTGCCCTATACCCTGGACATCACCATGGGCTTGCCCAGCATTCTGGGCTGTTGGCCCTGGTTGCCATCACTGCATCTGCTCCTCTTGCTGGGGGACTGTGGCACTGTCACATCATCACTTTGCCTTGCCTGCCCCCAAAACCAGCCCCACTGGACTCTACATCCCTGACAGGGCTTCCTGGAGCCCTGAGGTGAGATCCCTGCTCCTGGCCCTGAATGTGTGCCTCCACAGTGGCCCAAGGCTGACCTACAAATCCTGCAAGACCTTGGGACAGGTCACAGCTGTGACATTCCCTGCAACCATAATGACCCCTGAGCACTTCAGTGGGGTTTTGGAAAGGCTTTGGGGACTTTATGTATCAGATGTGGTCGATCTTTGCTGCCTGCCTGGAAGGACTGTGCAGAGCCAGGAGTTGGACTCGATGGTCCTGGTGGCTCCCTTTCAGCCCAGGATATTCTGTGATTTCATGATTCTGTGACTGTGTTTCAAATATTGTTTACCCAACGAAAAGAATGGGTGGATGCCCTAGTGAGGGCAATTAGACCCTCTTGATGCACTTGGAGTCTGAGCAATCTGCCCTTTTTAAGGACTGGGAGAACTTGCCTGGGGCAGAAGGCTTCGAAAGGCACTTCCCCATGCCCAGATTCCCTGCTGCAGCTGAGCTCCAGGCGCTGGGAACAGGGACCATGCAGAAGTGCTGCCTGTGAGCTGTGGCTGTGCCCGGTGTGTGGCACTGGTGACACAAACGCTGCTGTACCCTCACAGGTGGAGCCCTTCAGCCAGGTTGGATTGCTGAGTTCTGCAGGCCCATAACTGTTTCAGGTCAGGTACTGCCAGGCTTGGCACCAGCTCCTGTGCAGGCAATGATGAATGGCCCCACGCTGTGCCTAACGAAGGCGGGGATTATTGGGTTATAAATCAATTAAGTGGTTCTGAGGAAACCACAAGAAGAAGCCATGAAGAGAGAGAACGACCTCTGCTGTCTGGGGAAGACTGGGAGCCATCAGGTGCCCTCAGCCATCAGGTTTTCCTGGAGAGGAGTAGGACACCCCTGCCAGCTGTGACCCTCTCTGGTGTGACAGTGGTGGCTGACAGTGGAACCCGCTGTGCTCTGTGGGGTTTGGGGGTTTCCAGCTGCAGGCTGCCCCTTCCAGGAGATGAATCCTGCTCTGCTTGTGCAGTCTGGATTGGTTTAGATGGCCAGAGCTGGCTGTGATGACTGTTCCCAGGGCCTGGCAATCCAGATGCACATCCAGATGTGTCCAGAGAGAGAGGAGACCTCACCAGGGTCTGCAGCTCCTCCTGAGGGACAGCTCTGATGTCTGCTCTGTGAGCAGGGACAGCACCCAGGGAGCGGCTGGAGCTGGGCCAGGGCAGGCTCAGACTGGAGATCAGGGAAAGGTTCTTCCCCCAGAGGGTGCTGGGCCCTGCCCAGGCTCCCCAGGGAATGGGCACGGCCCCGAGGCTGCCAGAGCTCCAGGAGCGTTTGGACAGCGCTGCCAGGGATGCCCAGGGTGGGATTGTTGGGTGTCTGTGCAGGGCCAGGAGCTGGGCTGGATGGTCCTGGTGGGTGCCCTCCAGCTCAGGATATTCCATCATTCTGTGATTCTGCAGCACCAGGGCTTCCCTGTCTGACAGAGTCCTCTCCTCCAGGAGAATATTGGTGGGGCTCATGGGCACCCTGTAAGCCCTGGGCACAGCAGGGTCAGCTGATGGGGGCTGGTGCCAGCTCAGGGGGTCGGGATGGTTTGGGCACTTGAGACCAATTTCCCCTCTGTGTCCCTGTGTCAGAAGGACACCCCCAGCCTGTGCAGCAGGGGCCAGCTGGGAGCACATCCCTGGAATGCTGGATGAGGTCCATTCCTGTCCCACCACACATGGCCAGGCCAGAAGAGTCCTCAGGGACCTGTGTTAGTCCC
>VZRV01000863.1:346567-405115 GCA_013398115.1 Falcunculus frontatus
CAAAACCTCAGTTTCCGGGACTTTTCCTGTGTCCAAACTCAACATTGTCTTTCCCTGGAGAAGGGCAATCTCACCTAGGAGAGTCTGATTCCTGTTTTCTTTGCAAGAGGCTCCAGCTGCCTCCTGTGCCCCATGTGACATGGGGAGGATGGCGGGAACAGAGGAAAATGGGCACAAACACCATTCTTGGGCAGAGATGTGGCCCAGCCTTGCTGTGGGGCCCAAAGGGGAGAAGCACACGTGCATCTCTCAGGCTCCCTGTGGGCAGCAGCTGCAGGATCATCACTGCCTGAGCCACCTGCAGAGTGCAGGGGCAGGCAGGTAAATCCAGCTCCCCTCAGCAGGGTGTTCCATGCACCTTGTATCCATCACACCACAGGTTCTCCCACAGCACCTGCAGAGCCCAAGGCTGCCAAGCAGAGAAGAGAACACGGAGTGTGCAACCTTTTCTTCCTGAGATGGTTTTCACAGCTGGAGAAGTTTCCAGTTTGGGACTGGTGAGTGATGGCAAGGAACCACTTCTCTGGGAGTCACATGGCTCCCGTGCTACTCATTGTCCTCTAAGTTCTTGTTTTGCTCTGTGTGAACAAACCTCCAAGAAAACAGCAATGCAGCATTTTCTAAATTCTAATGAGCTGCTTCCTAATAGTTCTCTAATGAGCTGTGGCACACAACAAGGAAGCCTTGTTTGCTTTAATCTTTTTAACTACAGCCTATCCAAGAGGCAAAGCAGTTCAGGGGACAGTGAGTGGACTTGAGGCTGGACTGACACCTCAGAGATCAGGGCTTGTCCTCTGGTGTCTCTGGTGCAGTCCTGGAGATGCCAGCATGGGCATTAGACCATGGGATGCCTGCTCTGTGGTTCAGTAGGAATTGACCTGCAGAGCTCTGCATCCTGCCTGCAGAGGAGATCCTGTCTTGACTGAGATTTGGCTGCTCTTGAACAGTTAAATTTTGAGGAAAACAGAACGTTTTCAGGGAACACAGGTGAAATAAAGAGCAGACATCAGGGAGGTCTCAGGAAGACCTCACTGCAGCTTCCAGTACATTTAGGGGGCTTATAGAAAGGAGGGAGAGGGACTTTTCATATGGACAGACAGTGACAGGACAAGGAACAGTGGTTTTAAACACAGAGGGCAGGGATAGATTGGATATTAAGAGGAATTTCGCCCTGTGAGGGTGGGGAGGCCCTGGCACAGGATGCCCAGAGCAGCTGTGGCTGCCCCTGGATCCCTGGCAGTGTCCAAGGCCAGGTTGGACGGGGCTTGGAGCAGCCTGGGATAGTGGAAGGTGTCCCTGCCATGGCAGGGGTGGCACTGGATGGGCTTTAAGGTCCCTTCCCACCCAAACCAGTCCCTGATTCCTGATCTGTGTTAGTGGTACCCATCTGGGCTGGGTGCCTGGGCCTGGGCCTGGGCCTGGCACAGATCATCACACCCAGACTGCTCTGACCCTCATGCTTTTGGACAAAAAGAGCTGCCCCTCCAGGGCAGAGCTGGCACAAAGATCCTCACAGGAAAACACTCACAGAGGCAGTCAGGTCTCTGGCCACATCCCAGCAGGGCAGGCACTTTCCCAAAGTACCTTCTGTGCCTGTTTTTGCCCCTGCCTGGCAGGTGGTGGTGGTTTTATTGTTCTGTCTGAGGACAGCATTTTTGCTCTGCAGAACCCAGCAGGCTCCTTTTGGCTCCAGAGCAGCCTGAAAGGCCCATCCAGAAGGAGAGAGTGACAGTGAGAGGGTTACTCTGAGCACCTCAATGTGTTTTGTCCTGGTGGGTTAATATAGGATCAGTTTATTTTATCCTTTGGGATATTAAGGAAGCCTCCAGAGGGGATGAAGCCTCCAGAAGAGCTGAGCTGTGCCTCTCTTTGCCAATGTTTATGAACAGTAAGAGTTCCACCTCATCACCTAATCCTCCAGGAGGCAATTTTTCTCCTCCTGATGAGGGCACATCCAGCCAGGGTACAAGAAATAAAGTGCTCAGCTTTCCTGCATCTGCACAGAGAGGCCCAGAAAAGGAGGCTCCAGCTGCAAACTCCTGTGGGAAAGCCTTGAGGAAATGCCGGCATCTTCAGTATTCTGGTGCTGAACTTCCCACCAGGGCGAGTGCTCAGGTGATAACTCTTTGCTTTTGATCTATTGGATTTTGCAGTGACTTTGGTATGGTGATGAGACTGCAATATCCCATAATAGATGGCTGTTTCTAGCAAGAGCTCTGCTATAATTGTATTTATGAGCAGAATACTTATAGAGGCCTTCAGGGAGCTTCAAGTGTAAAAACATTCCTATAACAACATATAGACAGCCAACAGCCAAGCAATTAATTTCTGGGCTGAGAGTGGTGTTGGGGGCTCTGTCCTGTTTTAGAACATCCATTAAAGCTGCAGAGGCTCTGCTGGAAGCCATGGAGAGCTGGACACTCGCTCCTTTCTCTGTGCTTTGTGTGCCTAAAACTGGCTTGAAATAAAGTTCACTAAAGCTAAAGGAGACCACTAAAGTTCTGGTGTGTTCTGGGGGAACCACAGGTTTCTGTCACAATATCCTGGAAGGGACCCACAGGGATCATCCAGCCCAGCTCCTGGCCCTGCACAGACACCCAACAATCCCACCCTGGGCATCCCTGAGAGTGGTGTCCAAACGCTCCTGAGTCTGTGGAGTTTGTGCAGTAACAACCCTCCCTCCCAACTTGTCCTCCTAAGGGAAGAGGCAGGCACAGACCCCTGAGGTCCAGGTACCAAAATGGGAAGAGGGATCAGTTTCCTACACCTGATCCTGACTTGCTCTGTGTCCTCATCTCTGTTTTCCTCTCTGCTCTTTCCCTCCTTCTTCCCAGTCCCAAAGACCCATCATGATCTAGGTCTGGTCATGGCTCCACGTCAATAAAGTCCAAAAAAATATCTACATCCCTTGACAGGAATCTCAGTGCCTGTGTTTTTGTCACTGCTTTAGCTGAAATTACCTTAATAATGGGATATCTCACACGATGCCAATCCCCCATAGAGTGGCATTAATCAGCCTTGTTCTGCAGGGAAAGGAGTTATTTTGCTGTTAAAGATCACTTATTTACAGTTTCTGATTAGTAGGGTGAGAGGAAAGGAGATTGTTTTCATCATTTCATGAAAAAAACCCAAACCAACAGGCTCTTCAAATAATTGCAAAGTTTTAAATGAAAACTGTTGAAGAAAGTTTCCATTCTGTCTTGGAAAATGGCAAGGACTTAGCAAGTGGGAAAGGGCCTCAAATGTACATAGTAAGATTAAAAATAAATTCTGTTGTTACAATATGGACAGTTCCTGTATTATTTAAAAAAATGTATTAAAAATTAATTTGTATCCTCCAAACACCTAGGAAGGGGTTCAAACTGGCCAGGACAGACTCCAGTTTGGGTCCTCCAGAGCTGCACAGCCCCTCCCAGAGCAGATGTGCAGAGCTGAGCCTAAGCTGCTCAGTCTGGGAGTTAAACTCAGGAGCCAGGACTTTGTTGTGCCCTCCTGGTGTCTCACACAGCCCTGCCTGTGTCAGGATCAGCTGGGGGACAAGGCACAGAAGCAGAAAGGGCTGGTTCAGGGCTTGGGGCTGAGCTGCTCATCCACAGAGAGAGAGAATTAAAGGTACCTGACCCCAGGTGGGTGCCTGAGCCATGCTCGAGGCTTTTCTCTGCTCTGTTTTGGGAAAATGTCTCTTTAATAACCCAGGTTCCTGGGTTCAGCTGGCCACCTGCAGCTGCCAGGATGAATTGTCCTCCTCTTTAGGGCAGGGTGTTTCTCCTCATCTCAATGCACCAGGATCACTGCAGCAGTGCTTGGGGTGATCTCTGCCTTATGGCCCCGCCAGAGAGGTGTGTTGTGTTTATCTCTGAGCCTGGCCCCTGGCAGAGCTGTCCTATTTACTCAGAACATGCTTTGCAAACCCATATTGTGTTGTCGTTGTGTAATAACAGCACAGGAAACATTCTCAGGGATGCTGGGAGAAACAGGAAATGAAAGTTGGGGAGAGAACAACTGCTGCTGGTGCTCACACCTCCTTTGGACTCCTGGTCCCTCTTTGGTCCCCTAGTGATCCTCGTGGGGTGGGGTGAGCCCAGATCCTCCTCATGGAATCCCATGGGATAGGAGCTCCCACCTGGACCTACAGAGCCCTGGACCTGTGAGTGCTGACCTGAACCTGAGACTGGTGGCAGGACTGAGTTGGGAGGCAGGGTTGGAAAAGGCCAAAAAGGTTGAAAAGGAGATATTTGGAAGCCAAAAAGGTTGAAAGCTGGTCCCTAAAGCAGAGGGCCATGTTCCCTGCCCAGGGAAGGCAGTGCAGGAGGGAAGCTTGGGATGGAGGGAGTGCAGGGCACCAAGGGGGGATGGCAGGGGGAGGAGGAACAGGGTGTGGGGGGGACCTGAGATGCCAGCTGGCCTTTGGCATTTCCCTGAGTTTGGTGGCATTTTAGGAGTGGGGGTGGCAAAATGGCACGGACTGGAGAGATGATATGGAAGCAGTGATGTCCAAAGTCCAGGCTGGCTGTGGATGCTGGGGAGATTGGAGGGGACAGCAGGTGCCTTCCCACCTAGGGTAATAGCTTCCAACCTCGTGGACTAAAGGCTATAAATTGATTTTTTTTTTTTCTTAATCAATAGTGCATCTTGCAAAGTTTCACTGAGCCCACAGCGGGTACTGGTGCTGAGCAGGGCTTGCCAAGAGCCAGCAGGACCCAGGGATTTGCTGGGCCAGAGGAGGAGCAATGGCCACGTAAAAGCTGATCAGCCACACTCGAGCTGGGGTTTGGGCAGCCAAAGACACGGATGGAGACATCACCAAGGGTGAGAGGGAACTTGGCTGAACTGGGAACTCACAGCTCAGCTCCACTGCTGAAGGGTGGGACAGGGGATGGAGAGAGAGTAACACCCAGATAAGGGATGGTGTTGGGAAGGGCAAAGCTCTGCTGGAAGATGATGTCAAGGACAATAAGAGGAGCTTCCACCAGTGTGACAGCAGCAAAAATAGGTAATAAGGAGACTGGGTTTGCTGCTGAAAAAGAAGGGGGTGACTCAGTGGGGACAGAGGAGGTGGAAGGAATCCCTTTCTCTTTTTGTCTTCTCCACTGACGTCTCCCAGACCTTTGGGATTAGAGAAAAGGTTCAAAGAGAACAACTCCAGCAGTGGAGGAGAGCTGAGACAGGCATCTCTTGGGAAATCTGATTCTTCTGTGTTCCTGGGAGAAAAGAGGATTCAACTCAGGGGTGTCTTCCAGGAAAATAAAGATGTTGGTCGTGGGGCTCATGTGCCAGCCCAGGAGAGGCTGAGGGAATTTCCTTATTCAGCCTGGGGAAGGGAAGAGTGAACCTAAATACCAAGCTGCCAGTATTTATAAGGAGGTTTTGAGAAGATGGAAACAGGATCTTTACTGAGAAATTGGGTGGGAAAATAGGAGTCTGTGGTTAAAGTCTGAAGTAAGGGAGGTTTTGGTGGAATATAAGAAAAGAAAGACACATAAAGGCAGTGAAATGTTGGAATAGAGCCCCAAGCAGATCATGGGATCTCCTCCTTGGAGGATTTCAAGCCCCAGCTGGACAAAGACCTGAGCAGCCTGGTCTGATACAGGATTTGGGTCTGGAGATGGAGTGAGGACTCCTGATGTCCCTTCCTGACTGAGTCCCTCTGTGGGGCAGCTCACAGTAATCAGGGCAGTCTTTGGGTCTCTGATTAAAGGTTTAAACGTGAGCCCTGGTGTGGGGTTGCTCTGTGCCCCTCCTCTGGTGCATCTGGCTCTGGCCTGGGTCACAAATACCCTGGGACCCCTGTGCTGGGGGGCAAAGCCCCATGCAAGGCTGTGCCCCGTGTTTGCTGTGAGTGCTGGCACGGCTGAGGAGAGTGCAGGCTGTGGAGGTCACTGGATCTGCAGTCTCACTTCCCTTGCCAAAACAACCTCCCCAGCACGAGCAGAGCATTGCAAATACTTTGGAAAAGCTTGGCCTCCTTGTGCCTCTGTGAGATGGCCCTTTGGAACTGGAGCCGATGTCCTCGTTGTCCTTCTCTCCTCCTGGGTGTTGGCCCAGCTGTTGACTTGAAATATGACTTTGTCCCCAGGAAAATGACCATCCCTCCCTCCCAGAGGGGAGGATTTTGGCATGCCTGTGTCAGTGCAGTTGTGCCAGGCTGTCTGCAGATCCTGGAGAGAGCCCACACCCATCTGGCTCATCCAGAGGGGATTTGTGCCTGCTGGGGTTGGTTTGTAGTGCTGGAAGTTCAGAGCTTGATGGGCCTTTTCTTGGGATGCTGCTCCAGGGCCGTGTGGGCAGACACTGCCCAGCCAGGGTACAGTGGGACATCCCTGTGTGCCACAGCTGCCTCCCTGCCTCAGCTCCTCAGCTCCCAGCTGCCCATGGGGAAGCTTTGACACACGAGAGGACTCCAGCACATCTGCAGGATGCTGCAGAGCCTGGTACCCACCAGAGAGACCCTGCAAGGACCTGGCAGCCTGGTACCCACCAGGGACACCCTGCAGGGACCTGGCAGCCTGGTACCCACCAGGGACACCCTGCAAGGACCTGGCAGCCTGGTACCCATCAGAGAGACCCTGCAGGGACCTGGCAGCCTGGTACCCATCAGAGAGACCCTGCAAGGACCTGGGAGTCAGGGGTCCTTCATGAAGGGGCTCACTGAACTGCTCCTGCCTCCTCCTCGGGGGGCTGCTGGGAAGGTGCAGAGCTGCTTCCACTGGAAACTGCCACTAATTGGACCTTATTAAACATTTACTTCTGTTTCACAATAAAGCCGGAGCGTTTATCCTCCCCCAGCCGAGGCATTAATTACCAACACAAATGGGCTGCGCTGCCAGGGGAACAGCAGGGCTGGGGCTGTCGATTCCGTGACCTCAGTGCAGCCCTTCCCTCCCCTTCCCGCGGGAAAAGCAGCTGCTCCCACAGCCCCGGACAGCTCCACCTGCACGTTCTACTCCTCCTTCAGAGGATCCAAGCTGTAGGATTTCCCATTTCCTCCAGGAAGGAGCTGGGATGCAAGGGAATGCCTTGGAAAATAATATATTTTTTTTTTTTAATAAGAGCTGATCACCTGATTGAAGCAAGGTGCCCAAAGGTTGAGAGTATTTAAGGGTGATGGAAAGCCCCAGGTATCCCTGCAGGATATCCTGCTGTCCTGGGGGAATTCCCTGGGGATAGTTTGTCTCAGGGGGCTGTCCTGCAGCAATACCACGCTTCCATCTCTGGTGGGGATGTTGAAGTTTTGACACTGATATTTTCACAGAGGCTTTTTCTGTTGGGTAAAACTGCACAATGCCAGTGCCTGAGCTTGGGATACCTGTGGGTTCTGAGACACAGACACAGGACTGGAGTGTTGTACCAGGAAAAACAGGTCTTCATGGAATCATGGAATGGTTTGGGTTGGAAAGGACCTTAAAGCACATCCATCCCACTCCTGCCATGGCAGGGACACCTTCCACTGTCCCAGGCTGCTCCAAGCCCCATCCAGCCTGGCCTTGGACACTGCCAGGGATCCAGGGGCAGCCACAGCTTCTCTGGGCACCCTGTGCCAGGGCCTCCCCACCCTCACAGGGAGGAATTTCTCTCCTCTTTTATTTTAAAGGTGTTCCCCCTTGTCCTGTCACTCTCGACCTGAGTAAAAAGTTGCTCTCCCTCTCTTTTATAAGCCCCTCTAGGCCCTGGAAGGGGCTCTGAGCTCTCCCTGGAGCCTTCTCCTCTCCAGGTGAGCAACCCCAGCTCTCCCAGCCTGGCTCCAGAGCAGAGGGGCTCCAGCCCTGGGAGCAGCTCTGTGGCCTCCTCTGGACCTGCTCGAACAGCTCCATGTATTTCTTTTGCTGAGGATTCCAGACCCAGACACAGCTCTGCAGGTGGGGTCTCAAGAGCATCTTCCGTTTGGCTGAATGTTCGTTCACAAGTGTCCATGGCATTGTGGTGAAGCAAAACATGAGTGTGGCTGTGGCTGACTGGCCGTGGAATGACCAGATGGTTTTGCTGGGTGGGGTTTGGCCCTCTTTGTTCCTGCATCATGAAAACTGTGCCTGTTCTATTTCCTGCAAGAATCAGAGCTGAATCTGCAGCAGCTGCTGGGGCCAAACCTTCCCATCCCTGTGCAGCCTGGGCTGGGGGATCCCTGTGCCTCTGGGGCGGGACAAGGGACCAGAGTTTTGTCTTTTTGCTGTACGAAGCTGTTGCATCCCAAACTCTCCATTGACCTGGTACATGCTTCAGTGACTGGAATGGCACAGCTTCACAGGGTCATGGAATATCCTGAGCTGGAAGGGACCCATCCAGCCCAGCTCCTGGCCCTGCACAGACCCCCCAACAATCCCACCCTGGGCACCCCTGGCAGCGCTGTCCAAATGCTCCTGGAGCTCTGGCAGCCTCGGGGCTGTGCCCATTCCCTGGGGAGCCTGGGCAGTGCCCAGCACCCTCTGGGGGAAGAACCATTCCCTGATCTCCAGCCTGAGCCTGCCCTGGCCCAGCTCCAGCCGTTTCCTCATGGAAGCAATGGCCCTTCCTCAAGGGAGGGCTTCCCCCTGCACAAACACTCAGCAAAGTCTCTGCTTCCCTTCCCACTGTGTCTCTTGAGACCTGGAACACTCCAGCAGAGCAAAGACATCCAGGACAGAGGTCACAGAGCCCTGTCAAGTCCCCAGGCCAGGTTAAGTGACAGAACACAGGCTCTGGGCAGGGGGTTGTGGCATGGGCTGCTCTCCTGCATCCTCCATCCCGTTTCCCACCTTCCACTGCTCTCAGCACTGCCTCCTGCTCTGCAGCCAGGAGTGGAACCGCCCGGTGCTGCACTGCATCCTGGACTGCAGCCCTTGGCTGTGTGTGTTCAGCCTGGGGTGGGAAGGGAGGAGAATTCCTCCAGTTAACTCATGCAGGAGCAGTTGTGGGAGGGATGCTCCAAAGCTGGTTTCCAATTAGGGGCAGAGCCGTGGTACCTGTCTGGATGTGACAGGATAATGCACCTGCTAAACATTACAAGAGGCTTCCGAGATTCAATGTGACACCAGCGAAGCAGGAGCTGCAGTTTAGTCAACACTCCATCAGTTAAAAGTCTATATTTCCAATTATCTGCGGACAGTTTGCCTTCAAGGATAATTGGCTTCCCACAGCTCCTAGAACAGATGTCAGGGAGCTCCTTCTCCTCCAGTGAGGAAAACCTGGAATGGTTGGTAACATGCACTACACGGAGGTGTCAGTGTCAGGGATTTGGGGACTGTCCTGGGGCAGAGCTTTGCAGAGGCAGCAGCCCCTAAAACCTGAAGGGTGCAGGTTATCCCATCCTGCTCCTGAACTGAAGGGCTTGGGACTCCACACAGTGACACAGACCTGGCACAGTGTCCCTGCCCTAGGGACAGTGCCTGGAGGCTTTGGTCACTTGGCCAGTTGTCCCCTTGGCACAAGAGGTGGCACCCTGGTGGGATGATTTGCCTGTCTCCCTCCTGGATGCCACCCATGGAGGGCTGGGAGAAGAAGATGAGTTATTTGAAAATGGGTATTTCGGGAGCTGCTCCTGACAGCTCCTAACTGTGCCCATGGCTGGGGCAGCCTTCAGGCCATCAGGAGACAAACCCGGCCACACAGGCTCTGCTGGCCCCTCACCAGCCCCAGGGTGCTCCCAGTGACACCCAGTGCTTGTCACACCCTCATGGACAGGCTGCACAGCCCGGGCAGGACTGGTGGAAGAAGCAAGAAATCACAGCAGAAATCACAGCAGGACCCTAGAAAATCTCAAACTCCAGTAAGGAACTGAGGCATAAGAACTTTCCTTGCAAAATTCAAATATCTGAGTGTAAAATTGGGTTTTTGTTACTACAGACTGCTGCTGTGTCTAATGGGAGTTGTCATCCACCACTCCAGGCCCTGGGTCTTCTCTATGGGTAAGATTTGTTGACTGATCTGCAGCTCACAGGAGCCACTGGACCTCTCCTCCAGACCATGTAGGGGCAGCCAATGTCACCGTGGCCTCTGGGGGTGCTGAGAGATGTAAACCTGCTCCAGTGTGATTCCCAAAAAAAGCCCAAAGGGGAGGGAGGGCTGAAGGCTCCCCATGAAGGCTCTTGTGCAGTGCTTCAGCTCTGTTTCTGAATTACAAATTTTGATATTCAGTCCCTGGATTTTGTGTTCAGGACGAAAAGTGTGCAGTTTTCATGGGAAAAGGGTATTCCCTGGTGGGAAAATGCACAGCCCTTTCTTTTTTCCCTTTGGGAGTAAATGGTAGGGTTCTGGGGTTTTTTTCTAACCTACAAACAGCAATTTATAGTGATGTCTGAGACTGCTCCTCCACAACAGCTGGAGAAGGATCATTTCTGGATATGAGGGCTTGCCCAGATGGTGTGGGGAAGGCTGTGGTGCCCCTGGGAAGGGGGATGCTGCAGTATGGGCTGGCAGGGCTGTTGGAATTTTGGGGGACTGTGGAGGTTCCTGAGCTGCAAATGAGCTGCTGTGGCCATGGGAAGGGTGACAGAGAGGGCACAAGGAGGAGCCCAGGCTGTGCGCATCCACAGGCTGCTGGGGAAGCTCTGAACACGGCCTTTCTTCCAAGGAATTACCAACTCCTTTGTGAAGCATCTCTTGGCACATCCTTCCCCCCAAACATGGGGATTTGGCCCAGCCCAACGTCTGTGACTACCATCCCTGAGGGGTTCTGGGCTGCTGCTGGGCTGTGTTTTCCTGGAGAACCTTGGAAGAGGGAGGTGCCTCAGGCTCCAAATCCACCCGTTCTTAGTGGTGCTTCCCATGAAGGAATGTGGGATAATGAGCAGATCCACAGTGAGTGCTGTCACAGCTGTGCAAGCATGGCAGAGGCAGAGACAGGCATCTCAGTGTTTCCTGGGCTTCTCCTTCCCCCCTGGCCCAGGCTGGCCCCCAGCTGGCCCCTGAGCTGCTGCTGTCACTGAGCTTTGGGGTGGGAGAGGTTGGTCTGAGCAGCTGCTCTGCAGTCTGAGAGTGCCCTGCCTCCAGCAGCTCTGTTCCTGTCTGGCTGCTGCTGACTGCTAATGAGGCTCTAATTGGCTCCATGTCAGCCAGCAATGGTGCCCGGGGACCAGGGGCTGCAGTTCCCAAAGGATGAGCAGCAGGAGAGCAGCACTCTGGGCTCTGGACATGGCCTGCAGCAAAACAGAGACCAAGATGATTTCCTGTGTGTGGCTTCCTTCTGACCAAATGACCAAGTGTGTCCCAGCAGTAGGAACAGCCCTCGGGTGGGATCAGCTCAAAGGCTTCACCCAGAGAGCTGCAGGGCTCCCTCTGGGCAGATCCTTCTCCAGCACACGCTGGGGCTGGGCTGTGGCACCTCTGCCCTCACTTTTCATATAATTTATGGAATGGTTTGGGTTGCAAGGGCCCTGAAGGCCCATCCAGTGCCACCCCTGCCATGGCAGGGACACCTTCCACTGTCCCAGGCTGCTCCAAGCCCCGGCCAACCTGGCCTTGGACACTGCCAGGGATCCAGGGGCAGCCACAGCTTCTCTGGGCACCCTGTGCCAGGGCCTCCCCACCCTCCCAGGGAACAATTCCTTCCCAATATCCCATCTATCCCTGCCCTCTGGCAGTGGGAAGCCATTCCCTGTGTCCTGTCCCTCCATCCCTTGTCCCCAGTCCCTCTCCAGCTCTCCTGGAGCCCCTTTAGGCCCTGCAAGGGGCTCTGAGGTCTCCCTGGAGCCTTCTCTTCTCCAGGTGAGCACCCCCAGCTCTCCCAGCCTGGCTCCAGAGCAGAGGGGCTCCAGCCCTCGGAGCATCTCCGTGGCCTCCTCTGTGCACACAGGAGCTGCACGGTGTCGGTGCCCTGACTCAGAGCAGCAGCTGCCGAGGAGCTTCTGTTTGCAGATTATTCACAACCAATTTTTTGCTTCTATCTGCCTGTCTCTACCATCTGGGATGATCTCCATTCCTGCAGGATACCAGCGAGGTTCCCGGGCCTGGCTTTCACTCCGATCCATCAGCAGCAATCCCAGGATCATTAGGAGCAGCTTGCTTGCTCAGGCAGTTTGGCTCCCCAGCACAGACACACCACACACTGTTGCCCTGTAAAGTGGAGATGGATGTGCAGTGACTGCACAGAGTGTGCCCCGCCTGCTTCCCATGTGCTCTGCCCATGGCAATCCCATCCTGCCCATCCTGTGCCTTTTCTCTGCTCTCTCAGAGCAGTGGTGTGGAATTTAAAGCCTTTTCTCTCTCAGCAAATGGGCTCGTGCAAAACCAGACTTTCTGTTCCCATTCTTTGCCTATTTTTGCACCGGGAGAGTAAAAATTAACCAAGCAAAGTGTCCTTAGTTGTGTAATCAAACTGTCCCTTGTGTGTGATTGCATGTTCAGATAAACTCAGGTGTTCCTATGAGAAACATATAAAATAATCCTGACGTGTAACCCAGTGCAGCCCAGACTGGGAAATGAAAACCCACCATTAAAAACCAGGGGGAAGCACTTTGTGGCTGAATTTTCCTGTTTCGGGCACGAGAGCCTGAGCTGAGCTTCCTCTATCAAATATGGGAAATCTTTATTTGTGATGAACAAAGCTGAGCAGGCTCAGCTCGCCTGTGAATTGAAAGTTGTCTGTGGGCAGCAGTTATGCACATAACTGATAATTACCAAAACCAGGACTCCTAATCAGGGAAAATGGGAGCTGTGGTGGAGTAAAGCACTTAATACATGGGTACTTTTTTAACCATTTCCCTGCTGTTCCCATTCCCCAGCCCTGCCCCATGAGCTCTGAGGTGGGAAGAGCAGGCCCTGAAATCCCTAAAGGGCCATGCACAGAGTCCCCCAGATCTGTTTTGCAGGGGGCTTCAGGGTCTAGAAACTGGGGCTCTTGTGAGCTGTGGGACTCACACAAAGCTTTGGAATTGCTCCTTCAGCTGTGTCTGTCCAGGATCCACCCCTGGGCTCTGTGCAGGGCTGTCTGGGGCTCACCTGGGCACTGCCCAGCAGCTTCATAGCCCAAGGACAGCTCTAACACCTTCCCCAGGGTGAGAGGGAATTCTGGCCCCAGGGCAGATGTGGGACAGTGCCAGAGGGCAGGGACAGATGGGATATTGGGAAGGAATTGTTCCCTGGGAGGGTGGGGAGGCCCTGGCACAGGGTGCCCAGAGAAGCTGTGGCTGCCCCTGGATCCCTGGCAGTGTCCAAGGCCAGGTTGGATGGAGCTTGGAGCAGCCTGGGATAGTGGAAGGTGTCCTTGCCATGGCAGGGGTGGGATGGATGGGCTTTAAGGTCCTTTCCAGCCCAAACCTTTCCATAATTGCTTGATGATGATGATGATGGTGTGGAATTTGCAGTTGCTTCCATGAACTTCAGGACTCCAGGTGAGAAACACTGACCCTTGAGAACAACACAACCAAGCTGCATCCAGCTTTATGCAAATTTATTTAGGCTTCAGCAGTTTGGCTTCTAATTCCTCAAGTCCTGGCCTTCCTGAGGTTGTGCTTCTGTCACTGGAAGATTCCTTCTGGAGGATGTAACTAAAAGGGAATTTTTTTGGAAATGAGAATAAAAGACTGAGCCAAATTGCTAATATTGGTAGTGACCTACAGATGAAAGCAACACCATTCCCCAAGTCTAATTATGCTTGGAAAGGGCCAGGTTTTGCTCATTTTTCACAAATCTGATGGATATTGCCTTCAATGTTTCTACTGGCATGATATAAAATAAAACCAACTCTGATGCTAATTGCTGCTTAGTCAATCAAAATGCTGTCATTTTGGGAAATAAAATTCAGGAATCAGCTCAGATTGCTCCGTAGTATTTTGGTGTGCTAAAGAGAGCCTCTGGCAAATGTGGAGGAAAAGAGGCTCCAGGCTGAGTGTGGGCTGGGCTTGGAAATGCCACTGACAGTGGCCTCGTCATGGCTGGGCTGGCGGGGGGGGACACAAGGGGCTCATTAGACATTTACAGATTAACTGCCACCATCCCCACTGCTCCAGTCAGTGTCAGCACCCGGGGGCTGTCAGGGTTCCTTTGGAAAAACCACGGATATTTCTATTTTTCCTGTTTAGTGAGTGTTGCAGCTGACCTCAAATTGCCTTTGGGTCCTTGTGTTGAGAGTCCCCAGTGCTCAAACATTCACGACAAAAATCAGAGCAAGGATCCACTTTCATTCCTGCCCTGAGCTGGGCAAAAGATTTGGGTTTTGCATTTCTGCAACCTATCAAGCCATAATTTTGGGCTGAGCAGAGGATTTCACCAGAACATGCCAGGGAATGTTTAATCTGTGGGCTGTCAGGGCATTTTTGTAACCAGTTTTTTCAAAGCACTTAAAAATGAAAGGATGGAAGTGAAGGAAAAAAAACCCCAACCTACTGCACAGAAAAACTGCAAAATTTTGGATCTTGGTGGCATTTTAAAAACTTCATCTTTTGACTGCAGCAGTTTGACAGCTTTGCAAACTGTTTACACTGATGGTTCCATTTTCTGAGGGGAAAAAATTGTCCTCAGCCAAAATAAGTAACGGATCTGTAGCTGTGTCACAGATGGATCTGGTGCAGCTGATGCTCCGAGGTTCTCCCATTTGTAGTGGCTTTTGTCACTCTGTGATGGATTGGGCTGATGTTTCCCATATCAGCCAGCTCAGTCTAGGAGTCTCTGTGTGTTCCCTCTGAGAGTTCCATAAAAAAACCACTTCAGCTGTTCTGAACATGGGGCCAGGGGGTGAAGAGATGGAGCAGCCCTGGGAGAAGGATTTGGGTGCTGCTGGGTGAGGGCTGGAGCTGCCCCAACCCTGAAACCCCCTGAGCCTGGGCTGATCCCCAGCATGGACAGCAGGGGAGGGGGGGATTCTGCCCCTCTGCCCCGCTCAGGTGAGACCCCACCTGCAGAGCTGCCCCAGCCCTGGGGCCCAGCACAGGAAGGACCTGGAGCTGCTGGAGCCAGTCCAGAGGAGGCCACAGAGATGCTCCAAGGGCTGGAGCCCCTCTGCTCTGGAGCCAGGCTGGGAGAGCTGGGGGTGCTCACCTGGAGAAGAGAAGGCTCCAGGGAGACCTCAGAGCCCCTTGCAGGGCCTAAAGGGGCTCCAGGAGAGCTGGAGAGGGACTGGGGACAAGGGATGGAGGGACAGGACACAGGGAATGGCTTCCCATTGCCAGAGGGCAGGGATAGATGGGATATTTGGAAGGAATTGTTCCCTGTGAGGGTGGGGAGGCCCTGGCAGAGGGTGCCCAGAGAAGCTGTGGCTGCCCCTGGATCCCTGGCAGTGTCCAAGGCCAGGTTGGCCGGGGCTTGGAGCAGCCTGGGACAGTGGAAGGTGTCCCTGCCATGGCAGGGGTGGCACTGGTTGGGCTTTAAGGTCCCTCTCAACCCAAACCATTCCATGATTCTGATTCTATGAAAAGTGAATTCCTTTACACATTGCTATTTGTAAGAGCATCCCCACAGTACCTGGGGCATATCGGGGCTACCAGGGAGCCCAATAATCTTTGGTGACCCTTTGGAAGCTCAGTTTGCTTTACTCTCACTAGAAATTCTTGAAAGAATCTCATTCTAAACAAACTGAGTAGGAATTTCCTGGTGTTCACAAGCAAAACTCCCTGAAAATCCAATTTGCACAAAGCACGGTCTGTTCCTCCTCTCTTTCCTCCCACGGTGCTGTGGGGTCAGCGTGTGTCTGTCCCCAGCTTGTCCCCTGTCAGCCCCAGCCTGGCTGGTGCAGGGCTCTGCCTGCTGGGGGTGGATGCTCTGCCCGCCCTGGCCCTGGGTGTTCTCTCAGCCCCTCGTGTGCAGTGCTGGAGCCAAAACCTTCCAGGGTGAACTGATGCCCAACCTCTCTCCTGTCCCTTGTGGCAGCTGGAGCTGTCCCTTCCAGACCCATGGCCCTGCTCTCTGTGTGGCTGTTGCAGAGCAAGGAAGGCTCAGTACTGGGGGGCTTGACTGCCCTGCCCAGTGTATGGTTTTAATGCTCCTCAGCACGAGGAAAGGGCATCCCTGAACTTCCTGGGACAACCACGTGGCTGTCCCATCTTCCCAGGGCAGTGGTGGAGTCACTGTCCCTGGAATTGTCCAAATAAGCAGTAGATGTGGCACTCCACAGTGTGGTGAGTGGGCATGAGGGTGTTCAGTTGGATTTGATCACCTTGGAGGTCTTTTCTGACCTTCACGATCCCATGATTGTCCCTTAACGGAGCCCACAGGGTCGATGGACCCCAGGTGGGTCCTCATCTCTGCACTGCAGCCTGCAGAGGGTCCTGGAGCAGGGGGTTTGTCCTGGAGCAGGGGGTTTGTCCTGGTGTCCCAGTGATATCCCAGTGCTGTGGGTGAGAGGCTGCATCTATGCAGGTTTGGTTCCCAGCCAGCTGGGAGCTGCCGGTGCTCCCCAGGCTGGGCTCAGGGCTCCAGCCCCTGCAGGGTGCCCTGGCCCAGCAGCAGCCCCCAGCTCTGCCTTGTGGCACTGTTTTGCATCAGCCAAGGGAGGGGAGGCAGCACCACGGGCACCGCGTGGGCTCTGGTGTGACCTCAGCTGGGAATTGTGTCCGTGTCCATCCCAGCTCTGGGAATCAGGGACAGGCAGGCTGCTCCCACGTGCCATTTTCTGTGCAGTCCTAGGTATCCTGGTGCTCTGCTGGGCTCTGCAGGAGCCCTGGCCCTGGCAGGGAGGTGCAGCCTGAGGCAGGTCCTGCTGCATCCTCCAAGGGGGCAGCTGCAGTCCGCATCCCCTGCTCCCACTGAGAGCCCAGCCAGCACTTCCGTGCACATTCCAGAGGGACTGCAGCCACCCCACTGTGGGCAGGGAGCAGGCACAGGGCTGCAGAACCTGCTGCACTGCAGCATCCCTGGAGAGCCAGCTTCCTAACAGCCTTCAGCTTGGTGATCACACTCAAAGGAACCCTTGGGGTGGGACAAAATCCAAGAGTAACAGCATTAATCCTAAAGAGTGAGACTGCAAACATTGCCAAAGAACCAACTTTCATAGGGTTTTAACTCAGAGGCAAATCTGGAGGATCTGGTCTAATCTATATTCAAGAGAACAAAATGGCCCCAAACCATGCTATGTTTCTTTTAATACTTGTCTTAAAATTAACACAACAATTAGTTAGTCATTCGAGTTGTGTATTCCTTGAACACACTTTCTTTGAAGCCTCCTTCCTGTGTAAGGAGTTGTTTGAATCCCAGATTTAGCCACAAAACTCAGCACTGGCCTTTAGCTGTGCAAGGGCAGTGGCACACCCATAATATAATATCATTTTCATATACATTTATGATTATAAAAATTGAGTACATCCATCTTTAAAGGACAGACAATATGTGAAATCCCCTTCTCTGGACCTATGGAGTGTTTGAGCTCCATGGGAGAAAAAGATTATTTACCTCAGGCAGACCAGTTTGGCCATTGGAAGTCCATGTCATTTGGGGAGCTCCAACACGGTTCCTCACCATCTGCCCTAAGCCATGACCCTTCCCAGGCTCTGGCGTGACCAGAAGGAGCACATGCAGATTCGTCCCTTGCCAGGGACATACCAGGGAAAAGTTTATTTAATGCAGAGGAGACGAAAAGTCTCTTTATCCATCACTGCTATGCAGAGCGAAATAAAGGCACCATTGATTTTGTGTTTGAGGTAATTAATTGTGGTGCAAAGCCTGGTTTGGAGTTTAAAGGCCACATTCCCACAGCCAGGACCTCTGGCTGCAGGGCAGCAGCTGGCAGATGAGAAATGCTGGGAAGGAGCAGTTTGCCCAGAGCAGTTGGTTTGTGTGTTTCCAAAATGGGCCCAATTCCCAAGGAGAGGATGAAGGATGGAGCAGGGGCTGTGGGAACAGGGCTGAGGGCTCCCTATGGCCCTACCAGTGCTCCCTGCCAGGCTGCTCCTGCCTCCACACTGAGAGGGGCATTGGAACCCATTATCCCAGCAGGACCCAGAGCCACCCTTCCCGTGGGCAGCATTTGCTGCTCTTGGTGGCCCCAAGGGCTGAGATGCCCTTGCACCCGTGGTTGGAATGGCACAAGTTCTGCAGCAGTGCTCGGACCGTGCATGTTCTGAGCATCAGGGGTGCACATTTCCCTTCCCTGGGACACTTCCCTTCAGCTCTGGGCCAGAACTTGGCCAAGGGCACGTTTCTACTGCCGAGGAGGTGGAAGGGAAAAGGGACAGAGCAGGCAGGAAGGTAAGAGAATTAGTGATGGTCAAAGAGACACAGGAAGGTGGGGCTGAGTATGGAATCATGGAATCACAGAATGGTTTGGGTGGGAAGGGACCTTAAAGCCCATCCAGTGCCCCCCCTGCCATGGCAGGGACACCTTCCACTGTCCCAGGCTGCTCCAAGCCCCATCCAACCTGGCCTTGGACACTGCCAGGGATCCAGGGGCAGCCACAGCTGCTCTGGGCCCCCTGTGCCAGGGCCTCCCCACCCTCCCAGGGAACAATTCCTTCCCAATATCCCGTCTAAACCCGCTCAGTGTCCATGTGATACATTCCCCCTTTTCCTGTCACTCTATGCCCTTGGAAGTAGTAATGAAGCAAAGGATATCTCATGGCATGGATTTCTGGTGCACAACACCTTATGGCTGAATGTCAAACCCTTCCCAGGCAATTCAAGTGTTTGTGTGACTGGTAAGGACAGGCTGAAATTCATGGAATTTCTAAACATGGCAACTAACCTGTCCAAGGTATGGTAGAAACTGAAAGAGCAAACAACAAACAAGATGATCTTTAGATAAAATTTCCTTCTTCCTGCCCTAGTAGGATTAGTGCCTTCCAAATTAGCCCAGATTTTTGCCTCAAAGGATAAATAAGACTTTCCAGGTCTGGGGCCCAGCACAGGAAGGACCTGGAGCTGCTGGAGCCAGTCCAGAGGAGGCCACAGAGATGCTCCAAGGGCTGGAGCCCCTCTGCTCTGGAGCCAGGCTGGGAGAGCTGGGGGTGTTCACTTGGAGAAGAGAAGGCTCCAAGGAGAGCTCAGAACCCCTTCCAGTGCCCAAGAGGCTGCAGGAGAGCTGGAGAGGGCCTTGGGACAAGGGATGGAGGGACAGGACACAGGGAATGGCTTCCCCCCGCCAGAGGGCAGGGGTAGACGGGATATTGGGAAGGAATTGTTCCCTGGGAGGGCGGGGAGGCCCTGGCAGAGGGTGCCCAGAGAAGCTGTGGCTGCCCCTGGATCCCTGGCAGTGTCCAAGGCCAGGTTGGATGGGGCTTGGAGCAGCCTGGGACAGTGGAAGGTGTCCCTGCCCATAGCAGGGGTGGGATGGATGGGCTTTAAGGTCCCTCCCAACCAAAACCATTCTGGGATTCTCAGCTCTCTCTTTGCCATCTCTACCTCATGTCTCATTGCCATTCCAGCTCCAAAGAGCTGTCCTGCACTGCTGGATCTGCAGAGGATGGATTGCCAGGTGAGATGCTGTTGGTGCTCACTGGGAGGTTTCCCTTGCACAGTTAATCCAGAAGCAATGCTGACTTCAGCGCCCTTTTAGAAAAAAGAAAGATTTCAGAAAATCCTTTCTGTAGTTCTGGGCTTTGCCAGAATCTTCCCAGGATCACGTGCTGTCTCTAGGTGGTCTCCAGCTCCCTGGGTGAGTCCCTGCAGGAGCTGCAGAGCTGCTGGAGGGACCTGTCACATTCCAGGCTGGGGGTAGAACTGCCCATCTGTGAAGCTTTGCTCTGAATCCCAGAGTCTGTCACAAAACATTCTGCCTGATTAAAGCCCCAGGAATCTCAGCTGGAGGAGGCCTCCTCCACCTCCCCCGTGTTTTATAAGGAAGTGAAATGGCCCCTGATTCCACCCCAGAGCCTTTGCACCTTGGTGGGCTCTGGAACTTGCAGAGTTCAAGGACTTAAGTGACCCTTTAAAGGCAGAGGTGTGGAGTGTCAGGGGGTGCTTCAGGTTTTCCTGAGCAGGGGCAGTTCTGTAGGACAACAGGTCTGACAATAACATGGTTATAGTAACGAAGTCATTCCAGAAATTCATTCCTGTCCTGGCTGGCTCTGAGCTGGGATTTTGGCTGTTTAGTGCAGCCCCAAAGGGAAGAGCACAGGGAGAAGGGCACAGACCTGCAGGCTCCCCATGCCAGGGGCACAGCGAGCTGCGTTCTCCTTTCCTGTGAACACGGGCTATTTTGGGTTAGGAACATTCAGAGCAGCCACACGTCACAGACAATTTACCCTCCATGTGCCCTGGGGTGTGCTTGGGAAAGCTGTCTCAGCCAGGCTCTGCTGCTGTGCTAATGGCCCTACCACTGGTAGCAATGAGATGTCCTATTGATTATTTATCCATCGCTAATAGACTCCTGTATTCCCAGAGGATCACTCGGGTGGGACTACAGGGGAGAATGTTTGATGTTGGACTGAGTGCAGACAGGATCCAGAGCCTCACAGAGGACAGAGACCCTTTCCCAGCATACTTGTAAAGAGGGAAAATTATTGAACTGGGATCAGACTTGCTGGGGGCAGGGGCATATCCTAAAAAAGGCTGTAGCCTTTTCACTGACACCAACAAGGTTCTGGGATCCAGTCACGGCAGCATTTTACCTCTACTGTGGGACACACTCACAGTGCTTGTGCTGGGGACACACAGGAGGAGGATTTCCATAGCTAAAATCTTCCTTCCAGGCAGGATTTCCCTGTCGAGGAAGGGGAATGCTGTTCCTGAGGACAGAGAGGGTTTTCAGCTCAGCACTTGCACCTTACAGCGCTGCATTTCACCAGTTCACAAACTTGGAGGCCCAGCCCAGCCTTTAACAACCTGCACCTGCTCAAGGTCTGGAGAGCTCATAAAAGAAAACCAGTTGTTTTTTTCATTCCTTGCTCTCTGACCCAAACTCACCTTTTCCAGCCTTCCTTTGCAATTCTGAGTTTGGAAATGTGCTCTGCTCCTGCAGGATGACATCCTGGAAGAGCTCTGAGCACAGTGAGAATGGCACACAGCACAGGACAGGTCCCCTGTCACTGGTGGGAGCGTGGCAGTGACAGCAGAGCCATGAGCTGCCTGAGGCTTGAGGCAAACCTCTGCAAGCAGGGTGGGTCCCAGCCAGCCTCAGGGCTTGTCTGTATTCCACTGCCTTCCAAACACACTCCCTGGCTCTCCAGCCACGTGTGCTGGCCTGGGATCTCACGCAGGAATCGTTCCACCCAGCTCTCTGAGGATCCTGCCCTGCTCTGTGCACACCCAGGTGCTGTTTCATCCAGTCCTTTCAGTGAAATGCCAGCAGAGCTCTCTGTCCTGGCAGGACAGGGTGGAGATCTCCCCCTGCCCCCAGCCCTATGGAACAGGGATGGCTGAGCAGCTCCCAGTGAGGACTGGATGGAGGGAGCGTCTGGACTGGGGCGCAGCTCCTTCTCCAGCATGGAGAGCCCTGGATGTGTCTCAGCCACAACCTTTCCCAGTTGTTTGGAAGGAACAATTCCTGGCAGCCCCTGCTGAAAGCCCTGCCTGTGTCCCGGGGGCACAGCAGAATGCAGCAGTGGGGCTCTGCTGGGGGAGCAGCTCCAGCCAGCCCAGAGCCGTGAGGAGCTGCTGCTGTGCTGCAAACACAAACTCCACCTGCTCAGAGGCACCGGGCCCTGCATCCATCACTGCCTGTCACTGCAGGGCTGAGCAGGTTGATTGCAGGGTGGATGGAGGGATGGATCACCAGGGCAGGCTCCCTGAGGAATGCTCAGTGTGCAGTAAGGTGGGTGAGGAGGATTCCAGCGGGTGGCGATGCCGGGCACGCCCCGAGGAGAGCAGAGGACAGGGTGGCTGGGCTGACTTCCGCTTTGATTTCTTTGCCAATCGCTTTGTTCAGCCCATCGTGCTGCAAGTGCTGTTCAAGCTGCTGTCACTTGCCCAGCACTGGCATGTCCCCTCCATCCTCTGGCTGTTGTGTTGGGCAGAGAAGCTCTGGGTGCTTGAAGGCAAAGTCTGGAGCATCAGAGCTGTAAATGCCCCTTGGCTCCCCCCGAAGCTCTGCTGTCCCTCCTCTCCTGTTCTGTGCTGCTCCCTTCACACTCGCTGCCAATTCCCCCAGCTCTCCCTGGGGGCTGGAGGAGCTTCCCTGTGGGGCAGGTCTGGGGCCTCTACATTTTTTGGGCCTTTTTTGCTGTGCCCTTGGGACTCTGTGGGCTGGTGCTGTCCTGGCACCTACAGGGCAAAGGGAGCTGTGGCACAACAAAAGCCCAGGGAGTATTTAGGGCAGCTGCAAAACCAGGACACGACCCCCATTGCTCTGCTGAGGCCAGCTATTGGCCATCACAGCTGAGGGTCTGATTCCAGAGGGAATGTCTTCCCACTGCCAGAGGGCAGGGATAGATGGGATATTGGGAAGGAAGTGTTCCCAGGGAGGGTGGGGAGGCCCTGGCACAGGGTGCCCAGAGCAGCTGTGGCTGCCCCTGGATCCCTGGCAGTGTCCAAGGCCAGGTTGGATGGGGCTTGGAACAACCTGGGACAGTGGAAGGTGTCCCTGCCATGGCAGGGGTGGGATGGGATGAGTTTTAGGCTCCTTCTAAGCCATGATTTTATGGTTCTAGTAAGAGGGTGCTACAATCAGAAAGGTCTTGAGGACCAGCTTCTGAAAGGCCACCCACGGGCTGTGGTGGAAGAAGACATTGTCCAGTGGGGTCAGCAGAGTTCTGCCTTTGGACACTGAGGCTGAACAGAGCCAGCTGCTGCAGCCAGAAGGCAAAGAGGAAAGACAAGTCAATGTTGTTTTCAGGAATGGTTCTGGTTTAGGGAGGGTTTGAGCTGGTATGTCCCTCCACGAGACCGTGCAGTGCAGAAAGGAACGATATAAAGTGCTCACAACAGCTGGGTGCCACCTGCAGTGGGTCTGGGGGATGCTGCTCCAGCTGGAAAGGGAGAGCACCTTCCAGAATTGATTTACAGGAGTGGGAGCAGTTGGGAAATGCCAGGCTTAGGAATGACCTATGTGTTAATAATCCCAACTCCCTTATCTGTATGTATTGTTCCCTACTCTTAAATGTCACAGCCACAGACCATTTGTCCCACGAACTCCTGCCTCAGTCCGTGTGCTGCTTGGAAGGCGCTAAAGGAGCAGCTCTGGAATATTTTACCTCTTTTGACCACCTCAGGCCCTGCTTTGCTGCACACACTGGTGCTGCCCTGCTCACGCTGTCCCTGCAGGGCGTTCTGCAGTGTGTGTGGCATTACTGAGGGTTTTGTCCTCTTACGCCAGCAGTCAGTGCCACTGTCCTGTGGGCACAGGGAGGCTCTCCAGGCACCCAGGTCACCACCTCCCCTTGGTTTTTTGTAAGAATCATAGAATTACAGAATATCCTGAGTTGGAAGAGCCCCACAGGGATCACCCAGTCCAGCTCCTGGCCCTGCCCAGACACCCCAACAATCCCACCCTGGGCATCCCTGGCAGCGCTGTCCAAACGCTCCTGGAGCTCTGGCAGCCTCGGGGCCGTGCCCATTCCCTGGGGAGCCTGGGCAGTGCCCAGCACCCTCTGGGGGAAGAACCTTTCCCTGATCTCCACCTAAACCTCCCCTGACACAGTTTCATAGAACAGACATGGAGGATCTAACTCTTCACAAGGGTGTCTTTCAAAACCTTTTACATATTCAGTGTGCAAGTCTCCTGTGCAGATGGGAGCACTTGGCTCTCCTGCACACCTGGGCATGGAGCTGGTCAGCCAGAAAAGGAAGGGCACATGCTTTGAGAACATTTGTCTTAGTCAATCTCTTCTTGCTCTAAGTCACTTGTGAAGGAGCAGATGTGATCCTGTAGGAGGAGCAGGCACAGATTGTTTTTTCCAAACCTTTGTTCCACATCACAGTCACAAGAATGTTCAGATCCTTTGATGACACAGCCCAGACTAATTGCCAGGCAGGTCCAGCCTGCTCGCTGAAAAGGAAAGGTGTTTTGTGCAAAAGACAGTGAATAATCATATGATTAAACTCAGCCCCCTAAGAAGTGTTCACGAGAGGCTCAGTGGTGATTAAGCAGCCGGTCTTGGGTTTATCTGCTGATTGCTTGGCCTGGAGTGGCTCCCATCATGGGCTGTGAGTGTGCCCGTGGGGGTATGTGGGTGAGCAGGAGCACCCACATCTGTGTGTGTGTGTGTGTGTGTGCACCTCCACACCGACACCTGCCAATCCACCCCTCCATCCAGGGGCAATGTACACCACCAACAGGGTGTGTAAATATACCCACTTCTGTCTGCCTGAGCACACAGATTTTGTTTGGAGACTTTTTATTTAAATCAGAAGCCAGTGTAAATCTGTGAGCTTTCTGCTGGCCTTCCCATTTAACTGCCATTTCTCAGTTCTTCAATATTTGATACACATTTCACCTTTGGCAGCAGCTCTCCAAGGAGGAAGGTGCATTTGTGATGGCCTGTTTGGGAGCGTGGCCCCTGCTGTTACAAGAGTTGAATTGAAAAGGATTGTTAAATAGATCAAGAACAATTGATCAAGGTCATTTGGGGGAAGTTTTCCTGGACTGATGCAGAATAAATAGATACAAAATGAGGGTCACAGCTGAAATCCAGGAAGTGCCCAGGTACAAACAGACCTTTCAGAGATTAAAAGGACAGCAAGGACAATTTACAGCTGTCTTGTGCTGTTCCCTCTGGAGGAGGGTTCCTGTCCTACCAAGCAGCTGGCAGGAACTTTTGGACTTTGCTTTTCTTTGGGAAAACAACAATGTGGTTTTGGCCCTAAACCCCTCTAGAACCCAGAGGGTTGTCCACACTTGGCAGGGTCCCACATAGCCATGAGTTCCTGGGGGCTCTTTTGGGGTTGTTTGTCCATTTATCTGCATATCCCACTGCACTGCTTGAAGCTCCCAGGTGGTCCCCAATATTTAGAGGCAGCTTCTAACAAAACCCCTCTAGTGCTCCTTAGTCTGAGGGTTTGATAACTTATCCCTTCCATGGACTGTACCTCTTTTTACTCGTCCTGGCCATTAACTGCAGGTCTTTGTTTCCAGCAGTGTCTGCAGACAGGTCAGGATTGGATACCTGCACCTTTCAACATCATTTTCTCCCTTCAGCCATGAAATTTGTGTCATTTCCAGAATGCAAATCCCATTTGGGAAACAAGCTAAACCAAATTAAACCAAACCTTTCTAATTCCTGTAAATACAACAGCCACAGTTGCGCATGTTTGTGTTTCGTCTTTGGGAGCTGGCAGAGGAGGCAGGGGCATTACTCACCCAGGGCTTATCTCACTCCCATGGAAATGTTTGACTCCTGGTTTCAGGTGAAGGACACGCTGCAGAACCAGCTTAGTCTGTCTTTGATGCATGAGCCACAGAGAGAGATAATTCATCTTTGGGGCTAAACTCACTGCCACAGCTGAGGAGAACCACAGAATTTTGGCTCAATTAACAAAGCAAGCACATCCTAATTACTGCAGCAGTGTTGTCTCCTATCCCATGGTCTTAATTGAGCCCCACTGTTAAATGCAGAATCTTTTCCAGGAAAATGGATATTACTCCTCCTCCCCAGGTCAGAAATGGAAGGAATCTGTAGGAATAACCCATCACTCCTTGCCATGGTCTGCAGGGTGCCATGGCAGGAAGGGCTGGGAGGGATTTGTTCCCAGGCTGGGGGAGGAGGATGCTGCTTACTGCAGCTGGTCCCACACAGAGCCGAGTCTGGGTTCTGCATCAGGGCACATTTCTGCTCTGGGAAGTGGCTCCCGGTGGCATGTGACACTGGAATGTGCCTCCTGGCCCTGCAGGACTGGCAGAGGAAGCTCACTGCCCCATAACAGGGACTCAGACCTTTAAATCACAGTATGGGGCAATTTATTTTATGGAAATGGGCTGCAAAGTGCCTCCCAAAGATCCCCAGGGATACTCAATGCCAGGGGAGCTCCTGCTGCTGCATGTTCCTGAAAATCCATGGCTTTGACAGGTGAAGACAAGCTGCCAGGGAGGATCCCCATAAGAGGAGGGAGGGAAGGGCTTTGTCCTGGCCAAGTAAAAGCCAAGACTTCAGCTCTCCTGTGTGCTGTTTTTGTTGCAAAAGGAGAAACCTCTGGAGCAGGGTGTAGTGGTTTAGTTCTCATTTCTTACTTTCTGTGAGATAGGAGATTTGAAGAAATGCAAAGCAGGCTCAGACTTAAAGAATATGGAAAAAAAAGTTTATTACTAACAGAATTAAGAGTAAAAAGAAATAATAAGAAATGAAAACAAAACCCCCTTTTCATCCAGCACCCCCCTCCTTTTACCCAACTCGCATAAAGGATAACAAAACATGGGATTTGGTCAGCATTTACAGTTCTTAAAAATCTCTCTCTATTATTTGAGGAAATAGAGGTCTCTTTTGCGTCTCGTGGTTTCCCAAATTGCACCAGCTAACAGCCCCTGCCCGGAAATCTGCTGCTGAAAAAAAAATATCTCTCCCATGGAAAGAAATCACAGTCTCTTCCACACTGTCCCATGGGCCACACATGGGGTATTCTCGTTTAAGGATAGACAAAATTCCAGCCTGAAAACAACAGCTCTCTTCTTCACAGAAATGTTAAAAGTCTCACAACCTCTCACAGCTCCTGGGTAACCTGGCGTGGTCGCCTTTGTTTCTCTCACAGGCCGCACACAGAATTCTCATCCCTCCATGTCTTTAAATGGATTAAACAGAAAAACAGTTTGTGATATTACACTCTTTACCACAGTCTGCAGAAAGCAGGTTTAAGCTGCGCACTGAAAGCGCAACTCTGCCCTCTTTTCCCTGCCACCATCTTCAGCTTCACTCACTTTCTCTCTGACCCTGAAGGCGCCATGATAACAAATACTCTTCGTTGTTTGGGCTTTATAGTGGAAAAAGCCTCGCTCTCTTTATGCTGCTCATTACTTGATGTTATTTTACAGTTCAATATAGGCTGGGTTGGTTGCAGAATAGTTCCATCAGCTCCCACTGGATCTGCACGGACCACGTCGGGGCTGGGTTCCTTAGCAGCTGCTTTAGGTGGTCTTGGCTATGCAGCAATTTTGGTTGTTCCTCAGCTGCCCACGGCTCTGAGGGGCTCTCCCACAGGCACCCGGGGCCCGTGCCCCCGGGGCCGCTCCAGAGCCCCGTGCCCATATTCCCCCCCTCCTTGGAGGAAGGATCAAACTGAAAGGGCACTTCCTGTGTCTCCACAGGGCATAAATATGTAAATTTTGAGAAGCGCTACTGGTTGAAAGATCTGTCCATCAACCCAGGTTCAACCCACGACACAGGGTTTGTCCCACCCAGGGCTGTTCTCAAGTGCCAGTGAGATTTTGCAGCTCGAAGGTGTTTAAAAGTGACCATACCGAAAGCCCAGAGGGTTTTCCACAGTGGAAAGCCTGGCTTAGGAGTCCTCTGCTCCTTGTGACCCCTGCTTTGTCCCAGGTTCCAGGTGCCATGAGCTCGGAGGGGTTTGCCATGGCAAACCGTTACTAGGAGTGTGTAGAGGAGATGGAGTTGGGCTTGGCACAGCCTGGTTTATGTGTGGCTCTATCCCCACTCCAGACATTCATGTTAATAGATTAGAGAGAGCTTGAGCTGGATCAGATAAATACATTAACACATCATCTGCTCCCAGCAGTAGTGCAAAGCTCCCTGAGCCCTCCTAATGCCCGGGATATTCTCATTTTTGGCATGTATTACACGACAAACATCCAGCTGCAAAATCAAATCACAAGAAGGCGAGATGTTCTCTTACCATTTCCTACCCGGGAAAGTGACTGGATATGAGTGAGGCTTTTTGCTGGTCCTTGGGAGAGAGCTGCTCAAACAAAACCAGAACCAGAGCAGGGATCTCCCTGGCAGCTGTGGATTCAGGACAAAGCTTTCCTCAGCAGGAAAGGGGCTCTGGTGCATTGTGGAGCATCCAGGGGGCTAGGAGGGTGCAGGGACAGGGGGTGGTGAGCTGTGTTCTATGCTCTTACTGACAAGGGCCATTAATCTTAATTAATCCTGATGGCACTGGTGTCAGACTTGGAGCTGGACAGGTAAAATAACATGTGGATTACTCAAATGCCTCTTTTTCATTTACAGTGTCAGACACCACCACTGCCACAATTGGACAGAGAGGTCACACCACTGATGTGTCTCTAGATGGAGAATCACAGAATATCCTGAGCTGGAAGGGGCCCACCAGGATCACCCAGCCCAGCTCCTGGCCCTGCCCAGACACCCCAACAATCCCACCCTGGGCATCCCTGGCAGCGCTGTCCAAACGCTCCTGGAGCTCTGGCAGCCTCGGGGCCGTGCCCATTCCCTGGGGAGCCTGGGCAGTGCCCAGCACCCTCTGGGGGAAGAACCTTTCCCTGATCTCCAGCCTGAGCCTGCCCTGACCCAGCTCCAGCCATTCCCTGAGTCCAGTGGGAGGCACCTGAGCCTCCCCTCACATCTGACAGCACCACTTTGGGACACTGAAAGCAGGTGAGGGATGTGCAGTGGTGAGTTATAACTTTTAAAATGAAAAGATGAAAAGCAAAAAAGTTCGGGGTTTATCAACACCTTCCCCACCACACCCCACATGAGCTCCCAGTAAAATTCACACTTCCTTAGAGATGCCCATTGAGACACAAAGAACAATTTTGCACTGAAGGTAAGTTTAGAAAGAAGGGGAAAGAGTCACAATACCTGGCTCTAGGTTTTGTGTTTCTGACCACCGAGTCAGGAGGAGCTTCTGCCCCTGAGGGCAGCTGGGTGAGCTCAGATGGAGCTGGTGGCTTTGGAGGGGTGACAAGCCCCCTGAGGCACTGACCCATCACGTGTCAGGGTGGTGACACTGGGAACATGGGGCTGTCTGGAGCAAGTGCTGTGCTCTGGGCACCTCCAGCACCTGCACGAGGCAGGTTTTGACCTCTTCTGCACCTGCACCTTCATGAACACCCACAGGCATCTCACTGCCTCCCCTCGAGCATGATTTGCCCTTTGGTTGGGAAATCAACCAAAATACAAATGTTCTAGAAACTCCACTGTACCCCAACACAGCTGAAAGAGGGGGGGCTGAGTGAGTGAATATGGGTGTTAAAATGTGGGAAAACCTGGGAATGCAGAGCCTGAGAGCTGCAAAGGAGATGTGGTGCAGGTACTGAAGGTCCTGGTGGCCTCACTTAGTGTCCCCTCACTGCCCCTACCAAGGCAGGGGTTGGTGTGACCCAAGTGCTGGAGGCACCCTGGTCTGAGCAGCTCAGGTTTGCTGTGGGCAGAGGCAGAAGATTCAAGAGCCTTTCAGCAAGTGAGAGTTAATGATTTCTACCCCGGGCTTGGATTAACTGACTTTGGCTGGCTGGAAATGCAGATGAAGCTGTGTTTCCAAACCGAGCTAATTAGTGCTGCTCTCGGTTGTCACAAGTCAATTCTGGAAGTCAGGGCCAAGCTCCTGACTGTTGCAGGAGGAAGGGAATGGCTGTGTCACCTCTGCCAGGCACCCCGAGAGGGAGGGGCTGCCCTGGAGTGAGGAAGGACATTCCTGGGGAAGCGCTGCACCCTCCTCAGGGCTTGGGGGGGCCTCCCTGGGGCATCCTCCCCATGCTGCCCACCCTGCTGGGCACGGCTGGACCTCCTCCCTGAGGAACGTGGTCAAACCGTGACGGACACTAAAGCTGGGGCTTGGGAAAGGTGAGGGAGCCTCCAGCACTGCCCTCCCAGGATCCAGCTGGGACAGCCCGCTCAGCTGCATGAGGAATGGATGGGGATGTCCTTCCCTGAGGACCACCCGAGCCTGCTCCCACTGGAGAGTGTTCCCAGGGTGCAGCAGGTGAGTGAGAGAAGTGTCAGAGTTCTCTACAACTCACACAGGGAAGCAAAAACCTGTCTAGAGCTCTACAACCACCATGACTCAGTTTATAAGCCTTTTTCAATATTCCTTTGCCTTTCCTGATGGCTTTGTTCTTTTAGATGAGTTAATTATTCTTTGTTTATTCTGATGAATCAGGGAGTATTTATGCCTTTACATTGAAAGGCTTTTCCTCTCCCGAGAGCCCTGACAGAGGAGATGGCACAGAGAAGCCCTGCAGAGCCCTGGTGAATATGTTGTCCTTGGTGTGTCCAGGCCGCAGAGCTGGGGCCAGGATTCAGCTGCAGCTTTTGGGCAGTGAAATCCAAGGTTTGGGAATGGTCCTGAGGAAAAGTCTCCTGTGTCCACAAAAGGTTACAGGGGAGGATTGAGAGACCTGTGCCTCCCTTCAGCAAGCACAGGGGCTGCTCGGACATTGCTATGCTCAGCACCTCATCCCTGCAGCTGCTCCAGGCCACAATCAATGGGAAAACCTGGCGAAATCTTCCTTTCCATGGGCTTTCTGTTCTGTGCCATCTGCCCTCCCCGAGACTGCCTCCCACCATGGCAGTGCTGGAGTCCCAGCTGCGTGTGAAATCCAGTTTGGCACTGGCAGCGCTGCCCTGGGACACAGCAGCTGCACCCTGGGCCTGGTGTCACCCCTGCTGCCACACAGAGACCAGGAGTCTCTCCTGCCATGGAAGATGTCCTTTAACAGGTTTGATGTAACATTTTTTGCTGCCCTTAACCTGAGCCCGGTGAGAGCTGCTGCAAAGCCAGCAGGGAGGTTCCATCTGTGACCAACATACACCAAGAACTGGATGGCTTTCAGTGCTCCAGTGGCCTTTTTTCACCTGCTCTGCTGTTCATGATGCCTTTTTTCACTCTGCTCTTCAGGCATCACTCAGACCTCAAAGCCAGACACATCCTCCTGTTCCGTCCCTGTTCCACACACCAGTCACATCTGCTCTGGTCCCCTCCCATGTCAGCTCTCTGCAATCCATTTTATTCCTCATTTAACGAGGAAATCTCTCCGAGAGCTGTGACAGCTGGAAAAGCATCTGGAGGAGTGATTTGCAGTTTCTCCTGGTAGCTTGGAGGCCAGACAGACAGATTTTTGCTGTCTCATGCCCCGAGTGAGGAGGTTTTTCAGGTGATAGCAGGGATGCTGCTTCCACAAAGCCTGGGTCTCTGATGGGCAGCTTGTCCAGGAGAATCCAGGGTCAGAGCTGAGCTCAGGGTGCAGAGCTCAGCTCACCCTGCATGGAAATGCCACAGCCAGACATGAGCACAGTGATTCCACAAGTCAGGACCTCCAAAAGAGGGGATATGAGAGGATGGGGAAGCCGGAGCCTCGCTGGGAATGTGATACCTTTCATGAAGGCTGGAAAAGGCCTTCAAGACCATCTGTCCAACCATCAGCTTAGCACCATCATAATCACCCCCAAATCACATCCCAGGTGCCACAAGTCTGCAACTTTCTCACCTGTGTGTGGTTCAGCTCTCAAGGGAGGCTGCAAGGACAAGGACAGTGCCAGCAACACCTTTGGCCCTGCTGGTTCTGCCACTTCCCACGGAGGGAACGAGCCAGGCTGGAGTCCCTCTCCTGATCCATCTGACAGCAAAAATGTGGCTGCACTGGGAGAGGCTGGAGAAACTGCTTGGGCTCCCAGAGAACTTCTGGAACTCCTGGGGGGTGGCCAAGGCGTTGTTCTGCTCTGACAGACTACATCTGTTCAGGAATGGGATCCTGATGACTCAGAGAACGTCCCCTCTCACAATCACTGGGACAATCATTGCCTGAAAGCCGTGGGGATGATCTGGGGACAGTGCTGAGGAGCAGGCGGGGAGGAGGGTCTGACATTCCCTGTTCCTCCCAGGGCAGGATTCCATCGGCTCTGCTGTGAGGTGGAGCTGCAGGGTCACTCCAGAGTGATTAGGCTGGGACAGGCAGGTTCCTTGGAGCACAGCGGGATCCTGCAGGGAACATGTTCCTAGAGGTGGGAGCTGGTGGTCAGAATGCTCAGAGACGAGGTCACGGGGAAGGAAAGCAGCTCTCTGTGCCCACAGAAGCAATGAGAGCAGGGGCAGTGCCAGCTGCACAGAGTGCGGGTACTGCTGATCAGATCCACATCAGCTACCGCTGGGGTGGTTCCCCTGGGAATTCTGGTGTTTCTGAGCTCTCACCTCCTCACATGTGAGGGCTGGCACCAGCCAGAGCTGCCCTTGCAGAACTGCCCGTGCCCAGCCAGGCTTCTCCCTCTGAGATGGCCCTGGAACTGGGATCCCGGCTCTGCCCCAAGAGCCCCGTGCCAACAGCAAGGAGAAAGGTTGTTGTGGTGTGGATTTTGGTGCCGGGAGGGAGGCAGTGGCTGTGTGTGCCTGGACTGAGGCCACCGTGTGACAGTGACAACAGGGCGGTCACAGCTGTGGCCGCTCCAGCTGGGCCCAGGTCACTGGTGCCAAACCCCACACAGGGAGGGGCAGTTCAGCAGTGGCTGGCAAAGGCTTGGCTGTGGCACTGGGCAGGGAGGAGGCTGCAGCAGTCAGGACAATGGCCTGGGGTGATTGGGAACAGGGAACAGCACAGGGGAGGGATTTGCACCACTGTACCCAGGGTCAGCCAGCACAGGGGCGAGGGGCATGGTGAGTTTGGGGGTGTTCAGGGTCTGAGCCCTGAGGAGTCAGAACGTGAATAAAGAGCTCAGTGCAGGGGAGGGAAGCTAAATGCAACAGGTCAGAGCTCACAGGCTTTGTCCTCCCAGCCACAGCTCCACCGGGCTCCCCAGGCTGTCCCTGGAGCTGGCACACCTGCGGCTGGCTGGGTCTGCAGGTAATGAGGGCAGAGCCTCTGGCTGAGGAGAGCTGCAGGGCCTGGGGCACCACAAACCGTGTCCCTGGTATTTCAGGAGCAGAAATCAATACTCCTTTTCTTCTTCCTCTGGCTGCATCCAGATGATTGTCAGTGGCGTGTTTTGCACAGAGGGTTTTTTTTAAAGTAAGGATTGTGGTGTCTAAAACAGGCCCCAGAGAAAAAACTGTCCCTGGGGAGCAGCTCTGCTGCCTGATCCAGGTCTGTGCATTGCCAAATGAATTCCCACTTGCCTTTGGCAG
Source organism: Falcunculus frontatus (assembly GCA_013398115.1). Lineage (NCBI taxonomy): Eukaryota > Metazoa > Chordata > Aves > Passeriformes > Falcunculus > Falcunculus frontatus. The sequence continues at coordinate 379,298 of VZRV01000863.1, forward strand.
GCTCCAGCCGGACTGCCCCTCTCCTTCTGCAGCTGTTTGCTCCTGGAGGCAGCTCTGTGGGGTTCAGCTCTGTGGGGTTCAGCAGCAGCCCAGTCACTGAGTGTTCGCAGCCATCCCATTCCCTGTGCTGGTTTTGACTTCACTGGGAAATGTGCGAGGCTCAACTCCTGCCCTGATTCACGTCCTTCTGTAACCACGAGTCCAAACCCACATTTGGGCCAAGGAGATCAATCCAGGCTCAGTGGGAACACCCTCATCAGGGAGAGGGGAACTGCTGCTGCTGGAGGCACCTTTCTCCAGAGGGGAATGGCCTTTGAGCACATGGTGGTTCTTTGGGCTGTGTTATCTGCAGGGATGGCAATGCTGGATAAACGATGGTGCTCCTGCTGGTGAGGGCATGGCCTGAAATCAGGAGATCTGGTTTTGCCAGTAGGATCCCATAAACCCCTCCAGTTCTGTGTCATCCCTTCCCTTCCAGCTGTGGCTTCCTGGGACAGTCTCCTTGCTCAAGTCCATGTTTATAATTCCCCACGACACACACAGTGCTGATCTTCATGGGGTCAGAGTGTCCATGGGCCTGTGGGAATGCACACCCAGTCCCAAACAGCTTTACTGGGATGCCAGCAGCCCTGACCCCCCCCATTCCAGCTCCCTAGCATGGACTTGTCCTGGTTCTCCACATGGGAGACAGCCACCCCTCATGAGTGACCTCCCATGCCGTGGCTGGAGAGGGGGAATGGGAAGTTCTGGAAATTTCCAGAAGTCCTCTGGCAGCCATGATCTGGTGCCAAACCAGGCTGGAGCCCCTGGATTTTGCTGCCACAGCCCTTTGTGCAAGCAGTCATGTGCTGCTGGAAGCACATGGAACGCACGGAAGGTGACTCAGCTCCCAAAAAAACCTCTCAGAGGAGGTGACTGGGAACCCTCCCAGGGTATGTAGTTTAGTCAGAGGCAAGCCTTTGGTCTCGAGGCAGGGTGTCCTGGTGGGATTATCTGCCTTGTGCCACACAGGAGGTCAGAGCAGGTGATTGATTGACTCCTCCTCCTGCCTTTGCCATCTGTGAATCAATCAAAGGTGCCACTGAAGTATTTTTGCAGAGGTTGGGTGACAATAGCAAAAGAATAGCTCAAAGCCACCTCTGAAAAATGCTGTGTGTTATCAAAAGGGAGAAAGGTTTGAAATAAAAGCTGATTCAAGCCCTGGGAGTGTGTCACCATCCTCTCCCATCTGCAGCCAGCCCTGCGGTGCAGGGGAGACGTGAGAGGCAGCTGAGACGTGAGAGCAGTTTCTCCAGAGCACCACATCAGGTCCTTCATCTCCCTCATCCAACTCGCTCATCAGCCCCTGAATCACACAAGGCTCGGAGCTTCATGTGGCTGGAAGTGACTCACAGGCCTCGGGAAGTGCCAGCATGTGCTGTCACCTTCAAGAGCTGTGACATCAACAGCACAATCCCGGCCAGCCCCTGCTCCCATTCCTCCAGGTGATCCCTATAATTAGTCCCACTGAGATATTCCCAGCAGAGCCGCTGGTGCAGCACAGTGTGCTGGGAAATGGGCAGGAGGCTCTGCTTCCACGTGCTTTCCCAGCAGGAAGGTCCTGAGGGAAAAGCACAGCTCATAAGAAGCTTTAAAACTCTTTGCCCGTGGACTTCCTGATTCTTTGTGGGTTTTGCTTCCCAGGGACAGCAGGGTTAGGAGTGCTTCCATTTATCCACGGGCTTTGCAAGAGTGGGAAATTAAACCCTGAATTTAAAGGACTGTTTGCAAACGCATCCTTTTAGTGGGAGACAGGTTCCTCCCTGGATCATGAAGTTGTGTTACAGCCGGTGCTCCCATGCCTCCTGCACAGATCTGGATGAATGAATCTGGGCCAGGACTTATGTGCAGTGTAACTAAAATACACCCAGGATCTGTATCCCAGGGGAGAGAGCTTTTCTCCGAGCTCTGAGGAGCTGATTGTCAGGACAGCTCTGCCTTCCTGTGCTGACAGAGGTCCCAGCACCGGGGGTCTGCAGTGACAACATTCCCTCCTCATCCCATGTCCCCAAATGCCACATCAGCCCCTCGGGGTCCTGGATGACTCCCCAGATCCCCATTGGCACCAGGAATGTGCTCCCCCCTCCCAAGCAGCTTTGCTTCTCCTCTTGCTGCTGCTCTGCTCCCTGCACTGTCCCCTGAGGAAAAATAAGGGAGTTTTGTAATGAAGCACTTCTCACCCAGCACATATTAAATAAATTTCAGTTGCCCTTTATTACACAATAACGATAGTAAGATTTAATTACCTCTGCACCCAAAGGGGACATGAATTTTAAGTGATAGGAATAAATCTCCCCAGCAGTGCAATTGGGGTTGTGTGCTGTGGGGGGTCAATTCCAGTGCAGCAGTGGGTGGTGACAGAAAAATCCTTCCTGAGGAGCATGGATCCCAAACTGAGACTGTGGGTGGATTACGAGAGTGAGACAGGTAAGGAGCAGCTGATCCAAGGAACCCAATTAAACAGTGATGCTTAGTGGAGTTTCTGATCTGTGGCAGAGGCTAAAGATGCAGGAAAATGTGTGAAAATCCAGGAGCTCAGAGAGATCAACAGGACCAGAGTCTCTGTGGGCTCTGCCCTACGACTGTGCTGCTCTCCTCACTCCTGCTATTATTTTCCACAAGTTCAAATAATCCCTTTTTTTCTGGGTAAGGAAAACAGAAGAAAAGGCATTCTGTGAGTGACTCTGTTTCCAGGGCTTTCTGCTGCATCTGTTTTGATTCCTGCTGAAAACTGTGTCACCCAGAAACACCTCAGGCACCGACAGTTCACACTGTGCTTTTGGCAGTGCAGAGAGAAACGAGTTCTCCAGGAGCAGAGGAACTGGCAGAGCTGGGAATGGCAGGGCTGGAGTAACCCTCACCCAAGCTCCTCTCCAGCAGCCACAGTCCTGCCCTGGCCCTGCTCCCTGGGTGTTGCTGCAGCTACGAGTGAAGGGCTGGGGCAGTGTTTGGGACACTGCCTTTGGTCACAAATCACCCCTCGCCCTTTGCCGGGGCTCAATTGAAGCATTTCCTGCCACCCTCCCCCAGTTTTGCAGGTGCTGGTGTAACCACAACCAGCTAAGATTTGTTCCAAACACTGCTGGTTTTGTCCTGCTCACCACAGTATGATGCAAACAGGTTCAGTTTGTTTTTTCTGGGTACATTTTTTCTGTTTCTCCTGCCCCTTTTCTCTTGCCTTCAGTTTTGCATGCTGGCATGGCAGGGGCCATGAGCTGAGCACTTCCCTGCGAAGCTGCTGGGGACCTGCATCCCCCTGGGAACACCTGTCCCAGCCTTCATCCCTCACTGTGTCCGTGTGTCAGCGCTCACAGGTCACGCCTGGCTGCTGTTCCTCGGCAGGCTCCCACTCCAGACCCTCCAAGGACTTCCCAGAGAGGTAAAATCATCTTTTTGTGTCAGTAAACAAAAGGACGAGGCTGAGAGGAGAGGGTTGACAGGTTTGTGTGGTGTTTTCAGCTGCACGCTCCGTGGGATGGGAATGCTGGGCTGCAGCAGGATCCCTGCCAGGCTTGGGGGTCTCCAGCCTGGAGGAGAGCCTGGCTTGTGGCTTTTTCCAAAAATGAAGCTTTTCAACTGAGCTACTCAGAACAAGGAGTCTGTGAGGCCATTTCAAACCTTACGCTCGTGATTCAGTTGCCATTTCATGCCAAATTCCATGTCTTCATCTTCCAGTCATTGTTCCTGGAAAAAACTGAATTGTGCCTCCTGTTTTCTCCCCCAGGTCTTTCTTTCAAATGGAATTATAAAGGATGAGCCCTTCTGGCAGTGGAGGGCTCGGAGTGTTGATAAAGGCTCTGTGTGATTCATGTGTTGCCATTCATTTTGTTCCCTATTTTGGGATGCAGGATCTGTTCTGGGCTCCAAACCATGTCCCTCCCATGGGGCATGGACACCCATCACCCCTCTGAGATACCCCTGGGTGCCCTTTGCAGCGGGACCCAGGGCAGAGGAGGTGGGAGGATGGAATTCCATCCTTGTCCATTTACCAGGCATTGGTTTATGGGATCTGAGCAGGGCAGTGCTGGGCTGTGCAGGGAGATCTGCACAACGATGTGGGATTCAGTGCATTTTTTGGGAAGCAGTGGGAAATATCTGCACATTACAGGCAGAGCTGGCCCCCCAAGGCCAGTTCCACATCAAATATTCCCAGTGCTTGTCCATCCCAGCCCTGCTCCTGTGGGTCAGCACAGCCTGGACACACTGACTACAACCCAGCTGCTGCTTCTGTTCCTGGACACATCAGCACTCCTGGTCACTACATCTGTGTCTGTGTTTTAATTCCTGCTGCCCTCACTGCTCAGCCCTCCACAGCACAGGTGGATCAACCCCCCTGATGCATTCAAACAAGAGCAATGCCCCATCATTTCCTCTCCCCACCACTGTTCAATAATTACACCTGAACTTCTGAAGCAATTCCAAAATTACTGAGGTAGCAGCCACCCCACAGACTGTAATAACAACCCTTTAGGCTGAGGAGGAGCTTGTTCCTGGCTAATTCCAGATGGACTGATTAGAGAGGAATTGGTGGCCGTCTGGCTGATGGTGGGATCAGCTCTGCCACAGGAGGACCTGGCTCCAGGAGCATTTTTCCACGGGTTCTCCATGATCTGCTTGTTCCCTGCCTGTCCCACCCTGCTGGGTTCTTGCTGGGAGCAAGAACAATCTGGCTGTGGGAGCGCACAGAGACCCATGGGAGCGTGGGATCCAAATTTTCTTCAAAGTGAGCCCAGCCCAGTCACTGCAGCCCCCAGACACTGCAACACATCAGAGGACCATGGAGCAGGGCCTGGGGCACTGGGACAGCCCAGCCCTGCCCTCTCTCCTCAGCAGGGACACTTGTGGCTGTTGGGCTGCCGTCCTACAGGTATTAAGTTTTCCAGCTGCTCTTGGCACGTGTTTCTGATTCCTGATGGGGAATTACAGCCTAGATGCTCAGCTCAAGCTGCACAGCTGGAGAGGTCCAGCAGGGCCTTTATGTCACAGGGTGAGGATGCTCTGGAAGAGTCACAGAGCACTGGAGGAGGAAAAGGAAGAAGGGAGGCAGAAAGCCACAGCTGAGCAGAGCAGGAGCCTCTGAGCCCCACAGTGTGCAGTGGCTGCAGGAGAATGCTGTGGTGAGCCCACCTGAAAACCAAGGAGAGGCTTATTTTAGGGGCTGCATTTCCCTCAAATCAGGAGGAACTGCTCCTTCCAGGTTCCTTTGCAAAGGTCCTGACTGTCCTTTAAAGAGCCAAGATCCCAAGCATGCCAAGTTGAAGCTTAGAGCAGGAGACGCAGGGACAGCTTAGGGGTCCAGTGCCAGCAGAAAGAGAGGAGAGAGGGAATCTGGGGGCTAAAAAGCTCTTTACAGACCTAGGAAGGATATTTTAGAGTTTTTTATGTTCAAGTCTGTCCTCAGTGAAAGAACTTCTGGCTGAAAATGGCACTAACTGCTCTGGCAGCTGCTCCAGCACTCAGGTAACAGGAGGGCAAGGGGAGCAATACGAGCTTTTCCTGGGCCTGTAGCATTTCCTCCAGCCACTGCTTCTCCAAGGCAGCCACTCCAGCTGTGATCCCTGGAGCCTGCTTTGTGCTGGGACAAGGCACTGGGATGTCTGGCTGCAGTGGGAAAACACAGAGCACTTTATTTACCTGTAGGAAATTTGTGTCCTATTTATCTTGTAGGAAATGCCAGGCCTGGCTGGCATGGGGCTGCTGGAGGATCTGTGCTCAGCCTGGCTCTGCGGGGCCCTTCCTGATGAATCGTTTGTTCATAGAGCCAGGCTCTGAAAAGATGCTATAGGGGCTGGGTTCATTTGTAATATTAAATTGGACAGGAGCCTCTTCAGCACGAGGTTTCTGCAAGTCACTGAGCCAGTGAGAGAATCGAGCCCAGGGATGGACAGAAGAAGGAAATCAAAAATTAATCCCTAGACACTGCTTGGTTTGAGGCTTCTGATTCAGAAAGACTAAAGCTGGACAGGTGCTGCAGGAAGCAAAGGGATCAGGGAATCCAGAGCCCAGAAGTGGGATCTTTGCCTCTTTCCCGAGGGGGAGATTTCTGCATTTCCCAGTAGGATAAGTCCACTCTTACGGGGGTTGCTGGTTATCCAAGGACTCCTGTCCTGCTGCCCAGTTCCCTGGGGTCCTAAGACTGACTACTGGGGTTTTAAAGCTTGGTTTTAAAGCCAGGCCTATTTCCAGGCAGGAATGCAGAGTCCTGATCTCACCATGGTGTCCCACTTTACCCTGCTGCATTCTGTCCTCACGAGGGCACTGGGACTCTCCGAGCTCCCCCCTTTGACCCTGTTCCTGGCAGGCATTTCTGGGCTGGCTGCTCTCTTTCCAGGCAGGATTCCTGCAGCCCAGTGGCTCATTTGGCCGAGATCTGCTCAGGAGGAGGAGGAGGAGCATTCCCAGCCCTGTGAAACTGTGATTTGTGGGAAATTGGGATGTGCTGGATCTGACAGAGCTGCAACTGCTGGAAACTGTCTTCAGGGTCCCACATCCCTGGAACCAGCCCAGTTCTTCAAAAAGGAGATGGAACTGGCCCCAGCCCTTCAAACTCCAGCTGTGCAAGGCTTTCCTCTCATACCAGCCACGAGGGTCTATTGAGGTGACCAAGGACTGCAAGGGTCCCACTCTGGCCAGGAATTCTCAGAGGCAATTTAATGCCCAGTGGGAGTCTGCTCATCTCAGGAATCTCACTGAAGCCCTAAAACCACCCAAGCAGCCTCATGAGCTCACAGGAACTCAGAAAGGAGCTTTACCGAATTGTAAAAACATTTATGGTTTCAGGTTCAACAAAACAGAACAAATTTTTTAAATGCTGTTTCTTTCAGTTGAAAAATGACCCCTCGGGGTGCCCCACCAAAGGTTACTTCTGCTTTAAATTGGTTTCTGTTGTTTTTGAGATTGTTCTGATGGAAATGGAGACCACAGACAGTCCTGAGTGAGCAGCATAGTCAGTAGAGATTCTGAAATTCATGGCAAATTTACAGTAAATTATTTATTACAAATATAATCAGTTATCTTTGTGGACGACTTTGCATGGAAGGAAGCCCCGAGGAGATGTCTGTGTCCATCTGTGTGTCTGTTCCATCATGCCCACACAATCCTCTCTCTGTGAGCTCTCTGAGGGACTTAGTCGTGGGCACAGAGGGGGAAAGTTCTTCCTGATGGCTCTACAAAGGGCATGTCCCAGAAAGGAAAATATTTACAGCAGAGAGCCTGAACTTCACAGTTTCCATGCAGCGCCTCTTTCTGAACCAGCTGATCATAACTGTGCACTGAGAAAAGCAAAAATTCTCCTTTAGCATTTCCAAGGCCTTGGAGAATCAGTGAAGAGGGAAAAAGGTGATGCTGGAGGGGCTGTTTCCTTGTGAGTGCCCATCCTCTGCTCTGGGGAAGGGAGGAGCTGCTCTGGGGTGGGGTCACTTTGGGTGTTGGGGGTCCCAGAGCTGCCCTGGCCCCTCTCTGGCTCCCTGGTGCAGGTTACACTGCTCACACACATCCCTGCAGCCCGCCTGGCCCCTCTGTGTCCTTTCCTGTGCTGTTCCCACCCGTGAGATCAGCTCCTTCATCCTGGCGAGCTGTAATCCAATTTCATGAGACTCCCGCAGTCTCCTTTCCTTGCTTTCTGCTCAGCACCTTGGAGACCACCAGGAGAAAGTCTGAGTGTGACCATCCACTCCTGGTGATCCACAGCCTCTCCCAGCAAGAGAGTGACTTCCAGGTGCTAATTAATTCCCAGGCGTGTACTAAGCTCTGCATGTCATTCTCTTGGGTGGGGTTGTCCTTGTGCTGTGCTTCATTCGGACACAAAACTAAACCGTGTGGAATGAAAGCTCCTTGAAGGGCTGGTGCTGCTGTTTGTCCTTGCATCCACCCAACAGGGGTTTGTGGAGGACAGGAGGAATTTACATCTTTCCATGGTGGGGTGGTGTGGTCTGTGGTCTGTGCTATGGGAATGGGGGTCAAACCAGGTAGAAAGAGGATTCAGACCCTGCTGCAGAGGAGCAAACTTCCCTTGGAAGGAACCTGGGAGAGTCAGCAATCAAACCAGCAACTGCCCAGGGCAGTGGTGGAATCCCCATCCCTGGGATGGGGATTAAAGCCATGGGGATTAAAGCCTGGAGGGGTTTAAAGCCATGGGGATGTGGCACTTGGGGACATGGCTTAGTTCTGGGTTCATGGTTGGACTCCATGACCTTAGAGGGCTTTTACAACCTGAGTGAGTCCCTGACAAGTCTCCTTTAGACCCACGAGACTCTTGGTGTATCAGGATGGAGCTTTTCCCCAAATTTTGGAAAGCAGTGCTGGATGCACCGAGTGAGTGCTCAGTCCTGTCAGTGCCTGAGGGGCTGCACTGAGGGGCTCCTCCACTCTGCTGGCTACAGTCACTTCAGCACTCTGAGCTCCCCATAAAAGACAAATTTATGGGAAGCTGACTGCCACTGACTGGGACATGGAACAAACCCATTCCCGGCCTTATTCTGGTGTCCAGCTGTGCGTGGCCCCTCGGCCCTGGTCCCACAGCAGCCCTGCAGGGCTGGGGTGGAGCAGTGGTGTTGTAGGGAGCTCTTTGAACATTCCAGATGGTTTTGCGTAGTTTGGGTCAGGAATGAGCCCAACTGCACCTCCCTCCACTCTGGGCACAAACAGGGCACTGCAGAAGCACAGCTCCTCCAGATGTGCCTCTGGATGTGGTGCTGTCCCTCACCTCACCTCACCTCACCTCACCTCACCTCACCTCACCTCACCTCACCTCACCTCACCTCACCTCACCTCACCATGGCCTTGCTCATGGCTGTGCTCACTTTGCTTCTCATGGAGTTTTCCCAGTTTCCCAGCCCAAATCCTGAGCACGCAGTGTTCACATTGCAGTTGTTACAAGAGGGGTGCTTGCAGAGTATTCCATAGAAGCATTGAGATTGGAAAAGCCCTCCAGGATCACCAAGTCCAAGCTGTGCCCAATGCCCACCTTGTCCCCAGCCCAGAGCTCTGAGTGCCATGTCCAGCCCTTCCTTGGACACCTCCAGGGATGGGCACTCCAAACCTCCCTGGGCAGCCCCTGCCAAGGCCTGGCCACCCTTCCCATGGAGAAATTCCTCCTGATGTCCAACCTGACCCTCCCCTGGCCCAGCCTGAGACCCTTTCCTCCCATCCTGTGGATTTGCAGGGTCCTGTCCTGCTTGGCCTTCTCCTGGGATCAGCTGCTGCTTCCCTGATTCCCTGGAGCCCTCTGGACTTTCCCTGTACAATGGGTTTTGCCTGAGGCCTTTTCCTCGCTGCCTGAGCTGATAAAAGGCAGAACTCGCTTCTTTTGTGTGCAGGGCTGAAATCTGATTGATCCTTCCGTGCCTGGCTCTCCGGGTGAGGTGTGTGATAGTCTGGCTTTTCATTCTGTTATCGCTCCAGATTTTATTTCTCATTCCAGCGAGAATCTTTAAATTGCACTCTTTGGACAATAATTGTCAGCAGAAACATGTCTACTTTTCACGAATTTTAATGCTGCTCCCAAGCCTGGATGCAGCTCCTTTTGGAGCCCTTTTCCAGGGGGACTTTAGCCCCATTGTTCTAAATTCCTTCTTTTCCATGCGATTTTTGGGATGATCCCTCCAAAGCAAACATGCAAGATTATTGCAAAAGCTTAAATCCTTGGCAGAGACATTTCCACCATTAGATGTGCTCTCACAACCGCACAGTTGTGGCTCCACCATCGACCACACCCTTGCCTTCCACAGCTTTCAAGATCACCAGGAAAATCCCCCCACGGAACTGCAGTCAGTACAGCACTCCTCAGGCAACGGGCTGGGTGGGAAGTGGGGTTGGGATGGGGTTTTCCTCCTTTTTTCAACCACAGTGCTAAATACAGGTGTGTGTGCAGGTGAGATCCCTTTGGAACCCCTCAGCACCCAGGATTTTCCTGAAGTTGGCAGCAATTTACTCCAGGAGTTTTGCATTTTAAAACATTCCCTGCATCCAGGCCTCTCTGGACAAATACTTAGTTTCGGAGTTTTCTGTGGCTCCCACACAAGATCCAGCAAATCCAGGCCTTTCTCCAGTGTCAGCACCTCCTGTGCTCCCGCTTCAGCCTCTCTCCAAAATCGAGACTGTGCAGGGGTAATCGAATCTCCCTGGATTTGCTCTCACAGCCCTGAGGGGGAGAGGGAGGGATCAGCCTGTGTTGTGTCCTTGGCATCCTTGCAAAGGAGATGCTCACCTGGCTATCCCAGGAATGCAGACCTGGATAAGATCCCACTAGACCCCTTTTTTCAAGGCTCCCAAAGCAGGTTTTTTGCCCTCATTATTGCTCCAGAGCTTTAGTCTGTGGCTGTTCCATGTTCTGATTCCAACCCCAAATGCTGCCATGTCCAGGTGGTGCCACAGGGCACTTGGGCCCCACGGATGAAGCTCTCGAGTGCCCCCTGAAGAGCGTGGAGGGGTCCAAGCCTCTGGAAAGCTTTAGTAGGGATGTCCCACAGCATCACAGGGCAGTGCCAATAGCTGCCACAACTCGTGTTTGAGGAGCAGAGAAGGAGAAGCCAGGCTGTGCCCTCCCACAGGGAAAAGCTGAAATCCCACTGGGATGTGGCTGCAATCTCAGCTCTTTCTCTTTCCATCTGCAAGAAAACCTTCGATTTATGAGCCAAACCTGGGCTTTAATGGCAGGCTGTGGGCAGGGCCCCGGAGGTGCTGCCACCCTGCCCAGCAGAGCTGCTCTGTTCTGGGGGAGCACAAGCCATGGAGTTCTTCACCTGCTCCCTCCATCCAGGCAGAGAATGGCACAGTCTGGGATTCTGGGCATTTGTGGAGAATTCTGATATTTACAGCACAATTCCCACATCCCCTGCCACAGCACTCAGGTTTCCTGGGATGGACAGAGGCTCCATGGCCCCTTCTTCGTGTAAAACACGTTACTCACCTTGCCAAGGATTTCTCTTGCTGGAAATAGAGTGTCCACGAGGAATTATCCCCATTCTTCCCAGGCTGACAGTGATGAAGGGCTGGGCAACAAAGCACGGCCCCAGCCAGCCCCACACCTGAGCAGGGGGGCTGGGGAGGGCTGGAGAGAGACACTCCAAACTTTGGCCATTTCTTTTTAATTTTTTTAAGAGAGGAGATTCACAAGCTCCAGGGAAGTCCTAAAGCCATGAATGTTACTTTCTCTGGAAGTATAGCTGGCCCCTGTGCAGAAGGGAAGGGCCATATTCGCACTGGAAGTGTCCAAGGCCAGGTTGGATGGGTCTTGGAGCACCCTGGGATAGTGGAAGATGTCTTTGCCATGGCAGGGGCTGGGGATGGATGAGCTCTACGGACCCTTCCCACTGTGTGATTCCGTGACACCATGAGTCAATGACTTTCCTGAGCCTGGCATGGTTTGCATCAAGCACTTGCAGAATTGGTGACCAGGTTTGCAGGTGCCCCAGGGCCGTGAGCCTCTTTCCACACCTGCTGGATTGCCAGGGCAGCTCTGCTTTGTGCCCCTCAGCCCCTAGCCCCACTATGGTGACAGTCAGGGTCCCCAGGCACAGGGCTCAGGCTCAGCTGCCACGACTCGCTGGTGGTGTGCAGCAGTTCATTTCCTGCTCTGTGGATTTTACCAGAAATTGCCTTTTTTATTGTCATGTTTCTGTTTCAGATCAATAAGAGATAACAGGCAGCACTGGGCTGGGAAAGGATCCCTGGGAGAAATTTCCCCTTGGAAAGAAGAGAACAAAATAAATACTACAAAGGTTAAATCCACAGAGTGGGTTTAATCCCTGAATTTAGCAGTGAGTTGTTCTGAGCTTTCATGGAATAGTTTGGGTTGGAAAGGATCTTTAAAGGCCATCTGGTCCAATCCTTGCAGTCAGCAGGGACATCTTCAGCTGGATCATCAACCAGATCTTCCAGACAGTGCCCAACGTCCTTTGCCCAACATTTCCAACATCCCAGAGCTGACAGCAGGACTCAGGTGCTGCTGCAGGGCTGCATTTGCAGCTGGTTTGCTGTGACTGTCCCACTCAGCATTGCCAGCCTGACCTGCCAGCCCAGATCCTGTGACAGGGTCACAGCATGGCCCCCAGCAGAGCCTAGGATCTCATGGCCCTGTGGGTGTGCCCACCTGAGGTCCAACGGGAATGATGACGGAGGAGAGGCTGCTCCAGGAGGATGTGGGGTGCAGGCTGCTCTTCCCAAGGGAAGTGCACAACCCCTGTGGGACACCAGGCACTCAGGATGCTCCTTCTGGTCCAACACTCGTGAGGAAGAACAAAGCAGGATGAAGGCCCCAGTGGGAAGAGCAGGAGAAATCCAGCTGAAAAATCATGCCCACATGCAGGACAGACACTGGCCACTTCTCACTTCTCGCTGGAGGAGGGAGTTGTGTTCCCACCCTTGTGGGACAGACACAAGGCTCCTCCAATGTGCAGAAAACCAGAACAGAGGCTCTGGTGGAAATTCCACTTCATCTCAGGGTTTGGCACTGCAGCACCCAGAAGCTTTGGAGCCGGGGGATGAGCAGGAGTCTGTGCCTGCTGTGGCAACCCTGCTGTGAAACTGAGCTTCACTGCTGGGGAGTGCAGCCCTGGGATGCACTCCTGGATTCCCCACCTCTGGAAATGGGTGAAGATGTTCCATTTTTAGCAAACCAGCACTTGGCACTCTGTGTGAGGCCAGCACTGCTCCCAGGGCTGCAGCTCCTCAGGAGCAGAGTGAAAACCCTGGCTCGGGTGCTCGAGGAGGCTCAGGTGCCTCTTGCTCTGTGTGAGGAGCCTTGCAGGGGCTCAGCCATTGGAGTGTTTGCTTCCATGTTTCTCCTTGGATGTTCAGGCCTGAATTTGCATTTTCAAGTCCCACAGCTCTGCCTCTTGAGGGGGAAGTGCTCATCTGAGGAGGTAAGCATGTGGGATAAGGAGCGCATGTGGATCATGCTGGGAGCAAAGCAGCTCGTTCATCACCTGAAGTGCTGCTCAGTGTTTGTGATGAGCTCTGCCACACCAAGAACCCACTCCCAAGGAGGGCTGGATAAACCCCCATGGCCTGGGCATCATGTCTGGATCACAGCTTGTGTTGTGCAAGGAGCAAGGCAGGGGCAGGGCCTCCTGGTGTGTTCCCAGGTTTATTCCCACAAGATCGCTTCTGTCCTTCCTTGGAGGGAGGAAGGACGGGAAAGCAAAGGAGATTCCTGTCTCAGCTGTAATTTCTATCAGCACCAGAGCAGCCAGGGTGCATCTTGTTCTTCCCAAGTCACCCTCCTGATCCTGCACAGTATATTTTCCATGCGGTGGGATGGCATTTTCACAGCTGGGACAAGGGTCTGGGTGAGGTGACAGAAAGGGAAAGATGTGCCAGGGACAAGATGAGGATAAGAAAGAGTCTGTTACAACTCAGAGAGCCACTGACTGAACCAAACCAGGGTAAAGACCTGGCATTGGGGACATAGTGGGAAGGGAAAGAGTTGTTTACAAGCTTTTTTATTTCTATTCCATCTGGCCCGGTCACCGAGTTCCTCCTCTCCCAGAAATGTGGTTATTCAAGTTTACATTCTAATAAAACTGGCTTTAGAGTTTAAAGGCCCCCTTGGTCTTTGGAGAGAGGTCACTCAAGGAAAGGTGTGGGCAGGCACTCTCTCCTCCCTGTTTTGGGAGCCCAATGCCTGCAGGGCCCTGCCAGGAGCTCTGCAAGGTGGGGCTGGAGCAGGATCCAGGGACAGGATCCAGGAGCAGGATCCAGGGACAGGATCCAGGAGCAGGATCCAGGGACAGGATCCGGGGACAGGATCCAGGGACAGGATCCAGGAGCAGGATCCAGGGGCAGGATCCAGGGGCAGGATCCAGGGGCAGGATCCAGGGGCAGGATCCAGGAGCAAGATCCAGGGGCAGGATCCAGGGGCAGGATCCAGGGACAGGATCCAGGGGCAGGATCCAGGGGCAGGATCCAGGGACAGGATCCAGGGGCAGGATCCAGGGGCAGGATCCAGGGGCAGGATCCAGGGGCAGGATGCTGGAGCAGGATCCAGGGGCAGGATCCAGAGGCAGGATCCAGGGGGAGGATCCAGGGGCAGGATGCAGGAGGATTCCTGGCACAGACCAGGGAGGAGAGGGAGGCGAGGAAGCCACCAGACGAGGGTGATGAGGGGTCTGGGAGCCTGCTCTGGCTCAGATTAGCTCCTTGATTACTGCGCTGTGTTCTCATCAGAGGAGAAGAGGGTTTGATCAAAGGCAGATTACCTCAAACGGGGAGAGGAGGTTTCATTAGAGAGGCTCAGATGATGGGAAGTAACTGAACTCATCTTCTGAGCAGCGCAGCTTAACCCTTGGGGAAGGGCTGCTCTCCCATCCCCCTGTTCCAGCAGCAGCTCCCAGCACAGGCAGACCCTGGAGGAGGCCCTGGAGCCCAGAGATGCCCCAGGACTGACACTCGAGCCCAGATGTTTGTCCTCACCACAGATTCTGTATCTTGCTGCCACGATTAACCTGAGGAGGAAGGCTCTTCCAAACCCACCTCCAGTGGGAGAAGTAGAATGCGAAACCTCCAGCAATCCTGGGCACAATCAGCCCAAAACCTGATTTAAGAGTGTGTGTTCAGCACCCAGCTTTCTGCTGAGGCTGCTGCAGCTCTGCTGCTGCTGGAGCAGGCCAATTCTCCTGCTGCTCCTTGTCCCCTTGGTGCATAACCCTGCACTAGCTTGTGGCTTTGAAACCAGCATCTTCCAGGAGATCCAACAGCTCTTCTTGCTCAGTTCTCCCCAGATTTGCCTTCAGAGCCTGGCATGTTTAAAAGTGGAAATAACTGCTTGGGTTTTATCTGTCCAAACAGAGTTGTGAGTGAGTAGATGCATCCCATCTTCTGCTCCCCAAAGCTCATTGTCTTGGTTGTCTTTGCAGCTGACAGAGAGAAATTGGCACTTCCAGGGTACAGGGAGGCCTCTGCTATCAGAGATGTCTGAAGAAATGCAGCTGAGCTGCTCCCAGGAGCATCCCTGCTCCCCACTGACACTGGGATTCCAGACAAGTTGCTCTGAAGGGGGAGAGGAGAGGAGAGCCTGGTGTTTGCCCTGGGCAGCAGGACAGGTTTGGAAAACCAGAATTTAGAACAGAGTTAGGGAACCACAGGAAAGTGTAAAACAATCCTGGGGCAGGGCTGACAGCAGAACTCCTCCCTTTCCCAGGGGATTCCTCATCCAGGGATGGGTATCAGGAAGAGCTGGGTGGTCACTCCTCAGAGCTGGACTCCCAGAGCTCCCAGCCCTTCCCTCTTCCCCACTGCCTCCTCCTCCCTGCTTTCTTTTATTCATTAAAATTCAATTTGTGTTCAAGCTGCTGCAGACTCAGAAATGTGCCCAGAGCCTGTCCTGGGGGAGCCATCCTGGGCATCCCTGAGCTCTCCCAGCCAATTTCCTACACTGCCAACAATACCAGTGTCTGCTGGGTGCTGGTGCTGCCAAAACCAGGCTCTAATTGGGCTGTAGAGAGTGTCCTTCACAGAATGATCAGTGCTGGGACACTCCTGGCAGGAGGAAGCTTTGTCCAGGCTTTGGATGAGCGGGACCTTACACCCTCTGCCTGGGAAGAGAGCTCCAAGTGCTCATGCAAACATTAACAGGTGAGGGGAGGAATGGGCTCAGGATATTTTAATCCTGATTTTCCTTAATATCCGAGGGCTTTGCACTTCAGTGAATGTCATCCTCAGCCAGGCATCCAACGTGGAGCAGCCCTTGGCTCCAAGTTCAACCTCTCCCTGCGGGTTTACAGCAACCCCTCAGGACAAGACCAGGATTTTCCTGGGAGGGGGAGGCTGTGTGAAGGTCTGAGCTGTCCAAAGTCCAACAGAGCTCTCCTCCGAGTGCACAGAGGGCAAACCAAGAGAGCCAAACAGGAAACAAATGGACACCTGGCCTGGGCAGGGCTGAACTGATGGGGGAAACATCTGCTGGCTGCTTTCAGGGTCCTTAGGTGGGAGGTCAGGGAAAGGTTCTTCCCCCAGAGGGTGCTGGGCACTGCCCAGGCTCCCCAGGGAATGGGCACGGCCCCGAGGCTGCCAGAGCTCCAGGAGCGTTTGGACAGCGCTGCCAGGGATGCCCAGGGTGGGATTGTTGGGGTGTCTGTGCAGGGCCAGGACCTGGGCTGGGTGATCCCTGTGGGCCCCAGCTCAGGATATTCCATGATTCTGTGATTCTAAAAAGAGATGTAAAGAAATGCTCCCTCAAGACAATCACAGACTGTGAGACTTTCTCTGCTCTTTGAACTCGCACTGCTGGGATGAGGGACTCCACCCTTCCTTCACCCAGCTCCTGAGGAACCTTGCCAGAAATGAGGAGTTCAGTGCCCACCCTGCACAGCTGAACAAGGCTGGGAGATGATGGGAACAGAGCCTTGTACAGCTCCTCTTGCTTCTTTGGCTTTTCTTTCCCTGCCCTGTCCCTCTTTTCCCTTTCCTTATTTCCCTCCTTGCACAGGATCCTGGCTTTGCTGGGTGTAACTACATCCTTTGGGGTGTGGATGAGGCCCTGGAAGGGTTAAGCAGGTTCCTGGGTGATGTCCCTTTGCCAGGTCCCCAAGAACAGCTCACTGGATGTACTGAACCTGTTCCTCCAACACTGACGAGCCATGATCTCTCACCAGAGACAGATTTTCTGCTTTGCTGCTCTTTCTGGCCATGTTAAAGTGATTTGAGCCTTGTTTTGCCTCATAGAAAGCAGAATCAAATTCCAGCAGTGGCAGCACCTCAGCCTGGTATCATTGCATTGATTTATTCCCCCTGCCCCAGCAGCACAGTTATTGCTTTCTGTAATAATGTCACAGAGCCTTCAGACAAGGGGCCTTGCTCTGTTAAGGGTTTCTGTGGCTAAAGAAAAGTGAGTAAGAGATGCTGTTACAAGGGAAGGCTTAATATGCTCCAAATTCCCTTCCCCCCTCCCCCAATTCCTCATTAAAGCTGACAGTGGCTCTCCCTGGTGCTCATTACCAGGAGAATTCCACAAGTGCCACTCTGGGATGTAACATGGTCTTCTCTGTACCCAGTGGTGCTCAGATCCCAGCTCATCCATCAGGAGAGGTGTGTGGGAAGCAAAGGCATGGAGAGGGCATGAGAAGGATTTCAGCAGCCAAGGGAGCTCAGGAAGTGTGGCAGGGCCGTGGCAGAGAGGGAGGACAGAGAAGAAGAGGGAGGACAGAGAAGAGGAGGGAGGACAGAAAGGACAGGAAAGAGGAGGGGGAAGGAGCTGAAAAAGGACCAAGAGTCATAGGAATTGCTATAGGAAGATGCATAGCCACCAGATAAAGATACCTGGGACTGGGAACTCCTGGGAATTCCCATCCCTGAGCTCCCAGAGAGCTGCATTCCACGACCCTTGAACCAAGTCCTTCCACTTTCTCCCACAGCAGCCCTGGAACAGACCAAAACCTCATCCCTGTGTCCCCCAGTTCTTGTTCCCAGCCTGGCTGCCAGGATGGATGGATCATTCTCTCTCCTGGTGTTCCCCATCCCTGCCCTCTGGAAATCAGGCTGTGTGAGCATCCCTGCCCGTGTTCCCTTGGGAATGTCACAGGCTGGGCTGGTGTCTTTGGTGCACGAATCTCCTCAGAAAACCAGAGGGGGAAGGAAAACAGTGGAACTCCCGACCCAAGATTTTGGGACCTCTGAGGCCGAGAGGCAGCCTGAGCTCTCAGCCCTGCTCCGAGTAATAATTGCAAAACATTTTTTCCTGTAGCCTTTCCAGTGCTTACTTCCAGGGAAGGAAGAAGCCCAAGGAGAGGGCAGAGCCTTCAGGAAGACACCTGGAATTGCCAGCCCCCCATGGATTAGAAACTCCCATGTCAATGGTGCGTGCCCTGACCTGGGACAAATGTGGTGATCCCAGGCCCCAGAGAAGCAGATTATTATTGCAATGCACCCAAGCACCGGGAGTTCAAGTCCATCCCAGGCTCCACAGCATTGCTTTCCTTCCTGAAGAATGTGAGGAAAGAAAAACATTGAAGACAATCCCATTATAAGGACAAGGCAATTGTCTCCTCTGAGGACAATGCACAGCTCCCCGCAGGTGCAGAGGAGGTCAGCAGCTCTTTTCTTCTCTGAGGATTTCCCAGTCTTTTCCCCAGAGATAAACGTGCCAAGACTTTTGGTGCTGGGAGCCCCACAAGTGCCACTCTGGGATGTGACATGGTTTTCTCTGTACCCAGTGGTGCTCAGATCCCAGCTCATCCATCAGGAGAGGTGTGTGGGAAGAAAAGGCCCCTGGAGAAGAAGGATTAAAGCAGCCAAGACAATACTGATTGATCAAATGGGTCTGTTGCCTTCACAGAACCACAGGATCATGGAATGGTTTGGGCTGGAGGGGCCTCAGAGCTCATCCCATCCCACCCCTGCCATGGCAGGGACACCTTCCACTGTCCCAGGTTGCTCCAAGCCCCATCCAACCTGGCCCTGGACACTGCCAGGGATCCAGGGGCAGCCACAGCTTCCCTTGACAACCTTTTCCAGTTCCTCTTGGAGGTCTCTGGAGCTTCACTCTGTGCCAGCAGCTCCATCACCCCTTTCCTCAGCAGTGACAACATCAGCATTCCCACATTGGATGTCATCTCTCTCCTGGCCATCAGTGCCAGGAAAATACAGACCAGAGACCTGGAAAATCCAGGCAAAGCTCTGGGAAGAGCCAGCCAGGTCTGGGATCCCACCTTGGCATGCCTGGCATACCAGAGGTACATGGGACCCCTCTCAAGTCCCCAGTGCCTGGGAAAGGCCTCTGCCTTCTCCCCTTCCTCCTCCTATTGGGAAGGGGTTGGGATTCCCTCTGGGCAGCTGAGGCCAGAGGAGGAGCAGCTGCAGCCCCCACATGAGGCACAGAGAGAGAAATCCCAGCCCTGCCGAGGCAGGAGTCAAACCTCGTTAGCGTTATTGCACATTAGAGATGGTCATTATCTAACAGCAAAGGTACTGTACCCAACACGGGGTAATTTATTTTGGACCTCGTTATGATGGATAAAAATTAATTAATCACCGTGCTGGAAGTTAGTGGTTGCCTAGGGAGCCATGATCATGACCTGATTATCTTTAATATAGGCAACGAGAGAGCAGTCCCCACCAATTCATGTCTGTAACACACTCACACCATGCTTTAAACAGACTCATTTCCCAAAGCTGGGCAAATGAGGACTGGAATTAATTTGGAAGGAAATTGGAATAAAAAAAAGTGAATGAAGACACGAAGCTCTTTCATGAGGGCTGATTAGGTCAGAATTTCACCCCAAAGAAAGATGATTTTTCCTGAAAGTCCGTATCGGTTTAGTGGTAAAGGGAAGGAGCTGTTAAAATAAAAATGTCACATGGACAGAATGGAGAAAGGGAGAAATTCGTGGTTACTGGCATGAAGTGCAGCAAGGAAAGGTAGGAACTGATAAGGAAAACTGAAGATAACAATAACAGTAATAAAAAATAATTCCTACCTGGCAGGTTGGTGAGCAATGTGGGGTTTCTGAAGGGGTGTTTCAGGTTTGCATGGCCAGGTTTTGGGAGCAGGGGTGTCACAGGGGTGGCTGCTGTAAGGAGCTGCCAGAAGCTTCCCCTGTGTCCAGCAGAACCAGTTCCAGTGGCTCCAGGACAGCCCCTCCCTGGCCAAGGCTCAGCCCAGCACAGAGGGTGCCACCTCTGTTCCAGGCTGGTGGCCTCTGTTCACTGGTGACACCAGGACTTGGGGCACATAGGGACAATGAACTCAGACCAGTTTTAAGCCAGTTCAACTCCCCAGCCCAGCAAACTTCTATTTATTCTTTCTTTCTCGGCAAAGCTGCACGAGCAGAAAGCCGCACTGGGCAATGGGATTCCCTCGTTGTCTGTGCTGTGTAAAGCCAAGCCATGCTTTAGGATGGATGAGCTGCTGGTGGTCAGGGGTTCAGGTCAGCTGGGAATGGTGTGAGTGTGATGGGAAGGTGCTGAGCCAGAAGAGCTCATGGCCAGGTGATGGAGGGTGCCCAGAGAAGTTCCCTCTCTGTCTGTGCCACTGGGGGGACTGGCACTGAAATGTCCCTCTGTCTTGGGGTGACTTTATGATGTGTATCCCCTATCATCGCTCTATGCCTGGATATGATTCCTGTGCCTTTCTGTGCCTTTAAACTGAGCCCAAGAGAGGGGAGAGAAAGAAAAAGGGCCAGAAGAACTTTTTCAAAGCAGTCTGAGCTTCAAGGTCACCACTCCTCTGCGTTCCTCTGCTGTGGGAAGAGGAGCAGAGGAAGCACCCTTCCTGCTTTTCAGGCAGCTTTTTCGGCTCTGTTTCTTCGGAGAGAGATGGAGAGTTAAACCTTGTTTTTTCTGGGACTTTGGGTCCTTTTTTTTTCTTCTCTTCTGGACTGGTTCAGAACATCAGAACATCAGAACCTCACCGGGGGACCTTCCCCTGGCCTGGAGGGGAGCCCCACACCGACCCAGCTCCGAGGAGGAGGAGAGAGACCACACCCACAGAAGGACTCTCAAATCTTTCAGATTTTCTCTCCACAGCGAGAGATTTCATTATTTAGCATTATTATTCTTTTCCTGGGTGTTTGTTAAACAAATAGTTTTTATTTTCTCCTTCACATTCCTCCGAGGAATATTTCTTTCCCGAACCTGGTGGGGGAGGGGCAGCCATAACCTGCCTTCCTTTGAGGAGATGTTCCTTTTGGACGTTTCCCTGAATTTGGCCCAAACCTTCACACCCTCCTTTTGTGCCCTCCTCTGACACTCAGGTGTCCTCAGTGGGGAACAGGATGCACAAACCTGTCTGGAGCCCTCCAAGAGCTGTGGTTTCATGAACACTGCTCAACCCCGCTCTCTGTGTTTGGATGGCTGCAATGACATCCCCTGCCTTCTCCTTTCCATGTGTGCCAAACTGGCAGCACCCTCTGCACTGGGGACAGGGCCAGTCCTGTCAAACACGGAGCCTCACCCGGCACTTTGCCAATTCCTTCTCCTGCACATGGTCCTGTTCAACCACCTGACACAGCACAAAGTCCCTCATCCAGATTATTAATAACTCCTCTGTGCTGAAAGGAAATTTTCCTGCTCCCATTCTGCCAGTCCCCAAGTTCCTGTCGCAGGACCTGTGGGAGAACATGTGCTGTCCCATGTCCCCTCCTGAAATGGCTCAGCTCCCTCCCACTGTAAATCCACTACGAGCCTTGGGACACACGAGAGGAGCCTCGCTCCTCAGCTGTTGGTGTTGTGTAAATAAAACTGTTGGTGTTGTGTAATAATAACCCTCAGGTGCTGGGGACTTCCACATGGATCATCATCCTCCTGCCTGGGACACGAGGAGCAGGTAGTTCCTGATGGGTCCAAGCACTGCCTTTCCCTTGGAGAGCCCATGGAATGGTGCCAGCAGGTGCCAGAGCACAGCCAGGCCCGAGTCCTGGTGAGGAGAGAGCTGAGTCTGGGCAGGTGGGGGCTGGCAGGACACACAGACACGGCAGAATGCTGGAGACGGTGAGACAAGGCCCAAACTCTGCAGTAGGTGAGGGGTTCCAGTTCCCTGAGGGGGTGTGAGTGCCAGCAGAGCTCTGAGGTGCCAAGCCCTGGGTGCAGGGTGAAGGTGTTTAGTGCCTGGGGAAGGGCATGGGGTGGGATGGACATAAAACAATGGCTGGAGAGCCATGCCTCGTCCTCATGGGTTTATCCTTGTGGATCACTGTGGTGGCAGGAGACGAAGGTCAGATCCCCAGCAGGGCTTAACCCTCTGGGCAAGGCTTTGCCAGGACTGTCCCACCAAACCCAGCCTGGCCTCAGGGCAGGGCAACAATCTGTCTGCAGCAGACAGACTCCTCTTGCCAAAACCAGGGATCTGGGTGCCCTGGACATCTCCAGGCATCCCCCACTGGAGCCCAAATCCTGGTCCCACAGCAGGGATGCTCTGCTTCCCTCCCCTCCCCGTGCTGACAGGGGAAGCTGTGCTGGAAGCATTGCCCAGCTCTGGGAAGGACAAGGAGGCTGAAAATATTGGCATGAACCAGTGGGAGCAAGATGGGAGCCGTGAGGAAATCCTGCCAGCCTGGTTTGTACTCCACACTGAACCACAGCCCTGTCACAGTGTCAGTCACCCCAAAGGAATGCTTCCCAAAGGACCACGATGGGAAGTGGAATGGGGAACAGTGATACTCCAGGAGGAGTGCTCTGACCCTTCCCAGAGTTCCAGTGGAGCTGGGATTCCTGCTGGGAAGTGTTTCCAAGCGCTTTCAGCAGGAGCCCCTGGGAGTTCACACACACACACACACACACACACACTGCCCTGAGCCTGCCCTGCTCACACCGGCGGCGTTTCCGTGCTCCACAATCAGCAGCCTCGCGATGTTTCAAGGAAAACAGAGCTTCATTCATGACCTTGCTGTCCTGAGCCAACAGGCTCCCTTCCCTGCCGGCTGCAGCCCGGGCTCTGCTGCCAGCCCGGGCACGGGACACGGAGCAGTCACTCCGAGCCAATTCACCCCAGAAGAGGCAGGAAGGCACAGGGAGGAGTCGGGCTGGAGCACGGAGCGCTGCAAAACACTTGGGCTGAGCCTGTTCCCAGCTCCTGCTGGGGTTCCGGTGGGGAAGGGGAAAGGGCTGTGCCCAGGGAGTTTTCCCAACTGGAAACTTGTGCTGAGCAGAGCTGGTGGAAGCTGGTGCCAAGTCCAGGGAGAGACACGAGAGTTCCTGGGAGGGAGGGGAGTCCTGGGGGCAGCCTGAGCCCACCAGTCACATTCCTGGTGGCTGATGCATCCCAGCACAGGACTGGATGCTCTGGACTCATGGCAAAGGGCTTCCCTGTCTGGCCCAGACCAGTTCACTTCACATGTGGGATGTGGAATGACACAGAGAAGTTAAATCCCAGCACTGGTTGGGAGCAATCGTAAAGACTCTGAAACCACCTGCGAGCTGCCAGCTCCGCCAGCAGACAGGGATGAGAGCCACTGTCCCAGCAGGGACTGCTCTGGCTGGGGCTGCTCTGGCAGCTCTACCTCAGTCAGCCCCTGACAGGATCCTGGGAATACCGATACAGCGGGAATGGGGATGGCAAACATCACGGGGATGGGTTATTCCGAGGGGGTAGCTGGAGAGGCAGCACCCAGGACAGCTCGGGAAGTGGCAGGGCTGTGTCCTGGCAGGGCGAGAACAGACCCCAGAGGACAAACTCCACCATTTCCCAGGGCTCGGGGTCTGCCTGCCTCCTCCAGGCTACTCCTGCCTAAAGCCCATCATGGGAAAAAAGGAAACCACCATCCGGAGCAAAGTCAGCTGGATGTCTGGCAGTCTAAGAGCTGAGGTCAGACACAGAACCCCCTATTTAGGGATGCAATCAAAACTGTAACACAAAAACTTCCCGTGTGTGTCCTCTCCTCTGATGCTGTGCTCACCCCTGCAATGTCCCTGTGGGGCTCTGGGGTCCCACACCTGGCCTGGAGTGCCCAGGTGCCTCAGCCAGAGTCACAGAGGGGTAGGAGAGTCACAGAGAGAGAGGAGAGAGTCACAGAGAGAGAGGAGGGTCACAGAGGGGGGAGTCACAGAGGGTCACCAGTGTCCTCAGCCCTTTGCTGGGAGGAATCTGATGTTCAGGTTGAGGTTTCTTCTGCCTCCATTTGGGACACCACAGGGTTATTCTTTTATGCTCCCCCTTCATAAACTCCTGGATAAAATTTGGGAGCTTCACAGGAACCTCCCACAGCCCCACTTAACCCAAAGGGCTCTTTCCGTCCCACACAACATCCTGGGTTTGTTACACCATCACCACACCCAGAGTTTGTCCCAACAGCAACAGCTCCCTGGTTGCTCTGGGCTGCTGTCAGAGTTTGCTGAAAGCAGCTCAGGCCAAGGCCAGCCCAGCCCAGCCTCAATACTCCAGGTCAATAAAAGCCTTTGGCTTTCATCTGGGAATGACCCAAGTTGTGTGTCCTGGGCTGCACTGCTGCCATGATCAGGGACACACACACACACAGTCACAGCCTGGCTGCTCAGTCCCGTGGCACAGATGCTGCTTTCACTCCAGGATTATACACAGGGCCTGTTTCCCTGGCACTGCAGATGCTGTGGGACCCTTGGGTTTCCCTGCAGGCACAGGGATGGGTGTGATCAGCACCAGAGAGGGACAGGGAGCTGCTCAGCCCATTTTCCTGACCAGTGCAGCGGTGGTGGGCAGGGATCTGCCTTCTCCAGTGCTGAGCACAAAGGGGCAGCTGTGAAGTATGAGTATTTCCCTGTCTTCCCTACACTTTTCATTCAGAAATTACCTATAAATCATGGAATTATAGGATGGTTTGGGTTGGAAGGGCCCTTTGAAGCCCATCTTGTTCCCCTCCCCTGCCCTGGGCAGGGACACCTCCCACCAGACCAGGTTGTTCCAAGCCCCATCCAGCCTAAATCAATCTTGGCTTGCTGCTCAAATTATGCTCACTTTAAACCCATGCTCCTCATCGATTACGGGATATTCTCCAGCTCATTTTCACCCCTCCCTGAAGACCTTTCCCCTCCCTCTGACACATTTGAAAGATTGTTTGATAAAAGCATGTGCTTTGTGTCCTGAATTATCTCCTCCAACAAACCCCCACCTGTGAGCAACGGGCTCCAGCAGGACCCAGGCAGGCTCAGACTGCTCCAGCCCTGAGAGCAATTCCTGCTGGAAGGAAAGAACCCTCATCTTCCTCTTCAGACCAGGGCGGGAGCTTCACCCAGGACATGGAGGTGCAGAGTAAATTCATTTCTCGTCAGCGTGGCAATCCCGGAGCCATCCCAGTCATTGGGATGTGCTCCCATGGGGACATTGGAGCTCCAGGGGTCCCAAGGGTGCTCTGGGGGAGGTGACAGGAGGGAGGCTCCTACTGTTCTCCTGCCTTTCCAGAGGGGCAGCGCCGAGTCTGCACAGCTGCTCCTTGGGCTGCTCGGGGGCTTTTCCACTCTGCTGGTGACAAACAGAGCTGGCAGCAGCCCTGGGGACAGGGGAGGGGTGGGAATCCCATCTGTGTCCTTGTGTCCTGCCATGCCCTACCCTGTCAAGAGGTGCGAGGCTGGGGCTGCCCTGCTCTGCCCGCCTGTCCTGACCCACGAGATGCAGCCAGAGAGGCAGATGGGGCCAAGCACAGCCAAGCTAAAGAGCCAACAATTCCATTTTTCACCTCACCCAGAGCACCCTTGGGACCCCTGGAGCTGTCAAGCTCTTGGGAAATGTCCTCATGGGAGGACATCCCAGTGAGTGGGATGGCTCAGGGACTGCCATGCTGACATGGAATGAACCTTTCAGCACGGGGATGCTGAGGTGAGGGTGTGCGTGTGCCACGCTTCTTGATCCACCTCCTTCCACATGCCCTTCGTGGGGACCAAGCCCACCATGGCCCTGAACAGGCAACATTCCCAAACTCTGTATCAGGAACACCGTCAGGGAACAGAGACAGCGCCGGTGGCTTCGAGAGGAGCCTGTGTGCCGCTCACTCTGCTTGCAATGAATGCAAGAGCTTCCTCGTCAACTCCTGCCACTCCAAACACTTGGCTCAGGTCTCTGACAACATTGTGCTGTCCAAAAATAATGAGATTTTAAAAATTAATAAACTCAGGTGCTGTTTATTTGCCTTCTTTTTTTTTTTTTTGGTGTTTTTTTTTGGTTTTTTGGATGTTAGGAATTGTGTTTCCAGCTTTTCTCTGCAGTCACAAGTAGGGCTCTGGTATGATTTTCATTCAGGACTGAGTATCTCGTGTAATCCCCTGACTCTTGCAGCTGGGGCTGTGAGAAAAAAACAGCTCTCTGAGGGCTGAATCATCAGAGCTGCCAGCCCTGGGCAGCCTTCTCTGGCTGGGAAAGGAGGGATGGGGATGGGGATG
>VZRV01000863.1:413587-628347 GCA_013398115.1 Falcunculus frontatus
AAAAAAAGACCAAGGAAGAAAAGGTCAGGCCAAGCCTGTGCTGGATGAAATCCCTGGGAGAGCTGGGCTCATTGTGCAGCTCAAATGCTGCATTTGCCTGACTAAGACTCTCTTAGCCCAGCCCTCTCCTGCTGGGCTTTTGCACGGATTCAGGAGCTTAAACTGCTCCAAGAGGGCCCCCAGTCCTGGAAGGGAGCATTTCACTGGGGCTGCAGAGCAGGAGTCACCTCCCTTGCCTGAATTGTTCAATCACTCGCAGTGCAGGTCCCCAGCAGCAGGTGTGGGTGGGAGAGCCCTGCTCCATTAGCATTCCCTGGGCTTCTGCACGGCCAGGGACAGAGCAGGGCAGGCACGGCACAATTCAAGGGCCATTCATTCAAATGTTACATTTCCATCTCCTCCAGAGCTATCAGGAGCTCTGGCCGGGTGCAGGACGCCAGTGCTTGATTAAATGTTCAGCCGTGACCGTCTGGCAGTGCCAAGCCTGGGAATGATCCTGGCCCAGCAGCCAGGTCCCAGCATGTCCCTGTCGGTGCTGGCATGGGAACAGTGTGGGAGCAGCCTCCTCAACCAGGCACAGAGGGGCAACTGGGAAGCTTGGAAAGGGAATGTGTGTTTGGAGGGGGAAGTTTGAGATGATTTTCACAGACTCACAGAATGTTCTGGGTTGGAAGGGACCCAAAGGACCATCGAGTCTAGCAGTGATGGCCCATGTGGGGATGGCACCCACTGTGGTGTTATCAGCACCACACTCTGACCCGCTGAGCCCATCCCAGCTCATCCATGGACAAAAGCTGCAGCTGGGCTCCATCCCTGGTGGAATCAGTGCTATGAGAGGAGCCAGGAGGGCAGCCTGAGCAGAGCTGGGATGGGCAGAGGGAGCTCCCCAGCTCTGCCCTGGCTCCCTGCCCCTCCCAGGTCTTTGTGGGGAAGGGGACAGGACATTCCATGTGCACGGGGTGTCCCAGTAGGGCCTGAGGGGGCTGATGACATCAGGGAGCACAGCTATCAGCCCTCCATGCCAGGGTCAGTGAGATCCCAGGTGGCTCAGTGCTGGCCCTGATGTCCAATCCTGCCACCACAGAGTGGGATGTCCTTCCATATGGGGTGACCCTGAGTCCTAACGGGGACAACTTCCCTAAGAGCTCACCAGGGATATATCTGCTCATCCCAGTCCTTGCTGGGGATGGAGACAGGACATTCCACCTGCACAGAGTCCCTGTGAGGCTCGAGGGGGCTGATGGGGTCAGGGAGCATTGGCAGCAGGGGTTTGCCCCCCTCGTTGACTCAGGCATTATCTGCGCCCCACAAGCCCGGCAAAGGGAGGGGGAACATCTCCCACCCTCCTGGGGCACAGAGGGCTCTGGCCACCCTAGCAGGTCCCTGCAGCCCCTCCAGGCTGGCTGCTGGCCCAGTTTCACCTCTTCCAGAAGTGCCTGCTGAGTGTTGCTGCTGAAATAACTGTGGGCATCAGTGTCCTGCTGGCATCAGGCCCTGGGTGCTGAAAGCCAGTCTGGGTTCCTCTGGAGCTGATCAGGCCATGCTCGTGCTGGTGGGTGCCAGGGGATTTCTCAGCTGTGGTGGCTCCTGCTCAGGGTCACATCAGTGTGGACACAGTGGGCACTGCCAGGGAATGTCCCCAGCTATAAAATCAGACAAAGGCCTCAAAGCGAGTGAGCACCTGACAGTGTCAGGAGGCAGCAGAGCTGCAGTTGTTGGTCTTTTCTGCTGGAAAAAAAGACACTGGGGGAGTTTTCCTATGCACAGAATGTTTTCCCACCTCCAGGCTCCATCCCAGGGATGCAGGCAATGACACATGGCTGCCTCGACTCTCTGCTGCTCCAAGAGAAGGAGCTGGATTGACAGGAAACACCCCATTGGTTTCTCCTCTGCTCTCATCCCCAAGAGAGACAAATCGTGCTTGGAAGGGGCAGGGAGGCAATGCTTGGTGCAGTGCTGGAGGCACATGGGTGTGTGGGGAATGGTCCCGTGTAGGAGCCAGCAGAAACCAGAGCAGACACAGCGGCCACTTCACAGCTTCAGCCACTCTGGATGGCAGATGCCAGGAGGGGTCAGGTTGGAGGGAGCACAGAGGGTCACTGGTGCCACCTCCCTGCCCCAGCAGGGCCATCCCAGAGCACAGGGCACAGCAGTGTCCCCACAGCTCTGCAATATCCCCAGGGAGGAGACTCCACAGCCTCTCTGGGCTCTGCTCAGGGCTGGGCACTGCCCAGGGCACAAGTTGTGCCTCCTGTGCAGGGGAATTGCTGGGCTCAGGCCCTCCCCGTTGCTCTGTGCCATTGCTGGGCCCCCGGAGCAGAGCCCGGGCCCTGCTCGGAGCCCTCCCTGCAGCCAGGGACAGCCAGGCCTGAGGGCCCCTCTCAGCCGGGGCTCCTCTCGAGCCTGAGCAGCCCCAGCTCCCTCGGCCTTTCCTGGGCACGGAGATGCTCCAGGCCCTTCCTCAGCTCCGCAGCCTTTACACCCTGGAAGGGGCTCTGAGGTCTCCCCAGAGCCTGTTTTTCTCCAGGTGAACACCCCCAGCTCTCCCAGCCTGGCTACACAGAGAGGAATAAACAGACATTTCTAGAATTTCTACACACCACACAGGCTCTGGGCCTGCCATGCCAGTCCTGCACCCCCCTGCCAGGACAAGGGAAATTTTCCTTTCCAGCTCCTCTAGGAATCAACGTGTCTCCACGCAGTCCAGGAGCAAACATGACCTTGGTGACCTGAAGGATGGAGATCAGACTGGTGACAGGTGGAGGATGCCAGGAGCTTACAGGGTGGCAGAGAGATGAGGAGCTGCTGGCCATGGTAGGGTGATGAGCAGGGTGGGGAGGCCCTGGCACAGGGTGCCCAGAGAAGCTGTGGCTGTCCCTGGATCCCTGGCAGTGCCCAAGGCCAGGTTGGATGGGGCTTGGAGCAGCCTGGGACAGTGGAAGGTGTCCCTGGCCGTGGCAGCGGTGGCACTGGATGGGCTTTAAGGTCCCTTCCCACCCAAACTATTCAGTGATTCTGTGATTTTGTGACACTCAGGTCCTGATCCCCCTTTCCCTGATCCCCTTTTCCCTGATCCCCCTTTCCCTCCCTCCTCCCTGCCTGGGTGTTCACAAAGCTGGGAGAGGCCTCTTTATGCATAGAGCAAAAGAGTACCATGTCTTTCCCAATGCCCCATTCAGACTGCAGGAACTGGGCACTGGGTACTTGGTCACCTACAAGGTGATATTCTATAAAACCACATCAAATTGCTGCTGAAATCCCAGGCTTTAAAGCCAAGGCATTTTTTCACAAATAAATCCCTCACATGTCAGCCAGGGGGGTCGGGCTCTGCTCCCAGGGAACAGGGACAGGAGGGGAGGGAACAGCCTCAGGCTGGGCCAGGGGAGGCTCAGGTTGGACATCAGGAGGAATTTCTCCATGGGAAGGGTGGTCAGGCTTTGGCAGGGGCTGCCCAGGGAGGTTTGGAGTCCCCATCCCTGGAGGTGTCCAAGGAAGGGCTGGATGTGGCACTCAGGGCATCGGGCCCATGGGCTGCTCTTCCCCGCTGTTTCCCCAGGCCAGACACATCCTGCTGATTGCAGCCCTGACACTCCTGCCCCAGCACGGCTTGTGAGGAGTGCACAAGTGCTTGAAGTGCTGATGTTTTCCCTCCAAGCCCAAAGCTCTGCACTGGCTTGGTGATCCCAAAAAAGCAGCAGAGCAGCAGTGGGCTGGAGGAGCTTGCAGCAGGCAGGGTTGGCTTTGTGATGAACGCCCAGGGAAGGCTAAGCATGTTAAGCAGGGCTCTGGGTGGCCACTCTTACACGTGTCCTTCATTAGCAGGAACTTGTAATGGGCAGCTGCCTTTGCCTGGTGTGAATTAAGGCAAAAAGATGTGACATTTAAAGCTTCTCACAGCACCGTCGTGTACTACCTAAAGCTGCATTCTTTCAGCAAGGATTGATAAAAATAATGAGCAGGTGAGTGTCCTTGCAATTTCTTGACATTTATTTTCAATGTCCTTAACTGCTTCGTTCCCCAGAGCACTGACAGCAGCTCCAGGCAGGTGTATTTACAAAGGTTTTCTTTCCAGGGCCACCTATCCCATGGAAACCCTCCAGGAATTGATCTGAATGGGCCAAACACTCCTGGTTTGTGTCACTGCAAACCTGCAGAGCCACTGAGACATAACTCATGTCATGATGCCAGAGCTCAGCTGAGGAAAGTTCAGCCCCAAATTCTGGGCTGTGCCTGGATTTCATCAAACTCCACATTACAAAATAGGGACTGAAGCCCCAGGAGCGGCTGAGGGAGCTGGGAAAGGGGCTCAGCCTGGAGAAAAGGAGGCTCCGGGGGGACCTTGTGGCTCTGCACAACTCCCTGACAGGAGGGGGCAGCCGGGGGGGGGTCGGGCTCTGCTCCCAGGGAACAGGGACAGGAGGAGAGGGAACGGCCTCAGGCTGGGCCAGGGGAGGGGCAGGTTGGATATTGGGAAAATTTCTTCCTGGAAAAGGAGGTCAGGCCTTGGCAGGGGCTGCCCAGGGAGGTTTGGAATCCCCATTCCTGGAGGTGTCCAAGGAAGGGCTGGATGTGGCACTCAGAGCTCTGGGCTGGGGACAGGGTGGGGATCAGGCACAGCTTGGACTCCGTGGTCTGAGAGGGCTTTTCCAGCCTCAGCAATTCTGGGGTTCTGTGAAAATGTGAGCACCCAACACAATGAGCCCATCCAGGAGGGAAAGGCCAATGCCAGAGACTTCTGAGGGATTTATTTGTGAAAAAATGCCTTGGCTTTAAAGCCTGGGTTGTCAGCAGTAATTGGATTTGGGTTTATAGAGTATCACCTTGTAGGTGACCAAGCCAGAGAACCTCCAGCTCCATCCTTCTCTTTCTAGGTCCACACCCAACACCCAACTCAGCCTGGCAACTGTGTGGCCTCCAGACCCCATCTCTGCTCTTGTGCCATGGCAGTGTCTGACACGACCCCTCAGCCACTGCCAGTGTCCCACTGCTCTGCCTCTGGTGTCCCTGGGACCTTCCTCTTGTCCTTAAGGGGGTCAGGTATCATCCAGTTTGTTCCACTGACCCCAGCCTGGGTCATCCTCTCCAGACACCCCACGGCTCTTCTCAGCAGGGTTCATTCCACCTTTGCCCCCACAGCCTGGATTGCACATCAGGCCATGTCACCATAGTCACTGACAGCTGTCCCCTACTCTGTCGAGGGCAGCTCCGATCCCTTCTCCCTGGGACAGGGACAGCACCCAGGGAGCGGCTGGAGCTGGGCCAGGGCAGGCTCAGGCTGGAGATCAGGGAAAGGTTCTTCCCCCAGAGGGTGCTGGGCACTGCCCAGGCTCCCCAGGGAATGGGCACGGCCCGAGGGTGCCAGAGCTCCAGGAGCGTTTGGACAGCGCTGCCAGGGATGCCCAGGGTGGGATTGTTGGGGTGTCCGTGCAGGGCCAGGACCTGGGCTGGGTGATCCCTGTGGGTCCCTCCCAATTTAGGACATTCTCTTGTTCTCCTTAGAGAACTGTTTTTTGTCAAGTCTGGCATTATCCGGAATATTTCCCTGTATTCAAGAGAGCAGGATTAAGAGGATCACTTTTAGAACCTACTTTTAGGTACTTGCACAGAGAAACAAGATGTGCAGATTTTGATGGATAAATCCAGTTTTTCTTTCCTACTTACCCAGAATACCAAGGGTTTTCTGTTTCTCCTGTGAAAGCCCAGGCAACCTGAGTGTTCAAAAACTATCTTTTAAGAAAGTCCTCAAAAATGAGGAGGCTGACTTAAAAATAACTAGATTTTTTCAGAGATTTTTCCAAATAACCTTGAGTTTTACAGATTTTTTTCCTTCTGCCCTCTTTCCCTCCTTCCTCCCCTGCTCCTGAGCCCTGCTGCCTTCACAAAAGATAAAGCCACTTCCCAGTAGCCACAAATATCCACAAATTTAACTCCAAGCTGTTTGAACTATCTGTAGGACTCCTGTCGACTCTACTGATGGCAGCAGCCAGGGGCCCTGAGCAGGAAACGAGCAGCCTGTGAGCACCACGCACCAGCTGGGGAGCAGCTTCTGCAGGAGCCTGGGGAGGTCCTGAGTCCATCTGGGATGCTGAGGCCAGACCATAGAAGCTTCCTGCTTGGAGCCCATCCTGGCTGCTGCCCAGCTCCCCCCTGGCCAGGCAACTCCTTGCTCCTTCTTGCATCCCAGCAGCCCCCCAAGGGCAGGAGATGGGGACTGGGCCCGTGTTTGCAAATTTGGTTCAATTAATATTGAATTCATTAGCTTGAAATACAAAAATTGGGGGGTTTTTTTCTGTCATTTTATGGATTTTCAGTGAGTTCCCAGTGGCACAGTTTGCCCACAACTCTGTGAACTCCGTGCTCTCCTCCCCTGGACTGCCCAGTGACCACCCCATGACAGCCCTGGCCTAACCCAGTGCCAGGGAAAACCCTCCCAGTGCTTGCAGCACCAGGATTGGGTTTGAGGGCACCCAGGAGAGCAGCACAGCCCAGCAGGGAACACATCCACAGCTCCACTCCAGACTGACCAGTGCTCTCAGCCCAGCCAGGTGCTCCCTGGGTTTCTGAGATGCTCAGGCCTGTCCTGTCCATATCTGACAAACAACGCTGGTGGTCACTCCAGCTCTTCCTGCAGCTCCCTGCTCCTGTCCAAGGGGCTCAAAGCCAAGGCCTCTGTGTCCCTTGCCCTTTGCCTTCAGGCCATTTGATGGTCAGGTCTCCAGGGTTTCAATCCTGGCTTTACACACCAACCTCCCCCAAGAGTTTTAGGTGAGCTGCAGGTGACATCCCTTAACTGCAGTTCCTGGAACTGCCCCAAACCCAGCCCTGTTCCTGCTGTGTGCGCTGGGTGACCTCCCGTGGGCTGTTTATTCCCAGAGACAGCTGATCCCTCTTTTCCTCCTGCTCAGGATGTCCCAGCTGGTCAGATTTAGGGTGCAGGATGGATTGGCAAGGGCAGGGCTGGGGCCTGGCAAAATGGGGGAGCCCAGCAGGGAAAAGCAGGATGCTTTCCCAGTTGGGAATCCAGGCTCACAAGGCATCCCTGAGGGGCAGAAGGGAAACCCCAGATACCTTAGCCACTGCTGGTGGAAGTAACAGCAGCAGGTGTTGTTATAACGTATTTATAGATACTGGTGTGATAGAAGCCTTCAGTCAGTGGGGGGAGCAGGGACCCTCCCCTGCTGGGAGCTGTGGGAAAACCTCTGATAGGAGAAGGTTTATGAGGCACTGGCACAGAGCAGCTGTGGCTGCCCCTGGATCCCTGGCAGTGTCCAAGGCCAGGTTGGACAGGGCTTGGAGCAGCCTGGGATAGTGGGAGGTGTCACTGCCATGGCAGGGGTGGCACTGGATGGGCTTTAGGGTCCCTTCCCACTCAAAGTTTTCTGTGATTCTGTAATGTTATAAACCCCACAAAGGTGGAGAGCCCAGAGCAATTTCTCAGCTCCCTGCACTCCACTGGAGGGACCATGGGAACTGCTCTGCCATGGAAAGATCATCAGCTGTTGCAGATAAATTAAGTCACTTAATCCCTTAAATGTCTCCAGGCTTTATCTCGAGATGGCATCTTGTAAATTTGTGCTGTTTGGATCCTCACTAAGCTGTTCTTGGGCAGTGCCGGGGTGGGTGATGCTGCAGGTGAGAGGCAGATGCCCAGTGTGACAATGGCCATTTCCTGTGACTCAAGAGGACGTGGCTGTGGCACTGGACAACCCCTGAGCCAGCCTGTGAACAGCACAGAGCCCTGGACCACTTTGCTTCCCTGCTGTGATGTGAGACTGTGGGTAAGTGTAGAGAGTCTGCAGCCCCAGATTAGATTAGGATTATTTGTAAAGGCTTTTTCTTTACATACATTTGCCCTTGTGCTGCACAGCTGTAGGCAAAGCCTCTCTGAGCTGCTAATCCCCTGCACAGCTGTGCAGGCTGATGTGCTGCTCCTGCCAGGCTGGGCAGCCCTGGCAGTTCAGAGCATCCTCCTTCCTGCATTTAAACTCCAGCAGAGCCTCCTGCTGAGCCTCCACCGTTTCCATGCTCTTGGTCTCTTCCCATGGGCTTGGACTCCAGGTGTGCCCCAGGTGCATTGGGGTCCTTCCCCCAGAGGGTGCTGGGCACTGCCCAGGCTCCCCAGGGAATGGGCACGGCCCCGAGGCTGCCAGAGCTCCAGGAGCGTTTGGACAGCGCTGCCAGGGATGCCCAGGGTGGGATTGTTGGGGTGTCTGGGCAGGGCCAGGACCTGGGCTGGATGATCCCTGTGGATCCTTCCATGCAGGACGTTCTGTGATTGTGTGATTCTGTAACCTGACTCCAACAGGAATTCATGGGATCACAGGATGTCCTGAGCTGGAGGGACCCACAGGGATCACCCAGCCCAGCTCCTGGCCCTACCCAGACACCCAACAATCCCACCCTGGGCATCCCTGGCAGCGCTGTCCAAACGCTCCTGGAGCTCTGGCAGCCTCGGGGCCGTGCCCATTCCATGGTCACCGTGACAGGAGAACTCCTGTGCTGGTTTGCAGACCAGCTCCAGTTTGCTCCTGGAGCTCTGTAAGCTCCTGCCTCTTGCCCTGCTCTCTGGCAGTCTCCTCCCCTGAGTTTGCCACGATTCCTCAGCAAAGCTTTATCAGTTCATTAATGGCTGCTTCAAGTGAAACATTTGCTGAACGCTTGGGATTGGACTCAGCTTTGGGTGGTGCTGAGTTATGCTCTGGTTTAAACTTCAGGTGGAGGAAGAGTGAATATGACACACAAAACATCAGTGAGGCTCCTTCCCTAAATCCATGGAATCATTGACTTGGAAAAGACCTCCAAGAGCATCAAGTCCAACCTTCAACCTAATTCCACCACGGTCACTAACCCATGTCCCCAAGTGCCACTTCTGCTCATTCTCTGACCATTTCCAGGGATGGGGACTCCACCACTGCCCTGGCTTTTCTTGGCCAAGTTCCTACACTCACTTCTGTCTCCAGACCCAGCTGAGAACTCTCCAGAGGAATCACAAGCTCTTGTTAAAACACACAGGGGACTCTGGCAATTCCTGGCCCAGATGAGGTGAGCCCTGAGCCTGGAGTCCCCCTTAGGCAGCACAGCCTTGCAGGAGAGGTACTTTACATCCCAAGGATTCTGAGAATGGTCTGTCCGTGGGGATTGGAAGGGCAAGAAGGACACGGGTGACCATGCCTTGCTGGGAATGGGATGTCCCCTGGAGCCTTGGGGTGCCCCCAGCTCCTGTGTCCTGCCCATGGGCCCTTTGCTGGGTGGGATTTGGGCAGAACAGTGCAGGGATGAGACACCTGCAGTGACAAACCCTCCCTGGTCCCTCTGTCCCATCCTGCCCGTCCTCTGCAGGGGAAATGCACCTTTAAATAGCTGAGAAGCCCCCTTGACTCTGTGCCCAAAACAGCAGTGAAAGAGGCTCCATCTTTCCATCTTTGACAAATCAATACTGTCTGGGCACTGGAGATCCCAGCTAAATGAAGTGTTAATTACTAATTTAATAGTCAGAATAAAACTCTCTCAGGTTGTAAAGACAAAGGCCGCTCCCCCTTGAAGGTGAATACAGCAGTGAGCAGAAAGATAGACTCAGGCTAAAATACAATCCAAGAGTTAGAGCATCTTAACAGAGTCTCACAAAAGGCTGAAGGCACCTCTCAGTCTTTTCTGTGCTTTGGTTCCTCTGTGATTTCCTAGATCCAGCAGCTTCCTGTTGAAGCCAAAATTTATTGCAAGGAGAACATTGATAACAAAAGTTAAGTGCTGCAGTCAAAATCTGTCTCCTCTTCTTGGAGAGCCCATGCAAAAAAAAACCCCTCCACCAACAAAAATGCACAGAAATAAGGCTAAGAAATGCAGCATTTGGAGCCAGAAAATGAAAGCTAAAAGCTGTGGTTGCTCTGCATCTTAATCTGACTGCCCTGGCTAAGGTTTCCTTTTCCATTAGTACATTATTTAGCAGCTAAAATGTAAGAGAGGATGGGAGCTGACAGGGAGAGCCTGTTCTGGAGCAGGTACAGGGCTGTGCTTCCTCCTGCACCTGCAGAGCTCACTCCAGGTTTAATGGATCACCAGGAATGAGGGCTCACCTGGGGTTGAACACAGGAATGGGGTGGGAAGGGAGAGCCTGGACCCACAGGGGTGTTTGGGCTATGGGAGGTTTCAGCTGTGGGTGGTACAACCCCTCCAGTGGGATGCCAGCAGGGCCTGACTGTCCTTCCTGGGGCTGGAACTCCTCCCAGAGAAGAATCAAAGGATCATGGAATATCCTGAGCTGGGAGGAACCCACAGGGATCACCCAGCCCAGCTCCTGGCCTTGCACAGACACCCCAACAATCCCACCCTGGGCATCCCTGGCAGCGCTGTCCAAACGCTCCTGGAGCTCTGGCAGCCTCGGGGCCGTGCCCATTCCCTGGGGAGCCTGGGCAGTGCCCAGCACCCTCTGGGGGAAGACCCTTTCCCTGCTCTCCAGCCTGAGCCTGCCCTGGCCCAGTTCCAGCCGCTCCCTGGGTGCTGTCCCTGTCACCAGAGCAGAGATCAGGGTCTGCCCCTCCTCTTCCCCAGGAAATTCCTCCTGTGGACACCTGAGCTCTTTCCCTCTGTGCTGCCCCTGGGAGGTGAAGCGTTCTGGAGAATGATTCCAGGACAAGGTGCCACCTGCCAAGCAGGAGGACAGGGGACACTGCTCTGACAGGTCCCATCCGTGCTGGCCTGGCACCACCACACCCTCCAGCCCTCCCTGTGACCCTGCAGTCACAGCTGGGGAGGAGGACTGGAGCTCCTGCCCTCATTTTTTGGTGCCTGGCGCATTCCCAGCCATTCCCACAGCAATGGCATTCCTACCTTGGCTCGATGTGCTGGGAAACTGAGTCCCCAGTGCCAGCACAGGTCTGCACACCAGCTGTGCTCACTGGACCCAGCAGCAGGGAGGTGAAAGCACCAAGAGCTCTTCCTGTGCCTATTTCTCCCCCGAAATCTCTTTTTCCCTGCTTTCTGGGCTCCAGGGCTGCCTGGGCTCTGCCAGCCCCACCAGGCAGAAGGCACAGCCGTGGTGCAGTTGTGGGTATCGACATGCCCCCATATTCATGGCCCCATAAAACTGTTTTACAGTGATATAATAACCCTAAATATGCCACTATTGGCAACAGAGAGTTTGCAGTTCTGAGTGCTCTGTCCTCGGTGAAATAAATGCCTCCCAGTCATCAATAGAGGAGCTGGATGGAGTCAAGTAAACAGCAGCTTTTCAATCCCTCTCCCCGCTGCAGCTTCACAAGGTATCAATATATCTATTGGAGTCCTTTGTGAGCAAGACATAAATCTGGGCGTTTGTTTGCCGGGAACAAATGCTTTATTATTAGCAAATTGTAAAGCAGGGGCGAAGCACTCCGCTAACAAGTGCCCGATCTGCAATGCTAATGGCAGCTGGCTCCCGGTCACACTCACGCCCCTCCCGTAAACACCTCCGTGGGAGTGAGCAGCATCTCTCGGTGACTGATAGCCCAGCCTGCCCCTCCCGCTCCTGCTGCCGGCTCAGCTGCCGAAAATAAGCTCTGCGATCGCTCCAGGCCTGGCAGACGAGCACGGGGAAGAGCTGGGCAACGCTCTCCACTCTGAGTGGCAGTGGAGCATTTTGATATCTTGCCAGAATTCCTGAGAAAGGAAAGGGGAAAATCCATTTTCTTTCCTTTTTTTTTCAGGCTGCTGTTATCAGAAGTGAGTGGGGAGCTGTGAGGCAGGCAGGCTGCTCACCACCCGTGTGGGGTGGGGAACATACTGGGAGATGTTCTGGACATGCTGCAGGGCTCTCCAAAGTCCTGAGTGATCAGAGCCCAGTTCAGGACCTGCTGCAGTCAGGACACCTGTACAGGACTGCCAGGGAAACCCCGGGGGGACAGGGGGCACCACGAGCTGTCAGCAGCTTTGGGAACTTCCCCGACCCCACTCCTCCTTCACAGGTGCTCAGCTCAGCCCTGGTTCAACAGGAAAACCCCCTCGGTCTGTCCCAGCTCCCTGGGAAGGGGAACAGCCCCAGGGTGCTGCCACAAGATCCTACACTGCAGGTTAAGGGAAGTTCCTTCCTGGTTTTCTATTTTCCAGTATATCACCATCCTGGTCTGGGGGCCAACCCAGCTGTGAACACCAGATATTCCATCCAGCTGGAAGGGGAAAAAGTGATTCCACCATGAGCTGAAGGGCTGGTGGGATGCTCAGCCTGACTTAAAGACTTCCCTGTGCTCCTGGAGCCCATCTTCCCTCTCCAGTGACACACACACCTCTGTCATCCCAGGGATCCTGCACCAGTGTGGTTTGCAGAGCTGGATATTCCCAGCAGCTCCTCGGGAGCACTGCAGAAGGCACCCACCACCCACTCCTCCCAGGGAACAGCAAACACGGCCAGCTATTTGCAAGCTCCATTCGGAATGCTTTGAAACAGCTTCTCAAGTCAGCTTTGGTAAAGCTCTCAGTGATCTTCCCCACTCTGAAAATGTATATATTTCAGAGCACTTTGTCACAGGCACACAGGAAGGTGCCCTTTGGAGATGGCTTCTCTGCTGCTTTAGGGTGACATCAAATTGTCTATGTGATTCACAGACCCCCTGGAGCTGGAGGAAGAGCAGCCCCAGACACCAAAAGTCCTTCCACACTCAGGCAGTGGTGCAAGAGCTTCCCAGGCTGCAGTTTTCACAGCACAGCCCCTCTCCACAAGGCTCTGTTGGAGCAGAGCTGAGCATGGTCCATGGGAGCTGTGGGAGATGGAGGCGTTCCCAGGGGCCTCCTCCTGCTGCTCTGGGAACACAGACAGTCACAGGTGGGACCAGCCAGACACACACACCTGGGCACCTGCTCAGTCCCATCTTCCTGCCCTCTGCCTGTTCTGAGGTGAGCAATTGCACATGAGGAGCCGAAGTGGGGTGGGACTGAGCTTCGCCCAGGCTCCATCATGGTGTAATGGTTCTCCTTGGCTCCCTGTCCTTGGCACTGCAGCCCAGGGGGAGATGGGAGCATCAGGAAAGGAAGAGCAGGACTGTGAAAGGTGGGAAAGGCTTGAAAGGGGGGCATTAGCCAAAGGGCCCGCTGGGCTCTAGGCTTGGAGAAACCTCAGGAGGAGGGATAAGGAATCTCTGCTGTCCTTGCCATGCCAGCATCCATCTGCAGGTGCTGCCAGGGGTTGTCTCCTCCATACCCTATTCCTGCACTGCTCCCTGAGCATCTCTCCTGATGCAGAGATGGAGCTGGGATGTGGCCTCAGCACCACGGCCCCGTTCCACAGGGAAAAGGCCCCTTCAGCCCTGCCCATCCTCCCCGGGATGCCCAGGGCAGCAGCACATCTTCCACACTGCCTCTGCCTCCAGCCCACCTGCAAACAACCCCAGAGCTGCAGTGCTCAGCAAAAATGTCAGGCTGGACATCAGCAGGAATTTCTCCATGGAAAGGGTGCTCAGGCCTTGGGAGGGGCTGCCCAGGGAGGTTTGGAGTGTCCATCCCTGGAGGTGTCCAAGGAAGGGCTGGATGTGGCACTCAGTGCTCTGGGCTGGTGACAAGGTGGGGATCGGGCACAGGTTGGAATCAATGACCTTGGAGGGCTTTTCCAGCCTCAGGGATTCTGTGATTCTGTGAATAAAGCCAAGATTCTCACTTCCAGCAGACTCTGGGCAAAGCCCCCAGCCCTGCAGGAATCTCTTGCGGAGAAAAGAAGCCAAAATTGCAGTTCCTGCAGCATGGAAATGCTCAGGGCTGTCTTGCCTGGCACCTGCAACAGTCTCAGCTTTGTGCTGGCTTTGCCTGATGTTCCCAGAATCTCATGGATCAACACACAGAGCCCGTGGCAGCAGCCCTGTGCCAAGCCCTGACAGTGCTGCCCTTGGAGGGAGCAGAGGTGAGAGCAGAGCACAAAGTGATGCCCTCTCCTCATCCCTCCATCCCTGAGCTCTGGATCGATCCAGTGCAATTCCTGCCTCCCTCATCCCTCCATCCCTGAGTTCCCGGCCGGTCCAGTGCAGTTCCCGCCGTGGCCACACAGATGGCGTTGGGTTGCGCGGTCGCGGAGCCGCGCGTTGGGCCCGGCCGTGTGAGCGCGGCTCTGCAGGGCCGGCCAGGTCCGCGGACACGGTGATAAATAACCCAAAACGCCGTGTTTGGACAGCGCTCAGCGCTCTGACCTCAGCGATTTCTCTCTGGTTCATGCTCAGCGCTGTCGCGCTTAAAATCCACTTTAGAGCTGCCACCCAGCATCATCTCCTGCTGCAAAATCCCTGTCTCCCTTAAAATCCCCGGTGAGGGGGCTGTGGCTGGCGCCTCTGGACCCTGCCTGAGGTAAGTGCAGGTGAGGTGTGGCTCCGCTTTGGGATGTCCCCGCTCCGCTGCCCTCCCGCGGCCGCCGGGGCAGCAGGGCCGGCTCCCAGCACCCTGCCGGGCTTCTCTGTCCCTGCCAGCTCCCCCGAGGGCTGCCCCGCTGCTTCTGGGAAACTTGTCCTGTACTTTACTTTGAATGCAGCAGGGAGTCAGAATTCCGCCCACTGTTCCCGTCTATTCTTGGCCCTCCGCTTCCCTCACCTCCCAACCAAAATCTGTTCTCCTTCTGAAAATGGCTTTGATTTTCTGACGGCGAGAAAGCAGCTCTCCCACGGGGGTTGTGGGGCCGTGAGCTGGCACCCCCCGGCTCCGAGCAGCCCGACCAGGGGCTGCCCTTGCCCTCTCTGACCCCTCTCTCCAGCCACGCTCGGGTGCCCGGGGGCTGCTCTGCCTGGTGGCAGCAGTTGTGCCGCTCCTCCAATCCCTGTTAGTTGCATTTGTCGCCTGCTTTGTGCCAGCACTGCTAAATCTACGGGATTGTTGCTGGGAATTAGCGGTGTGTCCGTGTTTTCCTCCCTCGCTGCCTGCGACTGCCGGGTGAGGCGGAACGCACTGGTTTTCCCCTTTCCAAGTGTCTCTGTCGAACCAACAAGAACAGATTATTCATCTGCTGCAGGAGGCTAATTGCAAACAGCCAGAAAACAGAAGATTATTTCGTTGTGAAGGAATGGGCAGCGCTGGCTCGGCACCGTTTGGCAGCACGGTTCAAAGCCGAGCTCACACCTGAGCACAGCCCTGGTGCCAGCACCCTCTGATGGCTTCAGGGGTCCCACTAATAGGCACATATTGCTCAGCGAGGCAGCAGCACAGCCCTGTCAGTCCCAGTCCAAGCAGCACCTGCAGTGCCAGAAACCCCTCCAGCTCACACTCAGGCACATCTGTAACACCTGCACCAGCTCCCTGAGCCTGCACTGGGGGCAATCCTGAGGTGCTCTTCAGGGCTTTGAGGTCTCTGGGACAAAAAAACCCCCAAACCAGCATCCTTGTGCTGCCCATTTGACATCCTTAGCCGAGAGGTGGCACAAACAGCAGCCCCCAGGGCAAGCAGGAGCCTCATGGAGGTTCTTCCAGTTCAGGAATGTGGAAGGGTTTGCTGGAGATGTGGTTTGTGCATCCTCCAGCACTCCTGGTGGCGTCTCAGCTGCACACATTTATGACATTCACCCTGGAGGAGCAGCATGGCCTGAGTGTCCTGAGTGCCATCCCCTCCTCGAGGACTGGCCAGCACAGCCTCAGGAGCGCTGTTCCTGCAGGAGATGGGAACAAAGACATTGGATTCCCAGCTCTTGGTGCTGCTGCCAGGGCTCTGAACCAAGCAGCTGCTCTGCAGAGAGTCAAGTTTTCAATGAGTGGAGCTGATTTCCACGGGCTGCTGAGCCTTCCCACAGAGCTGCATTCTGTTTTCCTGCAGCCTTCTGTCTTTTCCTGAAAACCACTTGCTTTAGGAAGCTATGTGGGCACTTTGCTTTTCCTGGGGACACTCTGCAGGAACAGTTCTCAGCTGTCACTTCAGTGTCTGCACTGCTCTGTGGAAGGGTGGATGATGGAGGGTCCACCAGACCAGGGGTTTCAGGAGGTGGCTTAATCCCAGGAGCTTGTCTAGGCTCAGGCCACTGCCAAAATCACACCTCCCTCTCACTGTACTCAGTGGTTTTTGCCAAAATACTCAATTCCTTGACTTTCATTTGCCACTTCCCTTGCAGAATTGGGTGCCCAAATGTTCCCCTGCCTTTTGCCAGCAGAGCATGGCCTTCACAGGTATGTTTCTAAAGCCTTCATTAAGAGCTGGTTGAACAGCGCTGACAGCATTTTCTTGGGGTTATTTCTTAAAGCTGAAATACTTCTTGTAAAGCCCCGGAAGTTCCAGCACATCCCCTAGAAAACCTCTGTGGCCCAGAGCAGCAATAATACCCCAGTAATTCTGTGGCTGGTGAGCAGGGTCAGCTGGGCTCTAAAACCAGCAGCTCCAAAAGGCCAAACCCTGGCATTTGCTGGGATCATGGGAGTTTGGGACAATAATTGCCAAACTGGATCAAAGACAAATCCAGCAGATTTGAGCTCACTGTTTGACTATTCCTGCACTTCCCTGAATACAGAGCAAGTTTCAGGGCAGAAAAAAAGGTTTCAAAAAGTCCAGCTTGCCATGGGTTCTCTCCAGGTGATGTCTGGGGTCAGGTTTAGTCTAAAACCTCCTCAGAGTGAGCAATAATTTGGTTCTCCAATCTTCCGCCCAGTTTGGCACAATCAGGACTGGAGAATTCTGCTCTGAACTTTGCCCTTCCCTGCAGTCCCCAGATCACAATTTCAGGAAAACACCCATTAGAATTTTATTTACTTGTTTAATTCAAATGAAAGAAGACAATATTGCCTCAGACCTCTCTGTGAAACACCTGGGTGTGCTCCAGCCCACTCTGCTGCTTTCCAGG
This sequence comes from Falcunculus frontatus, assembly GCA_013398115.1. Lineage (NCBI taxonomy): Eukaryota > Metazoa > Chordata > Aves > Passeriformes > Falcunculus > Falcunculus frontatus. The sequence continues at coordinate 430,351 of VZRV01000863.1, forward strand.
GTGAGGTTGAAGACTTGGGACTGCACTAAAATGGATAAAAACTAAAGAGCCAGATGATGGCACCTGGAGATCCATGGGGCAGAAGGACAAAGCAGCTTAAACCTGGCCTGTCCCAGCTGTTGATCCTGCCTAGGAGGACCCAGGAGCAGCTCAGGCCAATCTTTGCAGATAACAGAACAAGTGATCACTGCTGTACCCCAGCTTCCCATCTTGCACCTTTCTCCAGCTCCGGATGTTTCTCTTTCCCATGTGCAGTTTTTCCGCTCTTTAGCCAGTTTCTCCAGCACTGAGCCACGCCAAGTGCCACATCAAGTGCCATGCCAAGTGCCATGCCAAGTGCCACATCAAGTGCCACACCAAGTGCCACGCCAAGTGCCACGCCAAGTGCCATGCCAAGTGCCACGCCAAGTGCCACATCAAGTGCCACATCAAGGGCCACACCAAGTGCCACGCCAAGTGCCACATCAAGTCCCACGCCAAGTGCCATGCCAAGTGCCATCCCAAGTGCCACATCAAGGGCCATGCCAAGTGCCACGCCAAGTGCCATGCCAGTCCCAGACTCATCAGGAAGCTGTGCAGGGGTGGGACACTGAGTCCCTGACATCCCTCAGGCACAGCCTGCTCATGGCTCCCCTTGCCTGGGGCCAGAGGGGTTTGTCCTGTTGTGCCCCTCAGGCTGCTCTTGGGGATCTCCTTGCTCAGGGCTGATTTCTCCTGCTCGGGCTGTTTGGAAGGTTTGGAACTGGCTGGGCACAGTTCCTGGTGTGTCACACAGCACCCAGCACCCCCCGTGCCCTCACCCAGGATTGCCACACCATGGTGGGCACATCTGTGTGTCCCACATGGTCTCGTCCAGCTTGAAGCTGTGATTTACCTCCAGCCTGCCCTGCTCCCCTACCCCTGTGTGCTCTCCTTCCCCCATTCCCCATCCCACCTCTGCTTTGGTTCCCGCTCCAGGGTGGCTCCTTTTCCTCTTTGTTTGATGGCAGCAGTGAGAGGGGAAGAGTCCAATTTTTGGCCTGGAATAGATTTACCTTCCCTGCCTTCGGACCACCCATGGAGCTGGTCCGTGTTTGGTAGCAAATCCCCATCAGTTGGGAGGACAGAGCTGGCCAGGTGTTGATAGGACACCCTGATCTGTCTCACATCCCTGTGCCTGCCCCAACACAGCTCTGCTCGAGGTGCAGGAGCATCCCTGGAAATCTCTGCAGGCCCTGGAGATTTTCAAGTTAAGACATGAGCTAGAGGAGTAATCCAAAATGAATAATTTATTTTGGTGAATTTTCCTTCCCTCTGTTTACAGATTGTCTCGGAGCAGATTGCAGCTTTCGCACCTCAATTCATTATTGGAAACTATTTGCAGATAGTTCCCGGTCTGCAACTCATTTGCTAACTCTGCTGGGAGCACTGCAGATCTGAAATCAGAGCTGTTGTGACTGGTCAGGTGGTGCTGCCATGCTCCCGTTCCTCCATGAGATCTCGGTGACACTTGGAATGGGGCTGCAAGGGCAGCTGCTCCTGATCACAAATTCTGTGTTCATTCTCTGCCAGTGCTTCCAGCAGCCTTCCTGCAAGGCCCTACAGCTGCCCCTGCCAGGGGGCCTGGGGAGAGGAGGAGTCAGCCTTAAAAATACCCAAGGAAATGGAAAACAAACAAACAAACAAACAAACAAACTGAGGAGGAGAAGCCACATCCCAGTAGCTCAAGGCAGAGGAAGTCTGGGCAGCAATGTCCATCCCAGGCTCCATCCCAGTGCAGACACCGTTGGATTGGAGGAAAACATAAAGCTGAGCCCTCAGAGAGCACACGGATAACACACGGATTACAGCCCACCCCATCATCGTATGCTGCCCTGGGAACAGCAGAGCTGGGAGCGGTGACAGGAGCTGGAAGGTGACCCCAGCTGCATCCTGCTGGGGTCACTGTGTTGCCTTTCATCAAAAGGGGAAACTCTTGCAACGGTGTTAAAATAGTAAAATAAAAACCTGACCTTTATTTGGAAGCTTCCAGGTGTCCCGGTGGTCATGGGCACACCCAGTATTGGATTTCTCCAGTTTTTATAAATTTAATGAATTAGCAAATCTAACAAACATTGTCCAATTAGAAGAGCAGCGGGTTAGGTAATTTTTCCGCCAGATGCTGCCCCACTGGAGTTGGTCCAGGGCTTCTTTGCCCCACTTCTTGTTATGTCTTCTCAAATTCTGATTAGAAAATTGAATGTTCTTCTTGTAGGTCTTCTACTTGAAAATAGGACTAAACTGTATTTCAGGAATGTGCTAGAAGGTTAGTTTGTTACTCTAAAATCTAAGAGAAAGGGAAGGAAAAATACCAGGAGTTGTATAACCCTGTATTAATGGTCTACAAAGCCACAAATATATGAAAAATACATAAAAAGCAAAAATCTTCAGGCATCAACTGGGATGGAGCAGCCATTCTTCAGCTGCTGCTCCCAGAGCTCTTCCCACTCCTTGGCACTGTGTACAACACATGTGCTGGTGGTGCAGGGACACCCCAGACTGTGTGGGATGTGCCAACAGCTCTGACCAAAGGGTTCTGGCAGGGCTTTTTATCCCAAAAACTTGCTCGGTTTGGGTCCTGTGTCCTCCTGGAGGTTTGGCATTCAGGTGGGGATGGGAGCTGCTGGTGCAGAAATGGAGAGGCTGTGGCTGTGTTGGGCTCCCAGTGATGCCTTAGGATTTTAGCTTTTCTATTTTCCATATATTTGTGATCCTGCAATTCTTTAGTGTGTAACTCTAAACTCCACACAGCCTGTCAGCTGCTGTTCTCCCATTTTAGTCAGACAAAACAACTCCTCTCCAGGCCTGGGAATCAAGGACACCTTCCTGTCTCAGGGCCTGAGAAATGTAAATAAAAGTGAGTTGGGGGGAGCAAACTTGGGGTGAATGACTTCATCCCCTGAAGCTGTAATTGGAGGATTAACCCCCAATATGCAAATGGACCAAACCTATAAAAGTCTGAAAACCCGTGACCCATTGTCCATTTTGGGTGTAGCCCCTGGGGGCTTTGACTGCCCTAAATGTACCTGAAGGCCCTTCAATAAATATCACTGCTTTTAATTCTCTTAACTTTGTCTGGCCTCTGTTTTAGGTAGTCCCAAAAGGCATCACCATGGCCGAGGTCCCTGGGATGGCCCGTGGGACACACAGCATTCCCAGTTCAGCCCAGCCTCCTTCACTCCACTGCCAACACCCACACAATGCACAGGGCTCCCCTGGCCCAGCTCCGTGGAGGAGCAGCTTTCACTGTTTGGTCTTTATTCAGCTTTTGCTGCACTTCTCCCACTCCCCGTGGCTCCCCCTGCTGGGTGGGTTGGCCCCAGCTGGATGTTGAGTGCCCACCAAAGCTGCTTTATGTGCCCTCTACACCTGGAAAGGGGAGAGAAAATGAAGGGAGAGATAAACACCTGGAGGGATTCCCTCCTGGATTACCATCATGGGCACAACAGACAGAAACTCGCAATATTGATTGAATTTATTCCCCAAAAAATCAGAGCAGGATAATGAGAATAAAATAAATCTTAAAAACAGTTTTCCCCCACCTCTCCCTCCTTCCTGGGCTCTCTGCTCTGGAGCCAGGCTGGGAGAGCTGGGGGGGTTCACCTGGAGAAGAGAAGGCTCCAGGGAGACCTCAGAGCCCCTTGCAGGGCCTAAAGGGGCTCCAGGAGAGCTGGAGAGGGACTGGGGACAAGGGATGGAGGGACAGGACACAGGGAATGGCTTCCCACTGCCAGAGGGCAGGGCTGGATGGGATATTGGGAAGGAATTGTTCCCTGGCAGGGTGGGGAGGCCCTGGCACAGGGTGCCCAGAGAAGCTGTGGCTGGCCCTGGATCCCTGGCAGTGTCCAAGGCCAGGTTGGATGGGGCTTGGAGCAGCCTGGGACAGTGGAAGGTGTCCCTGCCATGGCAGGGGTGGGATGGATGAGCTTTGAGATCCCTTCTCACCCAAACCAGTCTGGGATTCTCCGATTGTTCCCAGCTGCTTCACAGCGAGTGCAGGGTGAGCTCAGGGCAGCTCCAAGCCCAGTGCCAGCCCTCAGCCGGGTGAGTCTCCCCAGGGCTGGAAAGGGAGCAGCTTTCTGCAAGAGACACCTGAATAAATCTGCAGCCCTTTCCGCAGAGGCCTCTGAAGGATTCCTGGCACATCCCAATCTCAGCAGCACCGCCAGGACCAGGTGGGAACCTTTTACAGAGGGGATTGATGTGTCAGGCTGGAGCGGTGCTGGGATGATTTACAGGAACAACTCGTCCACGCCGACCCCATTGCTCAGGCAGGAGAGGCCTGAAATGTGAGCGAAATCACGGAGTGGGAGCTGCGAGGGCCATAATTCACTCCTGGGAGCAGCAGCATCCAGGGGAACCGCTGGTGGTGCAGGGCTGGATGCACTGACAGAGGGGGAGTTTTTCTCTCTCTGCCCTGCCCAGCCAGGCTCTGGTGCAGTTTTTCATGGCAGGAGAAGCAAAGCAGCCCATGGAACCACACGGACACTCAGTGCCTTTCCCTGAACTAACGAGCTCTGGTAACGAGCTGAGCAGCTGGCAGAGATGGAGTGTCCTGCCTGCGGGGCTGGAGCCAGGCACAGCTCACACCAGGGCCCAGGGTCAGCCAGCAGCTCCCTGCCATGTCCTGTGTCCCTACAAAGGATCCAGGGGTGGCCAGCCATGCCTCTGTCCTCTGGTCACTGGGCTGGCCCTGCCAGCTGCTGGACCCATGCGGTTTCCGAGGTGCTCTGGTACCTGGGCACAGCCGACTGCAGGGCAGAAACCAGACCTGGCACATCACCTGTGTGAGCTGGAGGGACCCACAGGGATCATCCAGCCCAGCTCCTGGCCCTGCACAGACACCCAACAATCCCACCCTGGGCATCCCTGGCAGCGCTGTCCAAACGCTCCTGGAGCTCTGGCAGCCTCGGGGCCGTGCCCATTCCCTGGGGAGCCTGGGCAGTGCCCAGCACCCTCTGGGGGAAGAACCTTTCCCTGATCTCCAACCTGAGCCTGCCCTGGCCCAGTTCCAGCTGTTCCCTGGCTCCTGTCACTGTGACCACAGAGCAGAGATCAGGGTCTGCCCCTCCTCTTCCCCAGGAAATTCCTGCTGTGGACACCTGAGCTCCTTCTCTCTGTGCTGCACTTCCTGTGGAAGCTGAAGTGTTCTGGAGAATGATCCCAGAACAAGGTCCCACCTGCCACAAATTAATGTCAACTGCTAATACAGATACATGTATAATATCTATTTTATATTTATATGTATTTGGTGTACGGGTAGAATGATCCAGTCTTGCCACTCAGTTCTGCTGGAAGAGTCGCTCTGCCAGCACAGAACTTCTCTGCCCACTGGAGTGCATCAGTTCAGGTCCTGAAAATGGAGCAGGAGCTACAGTGGGTGCCTGGGTAAATCCCATCAGCACAGATCATCCTCATATGCTCCCCTGGTCGAGGAGCCCTGCTGAAGCAGAGCCTCCCAGTGCCTCCCAGTCTGCAGGGGCCATGTTCCAGCTGCTGAAAATGTCCAGGAGAGAGCCATGGTCTTGGTGCCCTTCACACAAGTCAACAGGTAGAAGGTGTCAAACATAAACTTTGTCAAGAGCCCAGTGGGGGTGGGTCTGGGGAGCCCTTTCAGTTCTGTACTTGAGAGTCTGCCCCATGATGTGCCCATGCCTGGCCTCAGAGCAGGCTGAGGCTACTTTAAGAAGCTCTTCTGGTGTCTCTGAAGGGTGACTCTTCCAGAGGTCCAGAGGGATCATTATCCACTGGAGCTGCTGATTGCCCAGGCTGCCCCATGTGCCCACACCAGCTCCTGTCTCCTGCGAGCACAGGCAGTGCCAGAACTCGGCAGAGACACAACACATGCGTGGTCTGGGTTGGAAGGGATCTCAAAAGATCATCTCTTTCCCCTTCCACTAGAAAGAGAAAAGAACCCTGGTCTTTTGCTGCCTTTCTCCTGCATCCTTGCTCCTCTCAGGGATGGTTTCAGATGCTCCCAGACACATCAGACACGGGACAGGTGCAGCCACAAGGCCGTGGAGAGGAAAGGTGAAAAGCCTTTACTGGACCAGCACAAGCTACACTTTATTCAATATTGGGATTCAGGAGTCGATTCCTTCAGGCTCTATTAAAAAAGAAAGAGGTGGGTGTGAGCACAGCAAAGGGCAATGAATTCCCATTTCATGTGCCCTATTTCCCCACATCCACCTCTCCCTTCAGTGCCCACAGGCCCAGGAATATGCCCCAAATCCTTTGGGGCCCCTCTGCTCACACAGAGAGCAGGGAGGGGCTGGCACTTTGCAAACGAGACTCCCAGAGCGAAGGAAGGGAATTGATCCACGTGTGATTAAGCATTAGGTAGAGACGAACATGTAATTATCCAGTCAAAGCAAGGTGTCTTCATCCTGGGTAGCGCTCGCTCCTCTCCAGAGCTGCACAGAACTGCTCCTACTGACTCTGCCAGCATCCCAGCTCCCCTGGAGATCTCCTGCTTGGGAGACCCCTCCTTCACCCAGTTCTTGCTGGACAACCCCTTGCCACGTGGAGAAATGGGAAGCACAGATGTCCAACACGAGGCACAAAGCAGAGCCAGTTTCCTGTGCCTTGTCACACGGGCTTGGGAGCAGAGCTGGCCCGAGGACACCGTGGAGCATCGCTGCAAGCCAAGGTCACAGCCCCATGCTGCCTCACAGTGACCTCTGTGTAACAACTGCTGGGTCGAACCAGCCCAAGGAGGTGCAGGAATCTGCAGGAAGAGGCAGCCCCAGCCCCGTACAGATGTGCTCTCTCTGTTTCCAGATTAACCTTTCACAAATGTCAGCCAAACAGCCGCTGCCTCCCTGGTACAACCTGGAATTTTCAGGCCTGTGACTAGAGCTTCAATTAACTCCTTCAGTGCTCCTGCTCACCTTCCAGCCCTCTCCCAGGAAATTCCAGCTCCAGGGTCCTTTTTTCTGCAGCCATTTCGATGCCCTGCACGTCAGTGACCTCTCTCTCCTGCTGCACCGCTTGGGATGGCGGAGTCAAAGGGCACTGCTGAAACAGGAGTGCTTGAAGGTGTGTTCAGAAGGGAGGAGTGGCACATTCCTAACCTGTGCTAGCTGGACTGCCACTACAGGAGCAGCAGGGCAGGGTAGGATCATCCTCCCTCCCAGAAGACGTCCATAAATCAACAACAGAGTGTGCTACGGCAAATTGCACAGGAATGTTCCTTGTCTCTTCCCAGACCTCACCTATCCTGGTATTCCCAGAAAACCCTTCTGTTCCTTCAGAGCAGATCTGCCACGGACTGGCCCAAGCACCCAAGAGTGACCCAAGTGGCCTAGCTGTGGCCCAGCTGTGGCCCAGCTGTGGCCCTGTGGGCACAGTGCTCCTCTGGCAGCATGTTCATTAAGTGCTATCCTGTTCATTAAGTGTGTACAGGGCTCCTGGAAAATCCAAGACGGGCAGGATTGCAGTTGGGAGTCACCCAGAGCAAACAGAGGGAAGGGGGCAGGCAAGGCAGATGGGGTAGAGAAGGTCAGTGGATGCCTGAGCTGGGCTGGAGGTGTGGGAAGGAAGAGGATTAGGGAATCATCTCTGCACCTCTGCATTCTGGAGGATGTGGAGAGGTAGGGACACGCGTGCGGAAGATACCGGGCTGTAACGGTCAGCCAGGACCCCCTCCCCCCTCGCAGTCTGACTCTTGCTCCCTGCCCGGCCGCACCCAACCGGACGTGAGCTGAAGGACGTGACACTGACTGCCCTAGACATACAAACCCCTGTGACCTTTCAATAAACGCCATTTGACCATCCACCACATTGGTGCCTATGTGTCTATGGACCGAGTGGCCCGGGAGTGAGGCTGGGCTGCCGTGCCGGGCTTGAACCAGGTCACCGCAACAGGAGGAGCAGAGAGTGGCCAGAGGGAGCCCCCTGCCCTACCCAGGTGCCACCTGCCTTCTCCAGGGGGCTGGAGGAAGGGGCTGCAGGCCCTAGGCTGTTCAGAACTTCACATCTGCAGTTAGAAAGTGTCTGGACAGTTCTCCTGGATCATTTTCAGATGGGATTTCAAGGATCTAGTGAAGGTATCCCTGCCCGTGTCAGTGGGATTGGAACCAGGTGAGCTTTAAGGTTCCTTCAAACCCAATCCATCCTGTGATTCTACGATTCTGAGCCCAGGACCTCGGGCCAGCTGAGGCTGCTGGCACAAATAAAGCCCACATGTAGTGAATCACCTCCATCTGCCTCAGGTGTCCGGTTAGGTGCCTTTGGTTGTGTTTCTTTTTCCCACAGATGATTGTGGGGTGGGTCAGTGTGAGGCACCCACAGCCTGTGGGTGAGGTGAGAGGGTTATTGCACACAGGAGAAACTGAACCCTGGCTCGCCTTGGAGTGATGCCTGCATGGAAAGGTGGAAACTGCTCAGGCCTTGGAGGATGTGGTTGTGACACCAACCCTGAAGGCAAGCTGGAAGAGGTGGCCAATATTGGGGTGACAAACTGTAAGTGAGGAATGAAGGTTCAGCAGCATTTCTCTACCTGGGGTACATAGGTAAAGATAAATACACACATTGCAGAATGCCAGAGTGGTTTGGGGGGGAAGGGACCTCAAAGCTCATCCCATCCCCCCCCTGCCATAGCCGGGGACACCTTCCCCTGTCCCAGGCTGCTCCAAGCCCCGGCCAACCTGGCCTTGGACACTGCCAGGGATCCAGGGGCAGCCACAGCTGCTCTGGGCACCCTGTGCCAGGGCCTCCCCACCCTCCCAGGGAACAATTCCTTCCCAATATCCCATCTATCCCTGCCCTCTGGCAGTGGGAAGCTATTCCCCCTTGTCCTGGCACTCCAGTTCTTGATGAAAAGTCCCTCCCTGGCTTCCTTGTAGCCCCTTCCGATCCTGTAAGGTGCTGTGAGGTCCCCACACAACCTTCTTTTCGCCAGGCTGAACAATCCCAACTCCCAGCCTGTCAACATAGGGGAGGGGCTCCAGTCCCCTGAGCAACTCCATGGCCTCTTCCAGACTTCCTCCCACAGCTCCATGGTCCCGTATGTTGGGAGCACCAGGACTGTATGCAGAATTCCGAGTGGGGTTTCACATGGATACAGACACATACACATGTTGTACATGGATCTGGTGGATCTGGTGGCAGCTGAACCTCTGCCTAGCCAGGGACAGAGCCACCACCTCTCCGTATTGTGGATGTTCAGCTTTCCCCGGCACCATCCTTCCCTCCTCCTTTCCCCACTGAGCAAATGAGTTCACTTAATAAAAATCCATCTTTCTGCTTCCCAGGACAGCTGCAGGTGGGATCTGCCCGTGCAGGAGCCCTTGTCCCTCCAGGACAGGGAAGGCTGCCGGAGAGCTCAGCAGGGTGGGAATCCAGCTCTGTTTCATCTACAGTGTAATCCTCGTGCTCTTTGGGTAAACTGAGGCAAGCTGCTGTCCTTCCTGCCCGCGGGAGAGTGATCGCAAGGGGCAGGGATGGCGAGAGGGCCAAGTTCTCCTTCGGGCTGTACCCAAAGTGCTCTCTGACATCCTTCCCTCGGGAAAGCAGCCGCTCCGCACCCGCAGCAGCCGAATCTGGTGAGGAAGAGGAGGCACCGCGGGTTCGGGTGTCTCTCGCCGCCTCCCCGATGCGCAGATCCAGAACAGGGGAAAACCCCCGCCGAGGTCTCCGGTGCCTCCCGAGGGACTCCGAGCCGTGGCCCCCGGGGCGGTGCGGGCGCGGCTGCGGCAGGAGAGGGGGAGGAGGGAGCGGGCCCGGTGCCCGCCGCCGCCCGGGCGTCCCTCTCCGCCGCTTCCTTTAGGTGGCACCTCTCCTCCAGGAATGAGGCTCCCGGCCCCGCGCAGCCCTGCCCGGACCGCGGCCGCGCACCGCGGGGGCTCCGCCGCGGAGCCGCCGCCGTCGGCGCGGCCCCTCCTCCCCCCCCCCACGCCGCGCCNATCCGATCTAGGCTGATTCCTCTCACGTCAAACCACATGATCCCATAAAACATTCATCGCCTTTCCATCCCCGCTCGCTCGCCGCTCGCTCCCGGGATACAGCGCAGCCGGCTCCGCTCCCCGCCGCGGGATCCGCCGCAGCCCCGGCCCCGTGCGTGCGGCGGGCGGGCGGGCGGAGGGAGGAGGCAGGCGAGGCAAGGCGAGGCGAAGCTGGGAGGGGGAGCCTCGCCTGGATGCTGACTCCAGCTCGGGGGCTGCTCATTCCCCCGATGAGCGAGGGCGCCGGCACCGGGAGCGCCCCCCCCTCCCCGTGCGCCGCCGCTCCCCGCTCGGGCTGAAGTTTGGCACCGGGATCTGCCCCGCTTTCCCAAGGACTGTACCGCTGCCGCTCCACTTTGCGCCTCCAGACGTGCCTTCCCCGACCCCTAAGATGAAGAGGGCGATAGCTGAAGGTAGGTGCGCCCGGACCCCCCTCCACCGTCGCGGCTCCCCCGGGCAGGGCACGGCGGCCGCGGCCCCAACTTCGCCCCGCGCCGGGAACTTCCCTCGCTGCAACTTTTTTTCCCCCGTGGCGTCTTCGGGAGCGGCCAAGGTCCCACGAGGGGAAGAGGGGCCGGAGGCCGGGCCGGGAGCGGGCGCTGGGGCCGGGAGAGGCGGCGGGGAGGGCGCGGGGGGAATGGGAGCGCCGCGGCTGCGGGAGAGGAGCGCAGGCGAGGCCGGAGGGGGAGCGAGCACCGGGCACGGCTCGGCTCCAGCCGCGGAGCACGGCAGCGGGATGGAAAGAGGACAGCGGGGGGGAAAGGGAGCAGCGGGATGGAAGGGGAGCAGCAGGATGGAAGGAGAGCAGCAGGATGGAAGGAGGACAGAGAGATGGAAGGGGAGCAGCGGGCTGAGCCCCCTCCAGCCGCCGCCCAGCCTCGGCTTGGCTCAGCTCGGCCTCGGGGTGACCGCGCGAAGTTGGTGCCTCCAGGGGAAGCGCATCCCCAGCCCGCATCCTGCTCGGAGGGGGCCGGGACGGGCGCAGAGGGGATGGGGCAGCCCGGCTTCCCCCGCTCCCAGCCCGGCCGCCGGGGGAGCTCCGGCCCCGCTGCCCGAGCCCGTCCCGCTCGCGGTACCTCCGGACGGGGAAGTTCGCGGAGGGTCCGGGCGCCCCGCAGGGACAGCGGGTCCTGGGGTGCGGTGGGGGCTCCCCCCGCTTCGTGCCCGGGAGCCAGAGGCTGGGAAGGGCGGGGGGTGCAGGGGCTGGATCCTCTTTCCTCTCGCTGCGCCGCGGGAGAGGCACGGAGCATTCAGCCTGGCACAGCCGGGGCTCTGCCTGAACCAGCCCTATTCCAGGGACTTTGGCGATCATCTTTGCTTCCCGGTCCCCGGTGTGCGGGCTGGGGCTGGGGCAGGGCTGGCACAGAGGCCGGGGGCTGCGGCGGCTCTCGGAGCCCTCCGCTCTCGCCGTGCCCTGGCTGCTCGCGGAGGCTCCGGGGGCACCGGGATGCGGCCCCAGCTCCGGAGGGACACTCGCGGCCAGGCTGCGGGCTCAGCCCGCTCGGAGAAGCGTGTGCCACCCAGGTGTGCTTGCTGGGAACCCAGCCCACGGATTGCAGTTTTTAACTGGAGGGATCAGCCCATCGTGGGAGCTTCAGGGCTGGCCGGGCTGCTGGGCAGGGGAGATTTGGGCATGCGGAGCCTCTTGGCTGCACGGACTCTGTTCCCGGCTGTGCCGTCTCCAGCTGCTTCCCGTTCCCGTCAGCGACACAGATATAATTCTCTTTTCCTTTCTATTTTGGAGGGCACTCTGGCTGATATATTTGTGACGATCAAAGGACACGTCCAAGCTGTGATCCACACCGCACACCGCCTCCTTGGGAGGCTTTGTGTCGATCTGAAACGTGAAATGGCCAATTTATTCCTGTTTGGGGAACACCTTGGGAGCAGGCTCCGGTGCCAGCTTCTCCCCGGGCCCCGGGGGGATCCTGACATCCGAGCCTCCATTTGCCGGGTGCAGGGGTTACCATCGATCTGAGCCCGGCGGCTCCGTGCCCGTGCTCAGCCCGCCCGTGCCAGGCTGTGCCGGGGGCTCTTGGTCACCCGTGGGGCTGGTGGTGCTGGTGGAGCAGCGTCCAGGTGCTGGGTGTGGTACGGACACCCCGATCCCCTCCGCTCCCATCCCCGCTGCCGCAGCACTGTCTCCCCACACAGTGACATTCCCGGCTGCCGCCAGCATCGTGTGGAACAACACAGAGGATAATGAAATATAAAAACTGTGTTACAACGGCTTTATTTATAGAACAAGGCTTGGAGGGGTTTGGGGTTGAATTATTTGGTTTTTTGCTGCAGTTTATGAATTGCTCCTGTGAGAGGCTGGGGAGCCTGGCTTGCTGGCAGGTCTGGCTGGAAAGTCCTTATGAACCTGGGAGATTCTGTTTAGCTGAGTGTCCATCCTGCTGGATCTGGACTACATTTCCCACTGTGGGCTGCCAGGATGCTTCAAGTGCCTTGTAAGCCAGAAATAGCCACCAGGGGCAGTTGGACAGGCAGAGCTTTCCCTGTTCTCAGCACTTGCTGCCTTATTAACACAATTCGTTTTTACTGAAAAAGGGCTTTCTGTGCTTATTCATTTTTTTTTAAACCTGAATACAAATCCTTGTAATATGAGAACCTACATCAACATCACCGATATACGAGCAGCTCTTTTTTTGCCTCTTAAGAGAAAACACCATTCATTGCATTATTCTGTATTTCCTGTCTTTATAATGTAAATTTTTTATCGAAGGGCCGCTGCATTTTCTGGGCTTTGTCCCCCTTTCCCAGCAGGCAGCCCAGACCTCAGACCTATATTCCATAGGCCCATCAGAGGCTGTGTTTGGAGAGGTTTTCCAAAGAGGAATGTGCTTAAAGAGGAATTTCAGGGCAAAAAGGTGGAGGTGCTGTTGCACCACTCTGTGCCTGGGCATTGAACTGCTGCAGACGTCGTTGTTCCCTGCTGGATCTGGAATGTTTTCCCAGACAAAGCTGGGCCAGAGGAGGAGTTAATGAGAAGCAGTGAGAAAGTGCTGAGGGCTGTGAGCAGCACGTGCTGAGCTCCACCAGCACAGGGAGCTGAACCAGCCCAGCCCCTCGTTAATTCCCTCCATCCCGAGCTGAGGAGCTCCGGGCTTGGCTTGGGAAAATCTACTGGGAGTCTGTTGTGTCCATAAAGGAGTGGGAAGGGGCGGGAGTCACTGGTGGGAAGGAGCGAGGGGACAGTTTGTTACACAGCGTGTCTCCCTCTGCTCTCCCCTGCTCCCTGCCCTGCTCCAGGGGCCTGGAACGAGAGGGCAGGGGAATGGTTGTTGCTCCATCCACTCTTCTGTGGAGCTGGAAGCTGGCAAGGGACGCGAGGGTGCACAGCTGAGATCACACATTCCTTGTGCCAGTCAGTGGCTGCTGACACAGACCCTGTGCTGTGTAATCCTCTTCTGACCCCAACAACACCTTTGGCCATTGAGCCTTCCAAAGGAATAACCAAAATCCACAAAATCCAGCAGCGCAGATGCGAATTTTCCACGTTTTTCATCTCGGAAGCAGTGAGGAGCCTGTGAGCTGGGGGCAGGGAAGGGAAGGATGCTCCGAGGCTGCTACACCCCTGCGTGCACAGTGCTGCAGGCTGAGGGCACTGGGGCCTGCCCTGGGCAGGGCTGGACCTCCTTCCCTTCCCGTCCTCCCGAGCCGTGCAGAAGGAGAGGGAAAATTGCCTGAGCCAGAGCCTCGACACAAAGCAGGACAAGGAAGATTGCACAGAGCTGAGCTCTGATCTCTGCTCTGAGCCTGCCCTCGGCTGCTGTGCCGTGGCTCAGCCTCGCCGTGCTGGGAGCCCATCCCATGGGAAGGGCTGGAGGGCAGCTCCAAGATTCACCCTGCAGGGACAAGAAAGGAGCCGGTCTGATGAGGTGTGCATCCTCTTCCCGTTGGATTTGCAGTGCTCTCTGCTGCTGTCACCTCCATTAAGACAAATCTCCGAGTGCCACGCACCTCTTTTGATGCTCCTAAAGAGGTTTTCTCTTTATGCAGAAGGCACAGTCCCAGTGGAACAGGAATATCCTGCACCACTGCCCAGAGGGGCTGGCAGAGGCAGCATCTCAGCGTGGGGCCTGGGAGGGCTGGGAGTTCCTGGGAGGACTTGTCCCTCTGGGCCACGTGGAAAGCTCTGTGCTGTGTCCCGGAGCCGGATGGATCTGTCTGGGATTTGTGAGTAGCAGGGTGTCAGGGCTTCTCTATCACAGACACACAGAGGTGTGGGAGGGAGGAGTGAGGCTGGTGACACAAAAAGCCCAGCTTCTCCTCCCCTTTCCTGCTGTGGCTGCAACTCCTGGAGGTTTCCAGAGGCTGAGGGAAAAGGGGACAATTGTACTGGAAAGTCTTAATCAGCTAAAAGAGGCTGAGGGTGGATCCTGCCGTGCTTGTGCGGAGATGCCGGAGGAATTCGTGCAGAGTTTGCTCAAATATGCAAACTCACCTCAGCCTGAGCTGTGTCTGACTGAGGCTGCTGGGACACACAGGAACGGGAGTTTGGAGTGGCTGGTTACCCTTTGTGTGGTGTTCAGAGGGGGTGTGTGGGCTCAGAGCAGTGGCACCAGGTGGCACAGGTGTTCCCCTTGGGCTGTGTGCAGGTCAGGCCCTGCTGTGTGGGCAGAGCACATCTCGTGCTGCGGCACAGAATCTGGCCATGCTTGCTTTGCTTTTAGAGCACTCCTAGAAGGCCTCTGGAGTCTGGTCTTGGCCCTGCTTCTGCTTTCTTTGTATCCTTGACCAGGTCAATGAGCCTTTCTGTGATGTAGTATCAGCTTTTCCAGCTCTGTCCCTCAGAGAGTGTTGGTGAGTTATCTCCCAGGGGACCCAAGCTATGCTTAAATTCAGCCCAGAGCTGAAATGTGGAGGTCTGAGCAGTCACTGATCACCTCTTTAGCAGTGACACAGTGTCAGGTGACAAGACTGATGATCTCCTGAGGGGTGTTGCTGCATCCGCAGCAGGTTTGTGTCTCTGGGCTGGCCCACCTTCCTCCCAGCTTTCACACTGGAGCTGATCAACAGCACCAGCAGATTTTACAGCATTTATCATCCCTCTCCTGGAACCAGGGGATTAGAAAAGCACTTGAGTTTTATTTGGAATCCTCCCTGGTTGTCAAGGAAAGCAGAAACACTCCACAGGCACGTGCAAAGCATCAAGGAGGCTGGAAACAAGAAAACACAAACACTCCGGTGCTGGGATTTTTAGCTCCGTTTCTGGAGGGCTCAGTAGTTTGAGGCATCACCTTGGTGACTCTCAAGTGGGTCAGTGTTGGGTCCTGTCTGCATGGGTCAGCCGAGGGAGGGCTCAGAATATTTGCTTTCACAAAATCATGGAAAATTTTGGAGGAATCACCTGGATACACCTGGAGTACCTCTGGAGATATCTTAAGAACCTCTTGCTCAAAGCACAGCTGATTTCAAAGCCAGGTCTGGTTGCTCAGAGGCTTGTCCTGTCCAGCATGGATGTCTTCCCAAGGATGGATGTCTTCCCAAGGATGGATGTCTTCTCAAGGACGGATGTCTTCTCAAGGATGGATATCTTTTCCAAGGATGGATATCTTTTCCAAGGATGGATATCTTTTCCAAGGATGGATGTCTTCCCAAGGATGGAGATACCCTGTCCTCCTCCACAGCTCCATGGCCTGTCTGGCCAAGGCAGCCCAAGCCCTTTGTCACCTGGCCTGGGTCAGCACCATGGGTGGCCCATGTCCCCTTGATGAGGTAGGGGTAGCTGGTCCATCCCTGGGCGTGGCAGGGCTCAGGCAGGAGCGATGGTGAACATTGTGCTGGCTCCCTGTGAGTTCAGAGCAGGTGCTGGGGAGGTACTGAAGAGGGGTCACAGCCAGGGACTGTGGCAGGGACACTCGGGATGGCAGCAGACCCTCTCAGATGTTGTCCTGTGCCTGTGTTTGCTTTGCTGGCTGCTGTGGGGATGAAGCCCCCGGGCACGTTTTGTGTGCACTGGTTCCAGCCGCCCCAGCCTGGTGTCCCACATCGATGGTAATTAAAGCAGAGCTTCCCTGGAGCTCTGGAATCCTCAGATGCACCCTGTGCTGGAAGCCTTTCCTGACACCCTGCAGGGGCAGGGACCTCTCTGAGGACACACAGACCTGGCCAAATCCCAGAATCCTGGAGGTGCTGGTGGGAGGGTCCAGAACAGGGCTATTGCACCTCAGCTCAGGTCTGCCATGGATTTCTTTATCCAAGCTTCGGAAACCTCCAGTGCTGGAGCCTTGCTGGCCTTTTCCAGTACTGGAGCTGATTAAAAAGCTTTTCCTGATGTCTGAAATGAAGCTCCCAAGCTGTAGGTCTTGGCTGTGGCTCCTTGCTGTGTCACCTGGCCACACAAAGGTGTGCTTTGTGCCATCCTTTCAACTGCCTTGGAGTAGCTGGAGGCTGGAATTAAATCTCCCTTCACCTTCTCTTTGCCAGACCCACCCATCGTAATTCCCTCTGCCTGACCCTGTAGGACATAGTAGGACATACATTAGGAAGGAATTGTTCCCTGGGAGGATGGGGAGGCCCTGGCACAGGGTGCCCAGAGCAGCTGTGGCTGCCCCTGGATCCCTGGCAGTGCCCAAGGCCAGGTTGGATGGGGCTTGGACCAGCCTGGGATAGTGGAAGGTGTCCCTGCCATGGCAGGGGTGGCACTGGATGGGCTTTAAGGTCCCTTCCAATCCAAACCATTCTGGGACTCTGTGGTTCTCTGGTTCTATGACATTCTTTAGGCTTCTGGTCATCTCTGGTCATCCTGGGCTGTGCCAGCCCTGGGGTGGCAGCAGGAGCAGGGCAGTGCCCGTCCCCTGTGCTGGCACTGCTGGGGTACCTCCAGTGCTGGGGCAGCTCTGGGACCCTCCTGACCAGAGAGACCTGGAGGGGCTGGAGCGTGTCCAGGGAAGGGAACGGAGCTGGGGAAGGGGCTGGAGGCCCAGGAGCAGAACCTCCTGCACTTCCTGTCCCATTAATGATGATACAGCTTCTTCACCCTGTCCCCTTTCACCCATTCAAACAGCTCTGACACTTGGGTACTCAGCACATGATTTCTCTATTTATGGTGCTGAGGAGTTATTTAGCAGTGGGTCAGAAAGATCTGAAGGAGTGCAGGGTTCCCACCCTGCAGATCTCCAAATCACCTGTGGAATGGGATTTGTTCCCTGTGTTGCTGCCCCAGTTCCAGCCCAGATAGCCAAGGACAAGCACTGGGCATGGACTCCTTCCTTCCAGGATCTGCATCCTGAGGGGATCCAAACCCTTTTGCCCCATGGTGCTAGTTTTGCAGTTCACTCCTGGAGCTGACTCACAGAAACTTCCTCGTCCAGCATCTCTGTCCTTGATCCATGGAGGTCTGGAGAGTCTTTGTTGTCAGCTGTGCTCTGATCCCCATCCCCAGCTGCAATTCCCCACGGGGGTGGGAACGGTCCGCAGAAAGCAAATGGATACAGCAGTAGAGAGGGAGGTTCACTGCCTGGATGGGAGTTTCCAGCCCATCCCAGCTTTTCTCCGTCTCATGGGAGCTGGACGCATTCCCTCCGGATGGCTCTGGGAATCCTGGTGCCTTTCCAGCACTCTTGTGCTTTGTTTTCTCTCTCCGTGCTGCGCCTTCCTCTGGAAACAAAGGGATGTTTGCATTCCAGTGTGATGCTTCCCTTTCTTCCCTGAGTGCACGGATAATTACAGTGCCTTGCACTAATTGATCCGTTATTAGCGATAATTCTGATTTACATGGTGCTTTAGGAAGGGGCATTTCTGTGGCAGAAGTGATGCTCTAATGTCACACTCCGCAGTGACTTGTGATGTGTCACCTCCTCTCCCAGGAGCTGCTCGTGGGGGAAACGGGCTCACTTTTATTTTTTTGTTAAAAACCAATCTTTTGCAAGAACCATCTGGCTGCTAAATTCTCCTCCCGGAGCTGTGCGGTTTGCTGGGAGTTCATTTGCGTCTTTAGCTACTAAAGAGGAAGTAAAAGTGACTGATTAGTCTGAGACTGGGACCATTCACATCAAAGTGACAGATTTTGTGAGCTGGATTTGGGGAAGTGTTTAAAACTGGTGTGTTTTCATTAAATTTTGAAGACTGTGGGCAGAAGTGCACTCTCGGCACTGCAGCTCAGCGCTCAGCTCTGCACCCTGGGTTGTTATGTCACGGTGAATTGTGGGGCTGTTCAAATTTGCCTCTGCTTGTTTGATGACTTTAAATATTGATTTTAATTGTGCATCTTTCTTGAGGCTGTGAGTGATGGTGGGAGCCACGGACAATAATCCCTGTGCACAACACAGCCACGTGCACCAGGAGGTGGGAATTCAGCCCGGCTCTTCAGCAGAGGGGAGGGAGAGGAAAGGAAAATACCTTTGGAGGCCCCAAATTCAGCTTTCCCTGTTCCCATGGGGGCTGTGTCAGGGATGTGCCATGAGCTGCTGGGCAAGTTGGGCCCTCAGAAGCCCTTTGGGGGTGCTGGGGTAAGGCTGGGAGGGCTCCACACCCTCTCCTGACCAGAGGGGCCTTTGGAAAACCTAAGAGCAAATCCGGAGTTTGGGAACATGGGATTTGTCTCTGCAGAGAGAAATGGTCACCTGGAAGCCACCAGGACCTGTTGGACTTGCATTACAAGGATCTGGAGTGACAGGACACAGGGAATGGCTTCCCACTGTCAGAGGGCAGGGATAGATGGGATATTGGGAAGGAATTGTTCCCTGGGAGGGTGGGGAGGCCCTGGCACAGGGTGCCCAGAGCAGCTGTGGCTGCCCCTGGATCCCTGGCAGTGTCCAAGGCCCGGATGGATGGGGCTTGGAGCAGCCTGGGACAGTGGAAGGTGTCCCTGCCATGGCAGGGGTGGCACTGGATGGGCTTTAAGGTCCCTCCCAACCCAAACCAGTCAGGGATTCTGGGATTGCACATCCCTGTGGCAGAGGCATGTTTTCAGGAGCAGTGGGAGCTGTGGTGGGAGCAAATCCCTCTCCCTGTGCCCTGGTTCCTTCCCAAGCACCCATCCTCATGGGCCTGGCTCTGATCAATGCTCTCCATGGCCATGCAAAAACATGGTTAGCATTGGCTTTACACTAGAGGGCTGTCTGTCCCTTTCCCTTTGGATCACACTCCGTGTGCCGGGAATGTTCCTATTCGCAGGATCCCTCAATTTGACAGCATCCCGTCCTGTCAGGTGGGGCATGTGCTGCAGGCTGGTGTTTGCTGCTCAGCCCTGCTCTCTGTGCTGCTCAGAACATCCCTGCCCCGGCCTGGAGGCACTTTGGAGCTGTTTGCCCAGGTGAAGTGCAGCTCTCAGGCTCTGTCCCCCTGGCCAGCTCTGCAGGAAGCAGCAGTTTCCAAACAGGTTTCCTTCCCCTCCAGTTTTTCCAGGCTCCTTTTGCTGTCAGGAGTAGAGCACTCAGTGCTAGTTCTGGATTTCCAGGAGTGTGGCATTCTCTGCTGGTGCCCTGCACTGGTGAGGATGTGCAGTGCTGAACATCTGCACATCCAGCTGTGGGCTGACTCGGACAGGAGCTGCTTTGGGAATGGCTCCTGGGGACTGCAGGAGCCTTCAGTGTCCCAGGGCTGAAAGAGATTTGGGAGTTTCTTCCTCAAAGTTCAGCTGGGATGGCTCCTCTGGCTCTCCTGTCACCTGCGGGCCCGGGATTGTGTCCAGTCCCTGTCCCTTTCTCTTCCAGGCTGGAAAGGAGCTCCAAGGGAGCAGCACGGCCAAGGAGAGACATTTGTACCTGTGGCACAATAAATGACCCTGAGCTGCCTCTGGGGAGCCAGCCCAGGAGAGCCTTTCCTTGGCCGTGGCTTTCAGTGGGAAATGCTTTGCTTTCGCTGTGTTTATTTTTTGCTTTCCTGGAGTTTCTCAAGGCTTACAGTTAATCCTGAGCTTCAGGGTGGCCAGCTGGGCTGCAGGGACAAAGTCTGCCTCAGAACATGGGGTTTGGTCATTTCCTGGGGACCTTGGATTTACTGGGAGCTTGGAATAGCTTAACCTGAGAACACCTGGGGCATGTGCAGAGTGCTTTGGATGGAGAGACAGCTGGGACAGGGGAAGGTGTCCCTGCCCATGGCAGGAGGCTTGGAATGGGCTGGTCTTTGGGTACCTTCCAACCTAAACCATTCTGTGATTCCATGATTCTGTGACTATGGCTCTGTGGCTCTGTGACTCTGTGGTTCTATGATACCGTGACTCTGATTCTGTGGCTCCGTGATTCCATGTTTCTGTGACTATGTGATTCTGTGGCTCTGTGGCTCTGTGATTCCATGAGAAGAGGTCCCTGTGGCTGCAGCCTGCACAGAGAAGGCAGTGGAGAAGCCCCTTGGCTGTCCCCCATCAGCTGGACAGGGAATGTGCCCTCCCCTGGGAGAGGCAGTGGCTGGGGCATTGCTGCTGGGAGATGCACGAGGGGAAGGGACCCAAATGTGTGTCACTGGGTGCATGGGCTGGTGGCACCTTGGCACGGGGGTGTGCATGTGTCAGAGCCGGGCCTGCCCCTCGCCAGGGACACCTGGCAGCTTCCTACACCAGTGGATGGTGACAGGACAAGGCAGGTGGTTTTAAACTAAGAGAGAGGTTTAGATTGGATGGTACGAAGTTCTTTGTGCAGAGGGTGGGGAGGCCCTGGCACAGGGGGCCCAGAGAAGCTGTGGCTGCCCCTGGATCCCTGGCAGTGTCCAAGGCCAGGTTGGACAGGGCCTGGAGCAGCCTGGGACAGCGGAAGGTGTCCCTGCCCATGGCAGGGGTGGCACCGGATGGGATTTAAGGTCCCTTCCAACCCAAACCTTTCCACGGCTCTGTGATCCTGTTTTTATTGTCATGAGAACCCCCCAGCTCAGCCTGTGCCTGCTCCAGCCCTGCTCCGTGCACAGCTTTAGGTGAAGTGCCTTGGGATTGAGCCCTGATGGATCAGCTGCAGGACTGGCAGGAGCTCCCTGCCCTGTGTGGGCTCTGCTTTGGTGCTGGATGTGCCTTCTGACACATTCCCTGCCTGTCTTCTGATCTTGTTCCATTGGCAAACACACAGAGGGTGCTGGCTGAGGCAGCTCCTGGGTGCTGTGCACTCTGCTCCCTCCTCTCGCTGCAGCTGGGATGGACCCTCTGGCAGTGTTCGGGCTCTCTTGGTTTCCCCTGTGTTTCTGAGTGTTTCTAACTTGCTCCTCTCCTCCTAAAATTAAACCATCACCGTGGCCCTTCTGAGCACGGCTCCCTTGCCCTTTCCTGCTCCTAAAGCCACCCTGTAAGGCTCAGTGTGGGAATGCTGATGTGAAAGCTCCTAAAAGCTCTGTGGGATGAGTCTGGGAGTGTTCCCCCGCTATGCTGCTGGGGGATGTGTGCAGTGGGGCTGTGCTGGCACTGGGGTCACCGGGATGGGCAGGAGGTGTGGCCCTGCTGTCCGGACAGTGCTTTAGTGAGTGGCACACAGTGGTCACGGACCAGCAGCCCCACCTCCACCTCCCCTGCGTGTGACAGAGCACGAGGCCCTCCTGATAAATCCCTGCCAGCTTATCCCAGCCTTTCTGCCCAGAGGGGAGGTGACACCCGAGTGTCTGAGTGCCCCTGCCTGTCCCCATGCCCCCGTGCTCAGGCTGAATGTCCCCAGGGGAGGAGCTGGGGTGACCTGGTGCTCTGTGGCACTGCAGGGACTGGGCCGGCCACTCTAAACCGGGGGCTGCAGCTCAAAAAGCCCTGGGAGCCCTCCCTGCTTGCAGGGCTGGTGTTTGCTGCGCTCTCTAATCCAGAAAGATCCCGTGGATCAAAAGATTGAGCCCAACACTTGGCACCGGCAGAGGTGGGAAGTGTCAATGGAGACAGGGCTTCAATGGCACAGGGATCTCTCACCGTGATGGGAGCCAGAACCTCGCTGGGAGTGTCAGGGAGGAAGAGGAGTGACCAGGGTTGGCAAGGGCACCCACAGCTCCTGGGAAAGAGCCTTTGGGGCCACCCTGCCAGAGCAGCTCCTGTGACCCCCAGGGGCCCCTCCTGCCTCCCCAAACCCCTGGTGCTTGGGAAGGAGCAGGGGATGGGCACAACCCCCTGTCCAGGCTGAGTACAGCCTTGTGGGGACCCTGGATGGATTGTGGTGCTGGGCGTGGCCGTGAGGCCAAAATCAGAGAGTGGGGATGTGCCTGGGTGTGTGACACTGTGTCACACACATGGGGCTGGGGGAGCAGGCAGGGCAGGGGGACAGCTGCACCGGGGCTGCTCTTGATCTGCCATGGGCCAGGGGTGAAAATCAGCATGGGATGGGCACACAGCCTGTGAAGGGGAATGGGCCACAGCTTGTTTGTCACTCAGGAGGGACAGGAAAATCAGGGACATGGATCAAAAACAATGAAACAAATGGTTGTGCTGAACACAAGGTAAGGACAGGCTCTGCCAGGCATCTGGGCTGTGGTCAGTACTGCATGGGCAGCGTGTGAGCTCATGGGTTTGGAGCTGGTGAAAGGTTTCTCCTTCTCCTCCTTCTCCTTCTCTCCTTCTCCTTCTCCTTCTTTCTCCTTCTCCTTCCTCTTCTCCTTCTCCTTCCTCTTCTCCTTCCTCTTCTCCTTCTCCTTCTCCTTCTCCTCCTCCTCCTCCTCCTCCTCCTCCTCCAGCACCCACCAATGCCCAGAGGACATGGATCCTCTTCCCTGGCTCACCTGGATCACCTCATGGCCACCCCACAGGGGGCACAGGCCACCCCATCTGGCCGAGATGGTGTCACTGTGTCCCCNCCCTCCCCTCCCCTCGACTCGACTCAACTCAACTCGACTCTCTGATGTAGGAAGGGGGATAAAACCTGGGTGAGGAGGAAATGGATGGTGTAGCTGCAAATTGGTGCCTCTCCCTTGGAGAATTATGGATATCCTTCCATCTCCTTCTCTCCCAAAAGTCCCGAAATGCTGAGGACACACGGAGAGTTTGGCATGGACAGGGCTCACAGGGCTGCAGCTGCAAAAAGGGGACAGTGTCCAGAAGACAGGGTGGTGACAAATGGCACAGGAGAGTGTTCCATGAGCAGGAGAGGCCTCCTGAGCTCCAAGTCCACGGCAGGTGCAGCAAGGGCCACATGTTTGTATTTTCAGGAGACCATCCAGCATCCAGCCTGCAGCTCTCCCATCTCTGGCCGGGCTCGGAGAGAGCCCTGCTCCCTGTGGGAATGCAAACAGGGGTCACCACCACTGCCCACCAGAGCAGCTCCTCCTGCAAAACCAGCAGCTGGTGCCCTCTGCCCCTTTGGGGTCCCTGTTTTCTCCTCAGCTGACAGTTCTGGGCTCAGGGGCATCCCCAAGCCTGCTCCCTCTTGAGTATTACCACCTCCGTTTGTGTTCCAGAGGAGCTTCCAAGGAGGTGAGAGTAGGAATAAGGATCCCTCAGAGCATAACAAACGCCTGGAGGAGCAGCCAAGGCTTGGGAAGCAGAAGGTGATAGGAAATGATGGATCTGGAATGCTCTTTTAACAGTTTGGTGGCACCAAAGGATTGAAGGATGGACTCCAAGAACCTGGAAGTCTTTTCCAACCTCAGTGACCCTGTGGTTCTGGTGCTGAGCTGGGGGGTCCCGTGCCCACCCTTGAGGGGACCCTCTGCACCTCCTCCCACGAGAGCTGCTCAAGGGGCTCTCCCTGAGCCTGAGTCCTGTCCCAGAGAGCCCTCCTTGCTCAGCCAGAGCCAGCCCTTCCCACCCTTCCTTCCCTGCTGGGTGATTCACTCGTGGCTCGTTCACCTGGATTTGTAACCACTCCAGGAGGTGTTGAACGGGAGCGTTGTGCTGAGTCTGGGGCCTTTGGAGCTCTGCTGGGGAGGTTTCTGGGGCCTCCCTGGACATCCTGAGTGCTGCAGTTCCCAGCTGGAAGCAGATGTTGTGTTAGTAAAGGCAGAGGTGGCTCCATGGCCCTTCCCAGGGTGCAGCCATGCTGTCCCTCACAGGGGGACAAGGAGGTGATGGTGGCTTCCCTCTCCCTGCCCTGGGCTGCTCTACAGAGCCAGGGCCACAGCTGTGTCCCCTCCTTTGCTTTGCTCCCTCCCAGAACCAAAGGCCACTGTGGAGGGTCACAGAATCATGGAATCCAAATTGTGAAGTGCTACATCTGCTCTTGAACACTTCCAGGGATGGTGACTCCAGCCTGTTCCAGGGCCTGACCACTCTTTCAGTGGAGAAATTTTCCCTGATTTTCAACCTGAACCTCCCTTGGTGCAGCTTGAGGCCGTTTCCCCTTTCTCTCTTGCCCGGGAAGGTGCCTGGTGCCACCTGAACAGGTCCCTGAGCCCTGCTGGCACAGGCTGTTGGTGCCCTCGTGCCCCAGGCTGGCAGCAGCTCCTCCTGGATGTCTGCCTGGCTCTTTGGAGCAGCACAGGGAATATGCAAATTTAACCTTTGAATTTACTGTGCTGTTCTTTTCCTGGGAAATGTCACGGGGGGCACCAAGCTGGGATCGCCTGCTCCTGGGACTGGGGGAATGAGCATCAGTGGCGTGTGCCCAGTTCCCAGGGATGATCCAGCATGGAGCTGGCTCCTCCAGGGAGTTTTCAGTGCTCTGGGAGCACTGGAGCTGCCCTGCCCTGTGGTCAGCAGGGATGGGATGGGATGGGATGGGATGGGATGGGATGGGATGAGATTGGGATGGGAGGAACATTCTGGTGACTGGAGCCAGCTCCTGAGTGCCAGAGGGAGGGTTGTGTCTCTCGTGTCCCCGTGGCTGGGGGCAGTGACACATCTCCTGCTGCTGGGAGAGGCTTGGGAGCCAGTGCCATGCTGGGGAGGCTCCTGTGCTCCAGGGATGGATCCAGATGGTGCTGCTGTGGCAGGAGGGAGCTCCCTGTCTGCATGGAGAGAGGAAGGGAATGGCAGCTGGCAGAGCTGGCAGTGGCTGATGGCACCATACCAGCCCAGCCCAGCCCAGGCTGAATGAAGGGTTGAGTTTCCTGGGAGGCACCTATGGGACAAACAAAGGTGTGATTGCAGTGGGGACAGGAGTTACTGGGGGGAGGGGAATTTCAGCACCAGAATAACCAAAGCCTTTATTAACACCCCTGGAAGGCTTTTCCCTGGTTGCAGGACCATCCCAGGGCAAAGCCTTTCCTGCCACATCGGCTCTGTGGCTTCTGGCAGCCCCTGCCACAGTGGATGTGCTGATGTCCACAGCATTTCCACCATTCTCATGGAATAATTCCATGATTCCACTGAGGAGCAGCTGAGGGAGCTGGGAAAGGAGCTCAGCCTGGAGAAAAGGAGGCTCAGGGGGGACCTTGTGGCTCTGCACAACTCCCTGACAGGAGGGGGCAGCCGGGGGGGGGTCGGGCTCTGCTCCCAGGGAACAGGGACAGGAGGAGAGGGAACAGCCTCAGGCTGGGCCAGGGGAGGGTCAGTGGGGAAATCCCTTCATGGAAAGGGTGGTCAGGCACTGGCACAGCTGCCCAGGGCAGTGGTGGAATCCCCATGCCTGGAAAAGCTCAGAAAGCTGTGTGGATGTGGCACCTGGGGACATGGGCTAGTGGTGAACGTGGTGCTGCTGGGTTAGGGGTCAGACTCAACAATCTCAGAGGTTTTCTCCAACCCAGACGATTCTGTGATTCCCTGCAGGCTGTGCCAGCTCCAGCTGTGGCTTTGGGCAGGCACACCTGGAGAGCACACCTGGAGAGCTCAGGGTGGGTGGCCCTGGTGCCATGTCCTCTGCAGAGTGACTTCAGCTGCCACTTCAGGTCTGTCTCTGTGTGGGACAAGTTCTTGGGGTCAGCAGGGCAGGAGCTCTCCAAGGACAGGCCAAGGCTCTGCTCCAGGAGCAGCATGGGCAGCTCTGGGCCAACAGCACCCTGGAAAACCAGAGCAGGTGCCTTCACAAGCAGCCCAAAATGAGCAAGGCAGTAGGTGCACGTGGTGGGTTCCAACAGGAGAACAGATTCATTCCCCAGATCCCAGAGGGGTTTTGGGAGGCAGTAGAGAGTAAATAAGGGTTTGGAAGCGATGACAGATGCCTTGGAGGTGCCCTTCCGAGGAGCCTGAGCTGTTTGGGATTGCACTCACACCTCCAGAGGCTCTGGGAGGAGCGTGGGGCCCTGTGGATCCCTGGATCTGCTGTGCTCCTGGTTTTTGGCTGCTAATTAGGAGAAGGTCGGAGCTGTGCTGTGTGTGCTGCAGTTCTGTACAGTCACATAAGAGCAATTACAAATCCATCACAAGGTGTATTCAAATCTCCTTGATTAATAACCAATAAACTCAGCAGTCCCCAGCAGAAGGGCTGGGAGTGCTGGAGAGGGATGCAGGACAGGGATAGGGATGAAGTCGTGGAGCAGCGAGAGTTCATGAGGAACTTCCAGAGCCCTTGGATCTGCCACATCATTGAATATTCTGAGCTGGAAGGGACCCCTAAGGATCATCGAGTCCAGCTCTGAAGTGAAGGGCCCATGCTGGGGTTGAACCTTGGTGTTATCAGCACCAGCTGAGCCCAGCCTCGGGCTGCTGGGGGCTGGGAAACCATCCCAGCTTTGTCCTGGCAGTGAGGAGGGAAGATGGGAGCAGGGCAGGGATGGGTTTCCATTCCTGTGCAGCCTGAGAGCACCTGGCCAGGGGTGGTGCTGCTCAGGGGACACTGGGTCGGGCTCTGGGGGGACAAGAGGCACCAGAGCAGGGACAGCCCAGCCCAGGGCAGACAGGCTCTGCAGGGTGTTGGGTTCTTTACACAAAGGGGAATAGCCCCAAATGCGGGTGGGGATTGGAGCATTTCCAGCTCACAGCAGTGGCTGGTGTGGAACATTCCCTGCCCAGCACTCACTGGAGCACGGCCTGCAATATCCATAGGATTTTCCTGGGCCTGTCCATAGGAAACAGTGAGAACCAGGTCAAGCTTTTTAATGCCTGAGAGAAGAACCTCATCCCAAAGACGTGAGCAAAGTTTATCCCTCTTCATGTAAACCATTTTAAGGAGCGCCTTTAAGCTGTGTTGATGGGTGGGGATGGCCAAGGCCTGATTTATTCTTTACTGAGAGGATGGGGAGGCCCTGGCACAGGGTGCCCAGAGACGCTGTGGCTGCCCCTGGATCCCTGGCAGAGTCCAAGGCCAGGCTGGACAGGGCTTGGAGCAGCCTGGGACAGTGGAAGGTGTCCCTGCCCATGGCAGGGGTGGAATGGAATGAACTTAAGGGTCTGTTCCCACCCAAACCATTCCATGGTTCCATGTTTTCTCCTCACTGGCTAACTGGGATCTGAACTGACCCAAGGACTGGATCCCTGCCTTGACCCCTAGAGCAGCTTTGGACTTTGTATGGGCCTTGACCAGAAGTGTCTCCCTGGTGTGGGACACCCCTTGCTGGTCAAGTTTTCCTGAAACCAGCACTGGTACACAGAATTGCCACCATATCCACATCTCCTGATTAAAGCTCACCTCTGTGAAGGGGACTCCTCATTCCCTAAAAACAGAGGTCACTTGAGGGGTTTGAGCTGCAGGTGTGGTCAATCCACGGGTGCCAGAAGGAGGTGGGTGCCTGGGGGGGACACTCAGGTCCACAGCTGTGGTGGGATCATGTCCCTGGAATGCTGGGCCAAAGGAGTATCCTGATTTTACTCAAGCTCTCCCAGTTCCAGTTGGCACTGGTGGTGCAGCTCCTTCAGGAGCAAGAAGGGAGTTGTTCCCCTTGCCTGGTGGGCTCAGAGGCCTGGATGTCCCTGACAAGGTGGCTGATCCCGATAAGGTGATTTTGGAGCTCCTTGTGCAGTGCTCCTTGTCAAGGCTCCCTGTGTGCCCCCAGTCTGTGTCCCTGCTGTGTGACAAGGGTCCAGTGCTGAGCTCAGGGACCAGCAGGGCTAAAGGAGACCTTGCCCGGCACGGAGACAAAATCTAAACAATCCCCAGGTAACATCTGAGAGCCCTGGCAGCTCCAAACAGGCGATTTCTAGAACAGACTTTCCTCTCCACCTGCCCTGGGGCAGGAAACTGCTCTGTCCCCTGCTGGCTGTGCCCCTCAGGAGCCCCCGTGTCCATCAGCGCCCATTCCTGCCCTTGCACCCTCTCCTGAGCCTGTTCTGGGGGAGCTCGTGGTGCTGCCTGGTCCCTTGCAAGGAGGTTCAGTGGCTGTGAGTTTGTTCCTTAAGGACAGAGGTTGGACCTTGGAATGTGGCCTGGAAATAGCGAGATACCCAAATTGCTGTGCTTTTGTAAAAAGGCCCTGTCTCGTCTGAGGCTTCCCTGTCTCCAATGATGTCTGAAGGAGCAGGGGCTGGGTGCTGAAGGCACTCACAGGTTCCACTCCAGCTGTGCTGCCCTGGCTGTCCCCAGCTGTTCCCCACAGCTGTGTGACACACCAAGAGCCACATCCCTGTCCCAACAAGGGGGTCCCAGGGAGTCACCCCAGCCCACCTCTGTGGGCACCTGTGCTAAAGCTCTACAGCCACCATTGTCACATAACCATGGGATGGTTTGGGTTGGGAGGGACTTTGCAGCTCATCCAGTGCCACCCCTGCCATGGCAGGGACACCTTCCACTGTCCCAGGCTGCTCCAAGCCCCATCCAACCTGGCCTTGGGCACTGCCAGGGATCCAGGGGCAGCCACAGCTTCTCTGGGCATTCTGAGATTCCATAACGGATGCACCAATTCTCTGGCATTCAGTAGAGGAAGGACAAATGATGGGGGAGCCAACTCCTGACTTGCCTGTGCAGAGGCACCTCCACAGGGATCAGATCTCCCTGGGCAGCATCCTGTGGTGCAGGAATGGGAATATCTGTGCCTTTCCAGCCAGCCACGGGTGTGGGGAGGATGTTGGGGTTACACAAATCCAAACCTGGCAGACTTTGGAGAGGGACAATTTACAAAGGAATGTACAGACAGGACACAGGGAATGGCTTCCCACTACCAGAGGGCAGGGATAGATGGGATATTGGGAAGGAATTGTTCCCTGCGAGGGTGGGGAGGCCCTGGCACAGGGTGCCCAGAGCAGCTGGGGCTGTCCCTGGATCCCTGGCAGTGTCCAAGGCCAGGTTGGACGGGGCTTGGAGCAGCCTGGGATAGTGGAAGGTGTCCCTGCCATGGCAGGGGTGGCACTGGATGAGCTGCAAAGTCCCTTCCCACCCAAACCAGTCTGGGATTCTGTGGATTTTGAGCTCCTGAGCTCTGGGGCAGAGCTGTTGCTTCCCAAATTCCTTCAGGAGCAAACCTGAGCTGCTGATGCACATCAGAGCTGCAGCTGGAAAGGGAACAGCAGAGGGTTCAGATGGCACTGCCTGTATTCCCATTCCAGGGAGAAGTGTGTCCTGGTGTAATTGCCTGGCTTATTTGGAAAAACCCACAGTAGTTCCTAGAAATTCAATATCGAAATGACTGGGTATAACCCTCTGTGGATTAATTTTGAGGGGAGAAGGAGAATGAGGAATTTAATGCTCCCTCTAATGAGTGTCAATCTTCCCTCTTAATGAATAGGAATCACAGTTTGCTGCACATTGTTGGGAAATGAAAAGCATCCAACGTTCCATTCACTTTCTTCTTTTTTTTTCCTTTCTCTTTCCTTCTTTTCTGCCCTCTTTGAGCTAGATAATGCTGTGCACAGCAGATGTGAACATTCATTTGTGAGCACGGAGGATTTTTCTCTCTCCCTGTACAAGGCAAGGCTTTCCTTTGGCTGAGCTTTGTAAAATTTCCTGTACAACCCAAACACTGCTACAGAGCTGGATCTGTCACAGCCAAGTGGAGTGGGGTTTTTCTGTTCCTCCTGTAGGAAACCATCCTGACAATTCAAAGCAGAACTGACCCAGCATGTGCTTGATATGTTTGCTGCTCTCAGTGGCAGAGGAGGGTGTGGGTGAGGCTCTGGTGCCACTGTCCCCCTTGAAGGGACACAAAGCCCCATCCCATCGCTTCCTGAGCCCTTCCCTTGCCAGAGGGATCCCCCAGGGCTGATCCCAAGGGGGAGTTTCCAGCAGGAGCTCTGGATTTGGAAAGGCTGCTGTGGTTAGCACGGGGCAGCCTCATCCAGGCTGAGGAGCTGGGCAGGAATCCAGGGTTTCCAGCAAGGAGAGGGGGAACTCCCCAGCACTGCCCGGCTCCGTGGGCCTCAGGACCCGGGTCTGGGAGAGGGTGGATGATCCAGGACCTCTGGAGGACCAGAGCATCCTGATTTCAGCAGGGGGAGGGAGGATTCTGTGGAGCAGCAGAGCCCTCTGTGCCAGGAACCCTCCCAGACCTTGTCCCACTCCATGGCAACTCCGTCCCTGTGGGAGAACCACAGGTCAAGGGATCTCCTGGTAATTGCTGAGCTCCTGGCTGGGGGCTCAGCTCAGCCAGGCTGGACAATTGCCCTTTCTCCATGGCTCTGTTTGGATCCTGGGGATATCTCAGACCTTGGGGACAGTCTGAGGACACCTCACCACAGGCCCTGGCACTGGAGGCAGCAGCGGCTGCTGGGGCTCCCAGGAGAAGGCTCCATGGCTCTGTCTTCTGGGGCCTTGGGGGGAAATTGGGGTGTACGTGGACATTTGGGGTGTATATGGGGAAACTGGGGTGTATGTAGAGGTTTGAGGTATACGTGGAAGCTTTGGGGGGTGTGTGGAGGTTTGGGGTGTAAATGGAAGATTTGGGGGTGTATGTGAAGGTTTGGGGTGTATGTGAAGGTTTGGGGTGTATGTGGAGGCTTTGGGGTGTGTGTGGAAGCTTTGGGGTGTGTGTGGAAGCTTTGGGGTGTCTGTGAGGGCTGGCAGCACACACGGGAGGCCCCTCCTGCCGTTCCCAGCACCAGAGCTCTGCCACAAAAGGGATGAGTGGGTGCAGGGAAGGGGAAGGGGAATTTTGAGCTGAGCTGAGGGCTTGGCCCCATAGTCCAGGAGTGAACCCCAGGAAATCCCTGGGAAGGGATGTGTGGGCAAGGCCTGGGAACACCCGTGGCAGCCTGGCATCGGGATGCAGAGCTGCGAGCAGGGCCTGCAGGAGCCAGGGATCCCTGTGGCCCTGCTGTGGGATGTGGAGAGGGAAGAAGGCAGCTCCTCCAGGCAGGGGTGCTCTGCTGCAGCTGGAGAGGCCTCTGGCTGCCATGTCCCGAGGGTCCAGAAGGGGTTTTCTGTCTGTTCTCTCTCATGTGCAAGTGCCGGCTCCAGCTGAGCGGATGCCGGCTCGGTGCCAGAGGAGTTTAGAGTTCCACTGTTTTAAAATATTTATTAATGTGAAGATGTCGTTAGCACTTAAGCCGAGGCAATACAGTAGAAGTCTTTTTGCTGGAGTGGAAGTTAGTGATGCTGAAAAGCCATTAAGCTGTAAATATAAACTATATTAAGTGCTCAGGAGCAACCTTAAATATCCCTGCTCTGGTTGCTCTGCTTCTGCAAGGCTGAGTGTCTGCAGGGCGAGTTATTCACAGAGAGCCCTCTGCACAGGGCCTGGCTATGCCCAGGGGCTCTGAGAGGGGCCTGAGTGGATTTGCAGGTGAGATTTCAGCTCAGGGATTGCTGTTCAGTGCCTGATATCCCCCAGAACCACGGGATGCTCGCAGGGACAAGAAGGGAGTGTTCAACCCTGTCCAACC
This sequence comes from Falcunculus frontatus, assembly GCA_013398115.1. Taxonomy (NCBI): domain Eukaryota; kingdom Metazoa; phylum Chordata; class Aves; order Passeriformes; genus Falcunculus; species Falcunculus frontatus. Next base: position 461,776 of record VZRV01000863.1, read on the forward strand.
TGGCCTTGGACACTGCCAGGGATCCAGGGGCAGCCACAGCTTCTCTGGGCACCCTGTGCCAGGGCCTCCCCACCCTCCCAGGGAACAATTCCTTCCCAATATCCCATCCATCCCTGCCCTCTGGCAGTGGGAAGCCATTCCCTGTGTCCTGTCCCTCCATCCCTTGTCCCAAGTCCAGCCAGACAGCGTGAGTCCCGGAGAAGGGAGGCTGTGGGTGAGATTCCGGGATGATTACTGTTCATGCAATCACAGGGCTCACAGCCTGATGCATTCAGCCCCTGCCGAGAGGCTCCTCCCCATCCACATGGGCTCCTTGCCCAGGTTGGGATCAGCCCTGATCCTCCCGTCCTCACGGATCAGGCACAGGAGATGGGATTTTCTCAGAAAGAGCTGCCAGAGCTCAGAGCCAGTGTCAGGGAGTCCCGTGATCACAGCAGCTCTGAGCCCTCTCTCCATCCCTCTGCTCATGGGGCTGAGCTCAGGGGGGAGCAGGGGGGGTGCTGGCCCTGCCCTAGGGTCTATGGGGTCCAGCTGTGCACCCCAGTGTCCGCTCAGCATCCCTGAAAGCCGGGCAGCAGGAGCCCCTGAACCCTCCTGTGTCCGGGGTCCTGCTGCTGTGCCAGCCCCGCTCTGCTGCCCAGGCTGTGCCAAACCCTCTCATTTTGGGTCCGAGGTAGGCAATGGGATGCTCCAAGGGCCAGAGCCAGGCTGGGAGAGCCTGGAGGAGAGAAGGCTCCAGGGAGACCTCAGAGCCCCTTCCAGGGCCTAAAGGGGCTCCAGGAAAGCTGGAGAGGGACTGGGGACAAGGGATGGAGGGACAGGACACAGGGAATGGCTTCCCACTGCCAGAGGGCAGGGATAGATGGGATCTTGGGAAGGAATTGCTCCCTGGGAGGGGGGGGAGGCCCTGGCACAGGGTGCCCAGAGAAGCGGTGGCTGGCCCTGGGTCCCTGGCAGTGTCCAAGGCCAGGTTGGATGGGGCTTGGAGCAGCCTGGGACAGTGGAAGGTGTCCCTGCCATGGCAGGGGTGGCACTGGATGGGCTTTAAGGTCCCTTCCAACTCAAATCATCCCGTGATTCTGTGATTCCATGGATTTTGTTAGCCCTAGGGGCTGGTGGGCAGTTTGGCCATGCAGATCCTGCCTCCCTCTGCTGTTGGACACGTCCTTTTGTGCTCCAGCCTGAGGCTGGCACTTGATTTAGTAAACTCCCTGCACCCAGGAGAGCTCACATTTCAATCTTTAAAACCAACCTGAATAAAGATTGCAGAAATAAGGAGCCCCCACTCTGGCTGCTGAGAGCGTGGAGTGATATGGATTTCTTAGGCAATTAAATTGCACATAATAGAGTAACTGGATTGTACAAATTTAAAGAGCACCTGGAATATGCAGGCATATTCTGAAATTTCTAATCTCGTATTTCAGCTCTAGCCCATTAATCTGTCATATTTAAGGCCTTTATTTCTTTTCTGTTCACACTGCTCCAGAGTTGGGAAATGCAGCTCTTCCATGTCTGCCTGGATCTCCTGTTCTGCTCCCTGGGCCACAGCATGAGCACCTTTTCCTCCTCACATCCTGTGCTCAGCATCCCGGTGTTCTGAGGAGAACGGAGCAGGGCTGGGACAGTGCTTGGGAATGGCAACACCATCAGCAGGGACAGCCCTTCCTGGGGACAGAGGCTGCAGTGTCATGTCACTGTCCCCATTCCCATCCAGCCCAACCTTGACTTTTCCCTTCTTCCCATCCCCAGGCAGCTCCTCTGTTCCAGCCCTGAGTGCTGCACGCTCCCAGGACAGGCTGAAGTGTGTGATCCCCCTTCCCTGGGGTAGCTAATCCAAGAGTGCTGGCTCTGCCTGGGCACTGAGCTCTGTGCTCGCCCCTGAGCTGCTTTCAGGGTCAGGTGGGCAGCAGCAGGATCCCCCCAGAGAGGGAGGATGCTCGGAGTCTGTGCTGGGATCCAGGAATGTCAGCAACCAGAACTGCTGCTTATTCCTGATTGTTTGAAGTCTGAGATGCAGCCAATGGGATCTGGGCCCTGAGTTTGGGGAGGATCTGGGGGAACACCTGAAGAAGAGGAAATCAGGCCCTGGCACAGCTGCCCAGGGCAGGGTGGAGTCCCCATCCCTGTGGATGTGGCACTTGGGGACATGGGGTAGTGATGGCCTGAGGAGCTGGAATTGGGGATCTCAGAGGGCTTTTCCAGCCTTTCTAATTCCATGATGGTTTGTTTTCTGCCCCCCCTGGTGTGGCAGCAGTGTCTGTGCCTGTCTCACCTCCACGGGGGCTCTTTCCTGCCTGAGTTACAAATTCCCGGTGTGAAACATTCCAAGTGTGAAACATTCCAAGTGTCCCAGCTCTAGGAATCCCACTGCTGCCGAAGGCCCAGCAGGCCCCATGGCTGGCAGGTGGATACCCCATGGGTTTTTGGGTTTGCAGGTTTTCAGTCATGGAGTTATCTGGGAGATTTTTTCCCTTTAAAAATCCCAAGAGCACCCCCAGCTCTCCCCCAGAGCCCTGGGATTCCCCTGGGGGTGCTGAGGCAGCCCCTGGCACGGTTCTGTGCACACCTGCAGACAGTCCTGGGCTCTCTGCAGCCTTTGTTCCAGCAGAGGGAAGGGCTGAAGTCAGGACCCTGAAGGCTTTCAGGGGTAAAACAGACAGGAATTACAGCTCCTGTTTACTCCCAAACCACGGGCCTTATTTCTCCTGAGCCTGTGACAGCCGGGGCAGCCTCACCCCATTGTCGCTGAGCTGCAGCAGCTGCCCTGGGAGGGGTTGTTGTGGTCCAGCCCCTGCCAGCCATGGGGCAGCCTCCACACTCCTAACTGTGCATTAATCCTGCTCTTTTCCATTGGCATTGTCTCTGTAGGAGCACTGGACAGGATGGAATCTGACTTTGGCTTGGGATTCCATCTGCTTGTAAAATCATAAAATCATGCACTGGTTTGGATTGGGATGGACATTAAAGCCCATCCCATCCCACCCCTGCCATGGGCAGGGACACCTTCCACTGTCCCAGGCTGCTCCAAGCCCCGTCCAACCTGGCCTTGGACACTGCCAGGGATCCAGGGACAGCCACAGCTTCTCTGGGCACCCTGTGCCAGGGCCTCCCCACCCTGCCAGGGAACAATTCCTTCCCAATATCCCATCCATCCCTGCCCTCTGGCAGTGGGAAGCCATTCCCTGTGTCCTGTCCCTCCATCCCTTGTCCCCAGTCCCTCTCCAGCTCTCCTGGAGCCCCTTTAGGCCCTGCAAGGGGCTCTGAGCTCTCCCTGGAGCCTTCTCCTCTCCAGGTGAACACCCCCAGCTCTCCCAGCCTGGCTCCAGAGCAGAGGGGCTCCAGCCCTTGGAGCATCTCTGTGGCCTCCTCTGGACTGGCTCCAGCAGCTCCAGGTCCTTCCTGTGCTGGGCCCCAGGGCTGGGGCAGCTCTGCAGGTGGGGTCCCACCTGATCAGGGCAGCGGGGCAGAATCCCCCCCTCCCCTGCTGCCCCCAGTCACTGCTGATGGTGTTAAAGCCCTGACAGTGACTGAGGGAGCTGGAACTGAGCTCAGCTGCATCTCAGACAGGTCCCAGGTTGCACTGATAATTCCATGTCCCTGCCAGGCATTCCTGGGAAAAGCCTTTTGGGGTGTCCCTGAATTAAGGCAGCCTCAAAATGCTCTCTCTCGTTTTTGCCTCTGCTGGGGCAGGAGAAAGGTGGAGCTGGGAGCTTTGGCTGCATCAGCAGAGCAGCTCTGGAAGGTCTGGGGAACAAGGACACGGGGGGCAGTGGGTTCAGAAGGCTGTGCCACACATCCCATCCTCCGTGGGGCATCCACAGAGGCCTCCGGGGCTCAGGATCTTTCCAGCCCTCTCTGATGCAGCCTCGTGCAGCCTCAGCTGGAGCTGCATCAGCCTCTGGGAGCTCCTCTGAAACGCAGCCCGAGGGAAAAGAGGCAAAAACCTGAACCGTTCTTGTTTGCTGTGCACAGCCCAGGCTCCTTGGCTGCTTTAAACTCCTGGCCTCGATTAGTAAAAGCTAAATTGTTTTCCTGTGGAATTGTTTGAGAGTAAAGAGAGGTCCGGGGTGTTAATTTGCTCTTTGTTTTTGCTAAAGGAACCACGGGGGGTTGGAGCCTGGCTGCTCCCTGAGCAAGGCAGGCAGGTTTGTGTTGGTTTGTTTGCAAAACAAAGTTTCAGGGATCGACTTTGCAGAGCAAAACGAGCCAGGATGGAAGAAAAGATGTGAGTGCTCTCTCATGAGAGCTTTAAAAGTCTGCACACCTCGCAGATGCTTTAGAAATTCAGAGCTGACCCTGCTCGCTTTGTTTAAAAAAAATTAAAATATAAATAAAATTCTGCTGCACACACCCGCCCCCACCGTGGCTTTCTTTGTGAGGAACTTCTGACAGACTCGGAAATGCTCTGGCTGCTGAATAAATTATAAACCCCATTCTCGGGCAGAGGCTGCACAGCCAAAAGCAAATTAAATCCTCTTCAAGCAATATCGAATGGAGACGTTTGCTTCAGTCTGAGGCTTGTGGATTCAGAGTATTTACCTTTTTCTCAGGCTGCTCAGGAGGGGGACTCTCTGCCTGGGAGCCCGGCTGGGGAGGGGTGGGTGGGACAGGGCATGCGATGCTCTCCAGAGAGGGCTCAGGAGCCTTTTCAAAGGCAGGAGAGCCCAGGTGGGCTGTGGGAGGGCTCCCCGGGCATCCCTTGCCATGGGCTCCAGGGTGCTGCTGGCTCTCCTCGGAGCAGGGATGGGCTGTAGGGGAGCCAGAGCTGTGACACAGAGCCTTGGTGGCCGCTGTGCTTTGGGAGCAGCCACAAGTGGCTCAGCAAAGATTCGGGAAGGTCTCGCCAGAGCAGTCCCCAAGGAGCCTCGCTGGGGGACACTTTGCAGTGTGTCAGTGACAGGAAGTCCCTGGGATGTCACACGCAGAGGAGGTGCTGCTGTCCCTGTCCCTGTGCCTGCTCAGCACCCCAGACATCCCAAATCCATGTGGGAGATGATGCTCCAGGTCTGCTGAGCACTGAGCAGCAGCAGCAGCAGCAGCAGCAGCAGCAGCAGCAGCACCACCACCACCACCACCACCACCACCACCTCTGAGCTGGGTGTGAGCTCCTTCTGGGCACCCAAAGCACAGAAATCAAGGGGAAAAGTGGGGCCAGAGCTGCTCCAACTGTTCTCTTTCCCCACAGCTGACAGGAGAGGCAAGAGTCAAAGGTTTATACATTAAATTATGTAAGGATTTAACAGCACTTTATGCTGCAGAGCAATCCCAATTCCATCCCCCTCCTGCCTGCTCCAGGGATGTGCCACTTCCAGCCTGGTGTCAGCAAAGCTTTGAGTTTATCGGGAACATAAAGGAGAAGAGATCCCCCCTGTATCTTCTCCACGAGCAGAGTCCTGTCAGAAATATTACAGATTGATCCGTATTTTATCTGGGAAGGAGGATGGCTCCTTAACATCATTAAGTGGTGACCTTTAAAACTCATCTTCTCCTGCCAGCCTGGTCAGGCAATGGATGGAGCTGAGACGGATGGAGGTGGTGGGGAATCAAATAAATTGTTTGCTGAGATCAGTGTGGGTGTGTTTGCAGTGGTGTGGAGGTCCCTGGGCCACTGTTCACTGTCTCTTTCTTTTTTACAGCAGAATAAATCCAGTTTGGTGCCCAAGATGAATTTTCAGGGCTATATGTCATGTTTTACAAGGGGCTGACAGCTCAAATTGGGGCAGAATAATGGTGCCCAGCCCGAACTCACCTCGATGACTTTATTAGATTTCTCATCCCGGAGCAGATGAACAGGCTGGGTTTGGGAGGTGTTTTCTGTTGGGAAGCTGATCCTACTTAGTCCAGCTGTGACTGTTGGTGTGTGGTAAATGCTGCCAGGCCGGGTGCCAGCCCCAGGGCCAGGCTGGGACATGCAGTGCTTCCCACCTGGGTGCTCAAGGGCTGGGGCCCGGCCACTTCGCCCCTGGGGCTGCTTCCTCACAGCCTGGCAGTGTGAAGGGGTCAGTCCCACAGGGATCTGGGCAGGATTGCCTTGGACCCTCTGAGTTTCTGGCAGCCCATGGTGATGGGGATCTGCTCCCTCATGCCCTAGCTGTGCTCTCCTATGTTTGGAGCTCCTGCACTATCCTGGTGCTGGGAAAACAAGATTTTCTCAGGGATGAAAGCGGGATCATGGCTGGCAAGTGCTGCCCCATGGCAATGTCCTCATGCTCCTCACTGTCACCTCCCCACTCCCGCAGCCGGGGATAGTGGAAGGTGTCCCTGTCCCTGGAAGGGGGCTCGGAACCTTTAAGGTCCCTTCCAACCCAAAATCCTTGATTCTAGGAGTAATTGCTTGGGCAGCAGAAATTCCCAAGAAGAGGCAAGAGAAGAGTGCGAAGGAATGAGGTGAAAGTCAAAGGGCTGCAACTCCATGAGGGGTTTCAGCTGCCCCAGGGCAGTGGGGACTGGTGGATCCTGTTCCCCTGGGGCTGTGGTCAGTGGTGTGGCTCCTGCCATCAGCCTGGAGCTGGATCCAGGAGGGAAAATCCCAGTTTGGGTCTGTTTCCATTAGTGCTGCTCTCATCCCTGGGGCTCCCAGCACAGCCTGGGATGGTGTTTGGGATGTGGGGTGGAGGGGAGGATGGGACAGGGCAGAGGGAGCCCAGGCAGCCTTGGTGCCGTGAAGGTCAGCTGCAGCTGGATGCTGAGCATGGACACAGCACGAGGCCACAGTGAGCACTTAGCTCTGGAGGAGGAGGAGGAGGAGGAGAAAAGGCTCTGTGCTGGCCCAGCACTGCCTCTGCTCCTTCCAGGACACACCAGAGTGTCAGTGTAGGGTGAGGTGCTTCCAGGGAGGAGCAGGGAAGTGCTGCATCCTTCCTCTGGCCCTTTCCTTGAGCTCTGAGAGGTCAGCGAGGACTCAGCTCATTCTGTGCACTCAGTGAGACCAAACCAGGGCCACAGGGACAGAGAAGCTGCATCCTGAGGGCTGACAGGCCCTGGGGACAGCAGGAATAGCTCAGACACCAGCACTGGTCCCCTCTGAGGACAGAAATTGGGGGTTTCCCCAGGCCCTGAGCTGTTGGCACAGCTCCTCTGCACCCCTGGGCTGGGGCATTTGTCCCTTGTCCCAGTGCTCCCAAGGGAAGTGAGGACAGAGTTCCCGTGTCTCCAGCAAGGATGTACCTGACTTTGGGATGTCTTTGCAGACTCAGACAGCCCTTAAAGCGGAAGGTTACCCTAATTTATGGGCCCTGGATTTATGGGAGGTATATATCAAGGCACAGTGTAATAGCTTTCCTGTGGCCCATCTCCGGGGGGGACGTCCTGGAGTCTCTGGGAGCAGGGACAGCTGTGGGAACACTCACCAGTGTCACTGTTTTAACTCCTTCACCTCAGCAGCATGGAAGGGACAATCCTGCCACTATCCCAGAGTGCCCAAAGTGCTGATCCTGTGCTGGGAGGAAGCTGGGAGTGGGATCCAAAGCCCTTTGGCTTCTGGCAGTGAATGGGAAACTGAAGAAGGGGAGATTTCCCAAAGCTCAACCCACCTGACTCCCTGCCCTTCCTGCAGGATCCTCCTGCAGTGCCCTTTCCATGCCCACCCTCTCTCCCTGCTCCTGACCCACCACGGGCAGTTTGTCCTTCCTGGCCCTCTCTGCTGGTACCCAGAGCTGGTGCTGCTGCTGGGCTCTCTCTGCCTCCTGGCCCAGCCCTGGGGACCTGCCCCAAGGTGTCCCTCCAGGCACTGTCACCTCCTGGTGCTCCTGCCTGTGAAAATGGCCCAGTGTCCCTTGGTTCGTGGGACAGGCAGAAAGGGGCAGATTGGCTCCTGTTTCACTTCCCATTCCCATTCCCAAAGCTCTTCTGAGCATCCTGGAGCCCTTGGGAGGGTGGGGATGGAGCTGTGGGGGTGATCTCTGTCCTCTCCCTGCCCCGTGGTGCTGTACCCGTCACCCACCCCCAGAGGGATGCCCCAGGGGCTGCCCTGGCTGGGGAGGTGCCAGGCAGGAGAGCTGAGCTGGGGGTGGCTGGGACCATCTGGGAACAGGGTCCTGGGGGCATCCAGCATTCAGCAGATAGGGTCAGCTGGAATTCCTCTGGGAGCTGGGAATGCCAGCAGCTGCTGGCTGCAGCAGCAGCATCCCAGTGGGAGCTGCTGGACTGGAGCTGGGGATCCCAGCAGCTGCTGGATGCCACAGCAGAATCCCAGTGGGAGCTGCTGGGTGAGCCTGGAGCAGCCCAGGGCTGGCAAAGGCTCTGCTGGGTTCGGTGCTGGCAGTGCTGGGGCTGGAGAGCTGTGAGGGCTAAGGTGGGCTAGAGCAGGCTGCATTCCCTGCAGGATAAATCCCTTTCTGACTCATTCCCGAGGCTGCAGGCAGGGCCTGGAGCAGCTGATGGTGCAGAGGCACTGCAAAGGGTGGGGAGAGGGAAAGGTGGGTGTAAGCAGGGTCCCAGGCCCTGGGTGCTGCACCCACCAGCCCCACCCAGGGTGGAGCACAAACCTTCCTCACATCCCAGAAAGCAGAAATGGCTGGAGCATCTCAGCTCCCTGAGCCTTTGCTCTCATTGAAATCCTGAAAAGCCTGAAATCAGCAGGAATTCCTTGGATTTCTTCACAGACCCACCAGGGCAGGCCGAGCCCTTTCCCATCCAGCTGTCCCTCCTGGCTGGAGCTGCACTTTCAGAGCTGCTTTGCTGTGGCTGTAGGAGGAGGGGGTTGAAAATCTGCTATTCCTAGGGCCCAGGCTCTCCTGTTCTTCCTCCTTCTCCTCCTCCTCCTCTGCAGTCCCTGTGTGGAAATGGCTGTGCCCACTCAAGAAGTTGGCACTGCTGCTTGAAGATGTTCTGCTTCTTTAACGGAGCCTCAGCAGTTACAAAAACTTGTCTTTAAAAATTCATGCTGTTCTGTATCATGTTAAATATTTATTCTAAAGGAACAATGCGTTCCCCCCTCCCCCCTTCTGCTATGATACCTATTTTGCATATGAGCTGATTAATTATTAAGCATCTACATTTTATTTTGACAAACAGAAGATGTGCTCCAGTCAGTTGGATGCTGTTGTGTTCTGCTGAGCTGTGAATTCACCTTTCCTCTCCAGGCTCACAGATCCTCTCTGGTTGTGTACTGGAGCTCCCCCACAGCAGGAATCTGAGCTGGCCTTGGCCAGTCCTGGACCTTCATGTCCCTAACCCTGCATAGCCCTGGCCACAGAGAAAACTGCAGGATCCCCTTTCTCTGCTCAGCCAGCAGGGAGCCAGGGTGGTTTCCTCAGCCCCAGGTGTGTTTTTACCTGCCCTGGCACCTCACTGTGCTCAGGTGAAGGTGATGAACTTTTCCTGACGGAGACATCCCCCGAGGCTGGGGCAGGAAAAGGTGGTGCTGGTCTGGCCGGGCACCTGGGGTGGCCTAGGGCAGCAGTGAGAGCCCAGTGCCAACTTCCACCCCTGGTGAAGCAGGGAATGAGGGAGAACCTGGATGTGCTGGGCCCAAGACAGCTGTGCCCCAGCTGGTTCCGAGCATGGAGCTGCTGCATGACAAACAGGGATGGTGGCACGAGGCCCCAGAGGACATTTCCTGCAGTGGAGCTTTGAGCTCCTCCAGGGAAGCCACTGCTGAAGCCGAGACTCAAATTCCCTGACTGATTCCCTGGGGTGGGAGGGCAGAGCCGTGTCCTTGAAATGGGGAGCTGCCCTGGGGATACAAGCAGGGCTGTCATTCCTGGAGCCCCCTGGACGCTGCTCCTTTGGTCCAGTTCCATACCTGGAGCCTCCTCCCACGGGAGTTCTGTGGGAGAGGGAAGCACAGTGCCTGCAGCTCGGTGGGACTGGAGCCCAGGTGTGTGCTTCTGCCAGCAGGAATGGGCCCCTTCCCTGCACAGCAGCGCCGGCAGACATGGGATAAGTGGAGAAAAAGAGCTCTTGGCACCCTGAGACCCTGTCCTGGCACCGCTCCTCTGACACTGCCAGCTCGGGAACGAGGGCTGAGCAAAGAGCTGGTCCCAGGGCAAACTCGACTCTAGGATTATCAGGAATTAATCCTGCTAAGAAAACGGGATTACTGTTCAGGAGAGATGCTGAAAACCCAGCATTTGTATTCTTTGGGAGATTCCAGTGTTAGCCCCTCTTCTCCCCGCCCCAGATTTCCCAAGGAAGAACAAAAATAACTCTGAAGTTTTCCCATGGAAATGCGATCTCAGCTGCTTTGCAAACACGGGAGCATCTCTCTCTCTCCGCGCTTCCCAAGCAGGCTTTGCACCAATAAAAACGCGGCCACGGGATCCATTTTGGAGTTGATGTTCAGGAAACCAGGAAAATGAAGCAATTGTGTTGAGGCATTTGCTTGGGGGGCTCTGCCAAAACAGATGTGATCGCTCAGTGTGTCCCTTTCCAAAAGCCCTGTCAAAAGCCCCTCCTCTGGCTCCACCCCCGGGACTGGAATCACAAAATGAAGAGACCGGGCGAGGCGAGATTGCCAAAACATTTGGTGCGGATTCTCAGTGAATCTTTGTCTCGGGATGGGTTTGGAAGCGCCGTCACAACGAGCAGAGGCTGCCCGGGGGCTGTGGGTGCGCGGGGGATGCGCTCTCATTAACAGCTTCATTAGCGAGCGGCGGGGGCACGGGGGGCCGGCGCTGGCAGCGCGGATGGAGCGGGGCTGGAAGGTGTCGGAAAGAGCTGAGCGGGTGATGGGAGCCCCGGGAGAGGCTGGAAAAGCCGGCACCACCGGACCGTGCTCGGCTCGGCAGCAAATGGCCCGGGGCAAAGCTGGCCACAGGAGCTTGGTGCTGCTGCTGGCTGTGCTCGGCAGGGCAGTGGAGGGTTCGTGTGATCCGTGTGCTGAACGCCCCCGGGGTCACTCTCCCACTGGCTGCACTGGAATTCCAGCAAAATCCTGGAAACCTGAGAGTGGAGAGGGCAGCAAGCATGAGCGGGGCCCTTGTCCCATCGCTGAAGAAGGAGCTTTGAGCAGTGCTGGGCTTTGCTGCCTACCCCACGTGTCATCACCTGATTTTAGGAATTAAAGGGACCGTGAACGTTGGAAGTCCCACCTTGAAAGGGGCAGTTTCGGGGTGTCAGGCACTGACTGGAATAGAAACAGGGCTGTGACATTTCCTCAAGGACCCAGAGCAGGGACCTCTGATGGGGGGGAACTGCAGGTTCAGAGTCCAGCCTGGGCCTCACTGCTGCAGCCTCACATTGCTCCTGAGGGGCTCTGCTGGAAGAGGGACAGAGCAGGGGCCCAGCGGTGGAGTGTCTCAGTGGAGGGACAGGACAAGGGGCAGTGGATTTGAACTGCCAGAGGATGGGGTTAGATGGGATATTGGGAAGGAATTGTGCCCTGGGAGGGTGGGGAGGCCCTGGCACAGTGTGCCCAGAGCAGCTGTGGCTGCCCCTGGATCCCTGGCAGTGTCCAAGGCCAGGCTGGATGGGGCTTGGAGCATCCTGGGATAGTGGAAGGTGTCCCTGCCATGTCAGGGGCTGGGATTGGATGAGCTTTAAGGACCTTTCCAACCCAAACCATACTGTGATTCTGTGCCACGGGAGAATGGGAAAACTCTTACAGACGCAGTTTCAGAGCCTCCCCTGCCTCTGTGCCAGGGCTGTGCATCAGCAAACGCTGTCTGGGAGGGCAAGGCTGCCTGGTTCCCATTGATAAGGCTCGGGAGCAATGCCATGAATGGGGCTCAGCAGGCAAGCACAGCTACAGGGGTTGGGTGCAGGAATGCAGGCTGGATTTTGGGCAGGCTGCCCTGCAAGGCACCAGCTGATGGAGCAGCTGCTGCTCCCCCCCAGCCTTTGTGGCTGTGGTTGATCCCTGTGACTCACTCCTGAACCGAATTCCCTGGCTGGAACCTGGGTCTTGCTTTGCCATCTTGTGCTGGATTAAAGAGTGCCCAGTGGTTTCCTTCCTTGTAGGTGCTGAAGGGCTGTTATCAGGTCACCTTTTAGCTTTTCTTTAGGGACAGTCAGATCAGGTGTCTTTACTTCATGCCATTTGTCCTGGCTCTTGGCATCATTTTAGGCTCTTCTTCACAACTGGTCCAAGTCTTGCGCCTTTTCCTGAACTCCCTTGGGATAGTTTTCCACTGGAGCAATATTCTAACCCTGCCTTCCTTTTGGTGCAGCGTGGGCCAGTTCCCTTCTGGACTTGCAGAAGGCCGCCCAGGTGGGATTAATTTTGGAGTTCCATCCCAGCACTGTGGCTTGAGCTGACACTGGCTGGAAGCTGCACTTTTTATGAGCAGTTGCTGGGTTTGGACATACCGTGCCAGACTCATGGACGTGTGGAGCAGGAAGAGCTGCATCTGCTGTGTTTGGACATGGAAAATGAAGTTTCATTTTACTTTATTCACCTCTCTGTGAAGCTGAATCTTGGCTCAGGGCTCATCCAGGAACATCCAATGGCGGGTGGCAGAGGCAGGGCTGAGCTCCATCCCCATCCCTGCAACAAGGAGTGGAAACTGGATCCTGGCCTATTTGTGGCAGCTGGAGGGAGCTGCATCTTGAGGCTTCCTGGGCAAAGGGAGGGAAATCTCATTCTCCTGGAGAAGCCAGGAATGCCAGCTCAGCTGGAGAGAGGAGACATTCCAGGGCCTTTGCCCATCCAAGAGAGCTGGGGACCATGGCCAAAGCAGGGAACTGCTTGTGCAGCCCAGGCCCATCCCTGTGCATCCCTGGGAGTCCTGCCCTCAGCATCCCAGCCCCCTTCTCCTGCTGCAGAGAGCAAGGGTAGTGCACTGATGGTGAGGGAAAGCAGCACTAAGCCTTGCACCAGAATTCACTTGGGACCAACTTGCAGGGATGAGGGATTGCCCTGGGCACACTCAGCCACCTCCTGCTCCTCCCAAGCTGGACATCACTGCTCAGCTGTGCTCTCAGAGCCCTTTCCTCTCCATGTGGATTGTAGCCAGGATTGGATCAGTGGGTTCCCAGGTCCCTCTGACTGTTCCACTTCTGGGAGCTGTGGTAGGTCCATGAGAACTTCCCAGGATGTGGTTATCCTGGGATGTGGAGCTAAAACCATCAGGGTCCTTCAGCAGGGCCTTCAGGGCAGTGACAGTTTTAGATCCCAGTTTTAAGTTTGCAGGAGACAATGGCTGCTGCCTGAATGTCAGGGATGTGGTGGGAAGTGCAGGGGGGTGTGAGCGCTGCAGGTGTAACCAAGGCAGGTGTGAACCTGCACAGAGCTGCTCCAGGTTCTTCCCCTGCCCTGCAAATCTCTCCAGTGAAAGCCCTCTGGCTCTGCTGATTCTCCCCCTCTGTTCACACTGAGCTCCAGGTGCTTCATAGAAATGATTTGTTTCCCTGAAAAAAACTGCATTCCCCACCCCTGACAGTGTCCAAGGCCTGATTGGACGGGGCTTGGAGCAGCCTGGGATAATGGAAGGTGTCCCTGCCTGTGGCAGGGGTGGGATGAGATGGACTTAAAGGTCCCTTTCAACCAAAACCATTCTGGGATTCTGTGATTCCATGAAAGTGAAAAATCAGTATTTTCACATCACCTAGGGCAGGGGATGAACAGATGAGCAGGGCTGGAGGTGAACCAGGAGCCCTGAGAATAGGAGCCAGCCCCTCTTCTTTGGCACAGGACCCTTTCCTGAGGCTGCCAGCACTGCCTGGGACAGACTTTAGACATGGGATGGCTTTCCTTGGGGCTTTCCGGACAGCCAGGACAACCCTGAATCCCGGGATCTCTGAGCTCTCCTCCTGCTGCCCCTGTCCTGGCTGGCAGCAGCAGAGGGGCTGGGCTGTGGGTCCCTGTCTGCAGGGAGGGCACAGAGCTGGTGGCTTTGCTCGTGTATGAAAGGACACAGAGCTCTGGGAGCTGGGCAGGACAGTCTGATTTTAGACAGAACGGTCTCAAATCCTACAAAACCTCCTTTCCAGGAGGGACAGCACCCACTGACCTGTGGTTCACCCAAAGGAGCCTGGTCCTGTGTCCTCCTGTGCTGAGCTGCTTGGTGTCTGTGTCCTTGGTGGCTCTGAGCTTCACCTGCCCTGTTCCCTGTTTCCCTCCGTGGACGATCTGTCCCCACCAGCAAGGAGAACTTCCCTCAGCTGCAGGGAGCTCCACATCTCCCGAGGATCCTCCCTGATCGCATCAACACCTCCCTCAGCCAGGGGCTTGTCCTGCTGCAGGTGACAGTCAGTGACACTCGGCTCTGCACAAACCTCCACGCAGGCACTGCATGCTTCCCTCCTTTCCCATGCTTGGCCGTGTTTCCTGCAGGAATCCCCTCCCCCACAGGTTCTGCAACATCCATTTCAGGTGTTTCCATGGGTTTGAGGCCGGGGAAGCTCTCCTAGACAAAGTGCAGGGAGGGTAATAACTCCACCCTCTCCCACTGTCTGCTCCTGGCCTGTCTCCTGGGAAAGCCCCCTCTGTAAATAGCAGCCTGAGTGTTTCCAGATTCCAGAGTAGTTCAGTAAAGAATCACATCAAGGGCTCTTAATGCTCGACCTTTCCCCATCTCCCTGCAACTCCTGAGTGTGAGGCTCAGGCGGGGAAGTGCCTGGGAACCCTTCTGACCCTGCACAGCCTATGCTTGGCAGAGAGTGGAGCTGCAGCTGGACCCCAAGGGACCTGCCCTGGTGTCCCCAGCTGCTGCTTCTGAGGGCAGCTGGGAACACCTGGGCCACCCTTTGCAGGGCTGGTGGTGAAAGGCACTGGCAGACCTCTACACATGGCTCTGCCTCGGGCGTGGGGCTGGTGCTGCTCTGGGAGGACAATGTGGTGGATCATGCTGGGTCATACTGGGTCGTACTGGGTCATACTGGGTTGTACTGGGTCATACTGGTTCGTGCTGGGTTGTACTGGGTCATGCTGAGTTATGCTGGGTCATACTGGGTTGTATTGGGTTGTGCTGGGTCATACTGGGTTATACTGGGTTGTGCTAGGTCACGCTGGGTTGTGCTCGGTCATACTGGGTTATACTGGGTCGTACTGGATTGTATTGAGTTTTACTGGATCATACTGGGTTGTATTGGGTTTTACAGGGTCATACTGGATTATGCTGGGTCGTACTGAGTTTTACAGGGTCATACTGGGTCATGCTGCTGGTTTGGGTCTCTGAGTTTCCCTGGATGAAGTCAGGGGAGCCCAGTGATTCCAAGAATGTGGCACTGGGAGCTGGAGGAGGCAGGAGGCCCCTGGGATCTGTGGAAGGGCAGAGCTGGGAACTCCACAACTCCCTGACAGGAGGGGGCAGCCAGGGGGGTCGGGCTCTGCTCCGAGGGAACAGGGACAGGAGGAGAGGGAACGGCCTCAGGCTGGGCCAGGGGAGGGTCAGGTTGGACAGCAGCAGGAATTTCTCCATGGAAAGGGTGCTCAGGCCTTGGCAGGGGCTGCCCAGGGAGGTTTGGAGGGTCCATTCTTGGAGGGGTCCTGAAAGTGGCACTCAGAGCTCTGGGCTGGGGACAAGGTGGGGATTTGGCATAGATTTGGCATAGCTCCATAGGTGACCCTGGAGCTCTTTTCCAACCTGAATGATTCCATGATTCTGTGATTCCACACTGCAGGAGCAGCTCACACCAGCACCGTGCAGAGGCAGGGGCTGTGTGGGGCAGGATCTCTTCCCAGAAGGTCATGCCCAGAGCTGTGGGTCCCGTCCCACTGTGGCCATGCCAGCCCCAGCTCCAATCCTGCCTTGGAGCTGGAGGACTTTGGAGTGGCTCAAGCACTGGGACACCGGAGTGCAAAGAGCTCCTTTGGTTGGCAGGGGTTGGTGTCAGCAGCTGGAGCTAAAATCCGTGTTTGAGGAGCAGGAGGTGGCTCCTGGGACAAGGAGGGGGGCAGGTCTGGGGCAACTGGCAGAGTTGGCATTTCCCTCCTGAGCAGTTGTGAAACAGAATTAAATTCAGGGAGTTTTATTGTGTCTGTTTTTGAGGAGAAACAATTTTCCCCTAGGGCTGTCCAGTGATTCCAGGCAGGAATGCTGCTGCAGGGACAGGGTGTTGTCACCTGCTTTGCCAGACCCCTGCTCACCCTGGCACACACAGGAGCTGCAGGACAGTGCCCAGGCCATGGCTCCATTCCTGGAGGGCTGGGAATGGTTGGACCTGGTGGTCTTTTAGGGATTTTCCAATCAGATTTCATGCCTGCATGCCAAGAGGAGGGACATCCTCCCTGAAGGCACACGTTGGACACTGTTCCTGACCCTGCTGGAGGATCTGGTGATCCAAATGAGCTTCAAAATCCAGCTTTGCACAGAATTCCCTGGGTGTGAGGCGGCAGTGGCTGAGCTGTGGCCCAGGGTTGTTGTGTGCAGAGAAGCCAGGGTAAGCACAAAGCAACTGGGGGAAAAAAAAAAAAGTTTTAAAAATTTAAATGAGTTTTATTTCTTTTCATGTTGCAGGGCTGCATTTTCTTTCCCTCATTTTCTGCTCCTCTTAGAGGCTGGTACTGCTGAAGTGGTTGTTTTGTGCTTGTTCCTTTAATTAGTTTCTTAGCAGCTTCCCAGCTTTCCTATGGAGACTTGTTCTTCTTCTGAAGTTGATTTCTTAAGGTTAGGCTTAAAAAAGCTCATCCATACGGAAAGACATGAAGTGAAAGGGAAGGCTTGGCTGTAGGAATGATGCAGACACGTTTGCTGAGCCTCGGTGTCCAGTTCTGATGCACTGGGAGAGATCCAGGGGCTGTGATTTGACCTTACAGGTCACAAAGATTGATTATCATCAATTATCACAAAGATGATCAGAGGGCTAGAGCACTCTCCCTGTTAGGAAAGGCTGAGAGATTGGGATTATACAGCCTGGATAAGAGAAACCTCTGGAGAGAGCTCAGAGCCCCTTGCAGGGCCTAAAGGGGCTCCAGGAGAGCTGGAGAGGGACTGGGGACAAGGGATGGAGGGACAGGACACTGGGAATGGCTTCCCACTGCCAGAGGGCAGGGATGGATGGGAGATTGGGAAGGAATTGTTCCCTGGGAGGGTGGGGAGGCCCTGGCACAGGGGGCCCAGAGAAGCTGGGGCTGCCCCTGGATCCCGGGCAGTGTCCAAGGCCAGGTTGGCCGGGGCTTGGAGCAGCCTGGGACAGTGGAAGGTGTCCCTGCCATGGCAGGGGTGGCACTGGATGGGCTTTGAGATCCCTTCTCACCCAAACCCATCCATGATTTTATATCCAATCAGAGTTTCCAGGATGAACTTATTGGGATTTGGGCACCTCAGGCATTGAAATTCTTCAGCAAACCCTTCCCTATTCCCATTGGCTGGAGCATGAGGCTGGTTTTATCCTGCTCCCTTTGGAAATGTCAGCCCGTGTGCACAGGAATTTTGCAGCCACTTGGTGCCTTGCAAGCCAAGATCCCTTTTCAATGCTAACAAGGAATCAATTTGTTTTGAATGTGCAAAGATTTTATGCCACTAAGAGAGAAGGGTTTTTAATATGGATATAATAAGCCTTATGCTATGTCCATGGTTTGAATAATCCATGGATTTCTCATTGTCCTGCTTCAGAAAAGATGCTGGAGTAAAGGAAAAGTTGCTGAGAAGGGTAGCCAGGGTGACCAGAGGGCTGGGGTGGGGAAGGACTCTCAGAGAGGTTTTACACTTTTGGAGACCTTTTTGCCAGAGGTGCCCGGGGCAGGGCAGGGGGATGCTGAGGAATTGGTCACATTTTTCACCCTGGTGGCACTCAAGGAACAGGTGAGGCTGGAACCCAGCCACACATCCATCACTTGTGGAGGGCTTTGCCTCAGCATGCTGTGGGAGCCAAAGGACAGAGTGAGTTTGAAGAGGGGAAAGGCAAAGTGGCTGTCTGGGATCCATTGTGGCCGTGGAGCAGGTGGTGCATGTGAATAATCCCAAATCTGGAAGTCTTCAAGTGCTGCCTGTTCCCTCTGGCAGAGTGACAGGGCAGGGCTGTCACACTCTGCCCTGTCACCTGCTCAGACCCACGTGGAGCCTCTGCCTGTGCCAGAGCAGGATGAAAGCCCCATGATCTTTGTAGAGCCTCAATATTCCAGGGCTTGTACAAAAAAAGAATTTTAAAAGGGTTCACAGGAGCAGCCAAGACCCAGATTCTGAGCTGCTTGGGTGCTGCAGAAACAGGCATTTAACTTTTAGAAGCTGCAGATTTTGTCCTGGCTGTCTTTTTTTTTTTTTTTTAATGGTTTTCTAAAATTACCAAAAAGCACCCACAGATGGTGGATTTCTGATTGGTTTATTGTGTGTGAGTGTGAAAATCCACAGCACGTTGGTGCTCCCTGCTTGGTCTCCAGAGACACACAGACCCTGCAGCTGATTGGTGAAATGAATAACACAGAACTGTGGGATGGGTTGGGTGGGAAGAGACCTTAAAGCTCATCCAGTGCCACCCCTGCCATGGCAGGGACACCTTCCACTGTCCCAGGCTGCTCCAAGCCCCGTCCAACCTGGCCTTGGACACTGCCAGGGATCCAGGGGCAGCCACAGCTTCTCTGTGCCAGTCACAGGGATCACATGGCAAACATAAGTACCCTAAATCATTGCAGGTGTTCTGGAAGAGTCAGAATTCTTTTTAAATGGAAGATCCCAAATAACATTATTGACCTTCCCAGTTCTCCGTGCTCTGCTCTCTCAGCTGGAAGCTTTGCTGGGAGTGGGATGAGAACAGGAACTCTCTTTCCCCAAGCTTGTTCCGAGCCAGGACCTGGCTGTCACCTCCCAAGGATGTTTCTGTACTTAGGACACCTGATGTCACCAGTCCACAAATGCAGGGAGGTGACAAATCTGTCCCAGCTTTCCATCCCCTCTCTGTGTGTGCTGGGGTCAGAGTCGCTCTGGCTGGAGTTCGTGGCTCCTTCAGCAAGTTGCTGTCACCACTGTCCTGCTGTCACCACTGTCCTGCTGTCACCACTGTCCCTCTGTCACCACTGTCCTGCTGTCCTCGTTTGGGCTGGGATAGGATCCCTTCCTTCCGGGAGCTGGTGCAGGGCAGTGTTTGGGATTTGGTGTGAGGGTAATATTGAGAACACACTGAGGCTGTGGTTGGTGCCAAGCTGTGCTTACTCCAAATCCAGGAGTTTTCAGGATCCCAGGCTGTGCCCGTGAGCTGGGATGGAACATGGCCAAGAGAGCTGACTTGCACTGGCCAGAGGGATGTTCCACACCACAGAAGGTCCTGCCCAGTGTATGAACCAGGGGAAGGGTGCAGTCACCATCCCTGCACGTGCAGGTGTGACGATGGAGGGACAGGGTTCAGTAGTGGCC
Source organism: Falcunculus frontatus (assembly GCA_013398115.1). Classification (NCBI taxonomy): domain Eukaryota; kingdom Metazoa; phylum Chordata; class Aves; order Passeriformes; genus Falcunculus; species Falcunculus frontatus. Next base: position 480,948 of record VZRV01000863.1, read on the forward strand.
TGGGCAAGGTGTGGTTAATGAGGTCAGTGCTTGGACTCAATGGCCATGGAAGTCTTTTCCAGCCTTAACTTTGTGATTGTTTAGTGCCTGAAGGGGCTCCAGGAAATCTGGAGAGGGACTTGGGACAAGGGATGGAGGGACAGGACACAGGGAATGGCTTCCCACTGCCAGAGGGCAGGGATAGATGGGATATTGGGAAGAAATCTTTGGCTGTGAGGGTGGGGAGGGGCTGGGATGGAATTCCCAGAGAAGCTGTGGCTGTCCCTGGATCCCTGGCAGTGTCCAAGGCCAGGTTGGACAGGGCTTGGAGCAGCCTGGAACAGTGGAAGGTGTCCCCGCCCTTGGCAGGAGGTGGCACTGGATGATCTGTAGGGTCCCTTCCCACCCAACCCATTCCATGATTCCGTGGTTCTGTGACTTCTTGTGTGTGCCCTTGGCAGGGAGAACCACAGAGCTCATGTGCAGGGTCCAGAGATGTCCTGGGGCCTCTGGCATCACATCCATGCCCATCCCAGACACCATCTCAGGGAGCTTTTCATTCTACTGCTGTTGGAGCTTCCTCATATTGGCATCCTGCTGCTGCCCCTCGAGCACCTGAGGGCCTGCTGAGGAAATGCTCTTCAGAAGATTTGAGAAGGAATCTCTTGGATAAGAAAATGAGACCCTCAAGTGCTGGTTTTCTGCCTGTTTGCCTCTTCTTGCAAGAGGCAGTTGAACTGCAGGGGGAAGAAGGTGTTGCAGCTCCCACACTATACCAGGCCCTCAGTGTCCCCACTCAACTGATTTTTCTCCTCCTTCCCTTTCCACAGGAACCTTTTCACTCCTTCACAAAGAACTTGCAATGAGAGTGTTTCTGAAATCATTGTTTATTCAATATTTATGACAGCCTTGGAATGCAAATTAAGTTGCAACAAATGAGCACACAGGTGGGTACTTTGGTCCCACACAATTCCTGAATTACATTCCTGGAACCCTTGTTTTTCATTTTTTCCTTGCAATGCTCCGATGGTGCTTGGGAGCTCCGTACTTCACCACTCTCTGTGAATTTCCTTCCATCCCTTTCCGCAGTTCCTCCAGCAGGAGTGGGAGTTGTCCCCCTGACCTGGACTTGATACAGTTTGAGCAGGAAGACAATGGAATCATGGATGGGTTTGGGTGAGAAGGGACCTTAAACCCCACCCAGTGCCACCCCTGCCATGGCCCGGGACACCTTCCACTGTCCCAGGCTGCTCCAAGCCCCATCCAGCCTGGCCTTGGACACTGCCAGGGATCCAGGGGCAGCCACAGCTTCTCTGGGCACCCTGTGCCAGGGCCTCCCCACCCTCCCAGGGAACAATTCCTTCCCAATATCCCATCTATCCCTGCCCTCTGGCAGTGGGAAGCCATTCCCTGTGTCCTGTCCCTCCATCCCTTGTCCCAAGTCCCTCTCCAGCTCTCCTGGAGCCCCTTTAGGCTCTGGAAGGGGCTCTGAGCTCTCCCTGGAGCCTTCTCCTCTCCAGCCCCAGCTCTCCCAGCCTGGCTCCAGAGCAGAGGGGCTCCAGCATTTGGAGCACTGGGATGTCCTGCTGATCTCTCCCAGATTTCTGATTTGACATCTCCAGCATCTTGGAGTGCCTCAGGATGAGGTAACCACTCTGCCACAGCCAGGGAGATCTGTTATTGGCATCAAAAGGTTCAGGGTATCTGTGAGCCGTCTCAGTGAGTTCTTGGTCTGGACATCCCCTCCTTAAGCCCAGGCCCAGCAAAGCCAGGTGTGGGTGCTGTGCCTTCCCTTCACCTCCCTGCTCTCCCGTGAGCACCTCATACGAGCCCAGCTGGGTCCTCTTCCTCTCCTTGTCCCCACACACAAACACTTTCTTCGGGGCTTCCCGAGGGATCCTTTCCCCATGGGCATGGAACTCCCTGATGCCAGTGTGTGTTCTCCAGCCCAACTCTGCCAGCGTGGTGCCCATGGCCCACTCTGGGTTCACAGGTGTGTGAAGAGATGCTCCCCTTGATGCCTTGATGGGGCTACCTAAAACAGAGGCCAGACAAAATTAAGAGAATTAAAAGCAGTGATATTTATTGAAGGGCCTTCAGGTACATTTAGGGCAGTCAAAGCCCCCAGGGGCTACACCCAAAATGGACAATGGGTCACGGGTTTTCAGACTTTTATAGGTTTGGTCCATTTGCATATTGGGGGTTAATCCTCCAATTACAGCTTCAGGGGATGAAGTCATTCACCCCAAGTTTGCTCCTCCCAACTCACTTTTGTTTACATTTCTCAGGCCCTGAGACAGGAAAATGTCCTTGATTCCCAGGCCTGGAGAGGAGTTGTTTTGTCTGACTAAAATGGGAGAACAGCAGCTGACAGGCTGTGTGGAGTTTAGAGTTACACACTAAAGAACTGCAGGATCACAAATATATGGAAAATAGAAAAGCTAAAATCCTAAGGCATTGCCCTGCTCTGTCTTGCAGAGGCCCAGCCTGACATTCTCCAGAGCAAAGGCTCAAACAGGAGCATCAAAATCAAGCAAGAAGAACCTGTGTTTGTAGCACCAAAACTTTGCTGCCTTCTGAATTTCCCTCCTCTGGCAGCTGCAGTACAAATGAGATCATCAAGATTTAATTCAGCCTGTGGCTTGAACATGATCTCTGTACTTGTCCTGCAGCCCTTTCCCTTCTCCATCTGCCTCCCTGCCTGCATCTCAGCACGGATCAGATCCCAGCTAGCTGGATGGGATCGAGCTGTTGTCCAGCCAGGAGCCACATCTTACTCTCTTTTATTGCTTGAACTGTTTTTTATTGCTCAGGTGTTGTGGAGAAGGAGCAGCCGTGATTTCCCCTGTGCCCAGCCCCACTATGCCCTGCCACCCCTGGGGTGCCCAGCCCTTCCCTGGATGCTGGGTTCACATTCCCTGTGCCCTGCCACCCCTGGGGTACCCAGCCCTTCCCTGGATGCTGGGTTTGCAGCGTGGGATGAAGTGTCCAGAACAAGAGCTCTGAGCACGTCCCTGTGCCCTTGCTCCAGCTGGGATAACATTTTGTCCCTCTGCCATGCTTGCACTGAACCCACAGGCATTCCTGACACCTGGAGAGAAGCTGTGGCACTCCCAGCACTTCCTGCAGCTCTGGAGTGTTCCAGGATCAGCCAGGCTGGGGCTGGGGCTGGGGCTGCTACTCCACGTTGCTCTCAGGGACAAAACCTCTGTGGGTGGAGATTTATCCCTTCCCCTTGCTCCTGAACAAAATCCTTTTGGGCTGCCCGAAGGCTCACCTGCCAAGTAAATCATGTAACCATGGAATCTCCTGAGCTGGAAGGGACCCACCAGGATCACCCAGTCCAACTCCTGGCCCTGCACAGACACCCCAAAAATCCCACCCTGGACTTTCATGTCCCACCTTGGAGTCCCTCCCTGGCAGGGTTGGCACTGGGTGTGCAAGGAAATGTCTTTCCAGTGTCCGGAGGAGATGGCAAGAAAGATGTGGGAGACAATTTAAAGGGCCTGAAGTGCCAGGACAAGGGGGAAGGGATTCACACTGATAAAAGAGTAGGGTTAGACGGGATATTGGGAAGGAATTGTTCCCTGGGAGGGGGGGGAGGCCCTGGCACAGGGTGCCCAGAGAAGCTGTGGCTGCCCCTGGATCCCTGGCAGTGTCCAAGGCCAGGTTGGCCGGGGCTTGGAGCAGCCTGGGACAGGGGAAGGGGTCCCTGGGCATGGCAGGGGGGGCACTGGATGGGCTTTAGGGTCCCTTCCCACCCAAACCATTTGAGGATCCTTTGATGATTCCATGACCTGGCCCTGTGGGTGGTGGGGCAGCCCTGGCAGCAGGGACAGGGAGCTCCCTGGGGCATTGCAGAAGCCGAGAGGATGTATTCCCTCTGTGCTAGTGGATCCCAGTGTGGAGAAGGCACTGTCCCGGTGTCCAGGAAGCCAAAGCCACCCTGCTGGCCCTGTCCCATGTCCTTGGATGTGCTGGGCCCTGAACAGGACATGGCATCGCATGGCACTGGCTCCCAGGAGAGCAGCATCAATTCCAGGCGAATATTAATCCTAACAGGAGGAGGCAGAACCATTGTTTACCCTGCTTTTGTTAATCAGTTTGTTTCTCTTCGTGATCCCGAAATGAAATTAAAAGGCTCTGTTTACACTGCTGAATTATCATCTGCTCCAGCAGGTAAAATACTTTGGTGGAGAATTAATGGAGCCACGGACAGATTTGTGTCAAAAATATGTGCATATTTTCCCAGCGAAGGATTTGTTTAACTGAGCTGGAATCTCATGGCTTTGTGTTTAAATAAAACATCAGCCACCAGCCACCCACACAAGCTGCTGGAGGCTGTGGCCCTGGAATGAGTTCACCTTTAAAACAGCTGAGCTGGAGGCTTTTCTCTTGCTGCATTCGAGGTGATGCTCCAGGAGCAAAGGCACCCTTGGAGTGCAGTTGAAGGATTTGTAATCTTCTTGAAGGAAAGATCCAATCCTGATGCCAAGGAAAGACAAGGGAGTGTGCACAGGGCTTGTTCTGAGGCTCTTGTGCTGAATTGTGCTGGGGGCAAGATGGGTATTTCTGTCAAATTCTCTCCTCTCGTCCCGCAGCACAACCCAGCACAGGGCTGGGCCCTTGGACCTGCCTCAGAAGGCTGAAAAGAATCCAATTCTGATCATTTTTGCTCCAGCAGCACTAAATTTATAACCCACCACAAGGAAGACAAGATCTAAAAACCAATTTAGCAAAAAATAGCCTTTGCAACTAAAAATTAATGCTTGGAAAGGCCTAAATGAAGCTTGAAAATAGCTTTTTTTCCTCTCCAGCCGATGATTCACGTGCCTATTTGCAAACAATTCAAACGCAGTAAATTGAGAGGAAATATAAATCAGGTTCCTAAGTGAAGCTGCATAAATCCAATAAATGATTGATGAGAGGATCCTGTTTTAAGGCGCTGCTGTCTGTCTCCAGTGCTGAGGCAGAAAACAACAGGGCCTTCTCCTCTCTGGCCGTGCCGAGTGGACCAGGTGGCCCTGACCTCTGATCCCCGCTCAAGGGCAGCTGCAGCTTTCTCTGAGCACCTGGCCAAGCTGCCCAGACACAACTGCAGAGCAAGACTGTGCTCCCCCAGGGCCTGGCACAGATCCCTGCAGACTCTCCGCAGGGAGCCAGGGCAGCCCTGCAAAGGCTTCGGGGTCCCCAGGAAATGTGGGCACTGACTTCTGACAAGGGCACAGAGTGACAGAACAGGGGGGAATGGCTGTAACTGGGATGGAGTAGATTTAGATGGGATGTTGGGAAGGAATTGTTCCCTGGGAGGGTGGGGAGGCCCTGGCACAGGGTGCCCAGAGAAGCTGTGGCTGCCCCTGGATCCCTGGCAGTGTCCAAGGCCAGGTTGGCCGGGGCTTGGAGCAGCCTGGGACAGTGGAAGGTGTCCCTGCCATGGCAGGGGTGGCACTGGATGGGCTTTAAGGTCCCTTCCATCCCAACCCATACCATGATTCTGTGATTCCATGGAGCAGATGCTGCAGTGGGTCAGGAGCCTCTCTGGCTCCAGGGAAGAGAGCAGCCCTGTCCTGCAGAGGACAAACGCTGGCTCTGCAGTAAGACTGCTGTGTCACACCACTCTTGTGGCAGGTCTGGGGCTGGACAGGCCCTGGGGAGAAGCTCTGGTCCCTTTGTGCTCTTGGGGACTCAGGGCTGTGCGTCCTGCTGGCACCCAAGGGCAGCAGGAAAGGTGGCTGGAGCTGATGCATTCCCAGAGCTGATGGCTGTGGCAGATGAATGGCAGTGCAGAGACCTGAAGATACTACCAAAAATCCATCCAGGAATTGCCCCAATGCAGTCAAGGTTCCTGCAGTCTGCCCTGGGGCTGGTGGCACAGTGAGGTATCCAAACCTTTGCTTGGGGGTCAGGGGATAACCAATGTCTGGCTCTCGTGGTACATCCGGAGGTGCTGGGAATAACCAGGGCATGGCAGCTGTTCACCAGGGAGGGGCTGTGGCCAGATCACCTTTCTCACATGAAGTTCTTGGTCACAGAATCCCAGAATCTCTGAGGTTGGAAAAACCCTCCCAGACCATGGAGTCCAAGCTGTGCCTGATCCCCACCTTGTCCCCAGCCCAGAGCTCTGAGTGCCACATCCCGGCCTTCCTTGGACACCTCCAGGGGTGGGGACTCCAAACCTCCCTGGGCAGCCCCTGCCAAGCCCTGAGCACCCTTTTCCATGGAGAAATTTCTGCTGATGGCCAACCTGAGCCTCCCCTGGCCCAGCCTGAGGCCGTTCCCTCTCCTCCTGTCCCTGTTCCCTGGGAGCAGAGCCCGACCCCCCCCGGCTGCCCCCTCCTGTCAGGGAGTTGTGCAGAGCCACAAGGTCCCCCCTGAGCCTCCTTTTCTCCAGGCTGAGCCCCTTTCCCAGCTCCCTCAGCCGCTCCTGGGGCTCCAGCCCCTTCCCCAGCTCCGTTCCCTTCCCTGGACACGCTCCAGCCCCTCCAGGTTCTTCTTGAACTGAGGAGCCCAGAGCTGCCCCAGCACTGGGGGGCCTCAGCAGTGCCTCAAGATCTTCATTCCCTGTTCTCTGTGTGACAGCAGCTCCAGTGACCGTGCCTGGAGCGTTGGGATGCTTGTGCTCCCACCTGGCTCTGTCCCTGGCTGGAGCTCCTGTGGGAGGGGCAGGGCAGTCAGCAGACCCTGCTCCTTCAAAACTCCTCCAGAACTCCTCCAAAACTCCTCCAAAAGCCCTCCCAAACTCTATCCTGTGACCTGGTGCTGGCTGTGAGCCCAGCCTGCAGGGCACAGTGATGGATCAGCGGCTGGGAAATGGAGATTCCAGCTGCCAGCACCCTGCCCCCAGCACAGAGCTGATCCCAGAGCATCCCCAGTGCCCTCAAGTGCCCTGGGTGCCCGTCCTGCTGGGACTGAACATTTCCAGAGGCACTGGCAGAGTGGGATGTGTCAGACGCTGCTGCAGCCCTGAGGGCACATCAGGAGCAGCTTTTTCCATCCCCACAGAGATGGGAGCATTGGGAATGGGACCAGCCTTAGAGGAGTCACTCTGCAGCCATGTGGAGCACGATAATTTTGAGGTGCCTCCTTTTCCATGTGTCCTAGAGCCCTCTGAGGAACAGTGGGGACCATGAGGGGCAGGGCTGTGCCCCGCCAGTCCAGGGCACATCACCCTGAACAGGCCTTTCATCTCATTGCCCTCATCCTGCCCCGCCAGCAGCATCCCAAAGATGTGAGAGGAGAGGATGATTTGCTTAAGGAGGCATCAGTGCAGCCAGCAAAGAAATGCCAAGGTGCTGGGAAGAACCAGAACAAAATCCAGAGCCTTGTGATGGGGAGGTTCAACCACTTTTTCAGCATGTGACAGGTCAAGGCAGCTGCCACCAGCTCCTGCTCCAGCCTAGCATAAATCAGCAGCAGAGGAACACAGTGACTTGTCTCCACTCCAGGTTGTCCCTCTTTGGAGCTGGCACTGACATGGTTTTCATGAAAAATTTATTTTGCAAGAAAATGGATTTTCAATCAAAGCAGGCGTTTCTGCATGAAATATTGTTTGCATTGACATTTCCCCATTTTTTTTTCAATGATACACTTCCCTTCCTTCCTTCTCCCACTTTCTTCCAAAGAGACAAGCCCAAAAATAATTCAGAGGCAGTGTTAATTTTTCAGTGAAGGTGTCTGGCTTTGGGTAACAGAGGACTGCATATTTTGAGAGCAAATGATATATTTTCCCTCCAAACTGAGGAAAAGTCAGTTGTCAGAAATGAAACCATCAACGGATAATGGAGTGGGGGTATCAGAACAATCTGGGGAAGGGTTTGCAGAGAGGAATGGGGGATGCTGTGTCCCACAGCCCCTCAGCCCTGAGCACGGGGAGGGGATAGCAGTGTCCCTGCCCTCAGCTGCATCCTCCTCCTCATGACCTGGAGCCCACGATGCCTGCCCTGTGCTGGGATTCCCTGTGCCCATCTCCTGCTCTCTGCCCAGTCCTTGGTTTGATCCTAATGAGGCTGGATGAGGCACCTAATTAAGGCACCTAATTAATTCACTCTGGTGGCAGATGGTGTTGGGCACTGTCTGGGTCCCAGGGGACACCGGCTCCAGAACGGAGCACATTCCCAGAGGCCCCATGTGGGCTGGCTGCTGCTGGGGCCATGCCAGCCCCTGGTGCCCTGGATTCAGCTTCCTCTGCCCTATTTCTGCCTGGTACACTGAGGTGCCAAGGCAGGCCCAGCTTTCCAAAAGTATTCCACAGGCAAAGGCTTTCCTTCTCCAAGCCATGGTGGATCGTCCTTGGATGTGCCTGGGAACACAGGAGCATCACCTATGTGTTCTCCATCTTTTGGGTGCCGGGCTGCACTGGTGCAGGGCTCAGGGCCAGCGTGAGGGACTGCAAGGGCACTTGGAATGTTCAGCTGGAGCAGACTGAGCTCAGACCTCACCAGGGACTGCAGCTCCTCCCAAGGGGCAGCTCTGATCTCTGCTCCCTGGGACAGGGACAGCAGCCAGGGAGCGGCTGGAGCTGGGCCAGGGCAGGCTCAGGCTGGAGAGCAGGGAAAGGTTCTTCCCCCAGAGGGTGCTGGGCACTGCCCAGGCTCCCCAGGGAATGGGCACGGCCCCGAGGCTGCCAGAGCTCCAGGAGCCTTTGGACAGCGCTGCCAGGGATGCCCAGGGTGGGATTGTTGGGGTGTCTGTGCAGGGCCAGGAGCTGGGCTGGATGGTCCTGGTGGGTCCCTCTCAAGTCAGGACATCCTGTGATTCTGTTATTCCATGAACTCATAACCTGTGATCCCACAGCAGCCCTGAGCTGGGTGTTCATCCCCTCTCCCTGAGCCGGTGGGGAGCAAAGGTGCTGGAGCCAGGGAAGCTCTGAGGCCGTGACTGTGCAGGGCAGGTGGAGCTGCTGAGGCACTTCCCCCCTTTTCCTGCATGGGGGATGCTCCTGACTGCCCTTCCAAGGAGCAGAGCCAGCTCCAGAGGGGCCTGGGGGAGGCTCCCCCTGCCAGCTGTGGCTGGCAGCTGGCTGGGCATGTGGCCTTGGGAAATTCTTTCTGTTTTCCAGCTCTTGCTCTTTTGCAGGGCTAGCAGAATTTCTCAGTGTAGAGACATTTGTCAATTTGCATAATTAAAGCACTGCAAACTCATCCAGATTCACAGATCCCTGCGCTGGCTCCCTGGAGACTCCCCACTTCTCTCCCATGAATTATTTATCGGCAGTGCCGGTTCTAACAGGGCTCTTTGTCTGCGCCTTTTGCTCCACTTTTCGATGCTCCCAGGTGGAGATGAGGCCGCTCCTCTGAGGCAGAGCTGGGGACAGGAACAGCTCCACGTCCCTGAGCCCTGCCCATTCCACTCCTCCAGGTGGGAACAACGGGAATTCCTGGAAGCTGTGGGGGGCTGCCGGTGAAGAGGGAGCTGAAGGTGTTGGGTCCAAGGCTGGACTCGGTGATCCTGGATCTCTTTTCTGGCCGTAGGGATCCTGGAAGTGAGGTTCCTGTGGAGATGCAGGTGTCTGGAGGAGGGCAGCCCCAGGGTTGTCCCCACACTGCTTCAGGCCTCCGGTGCATCAGCTCAGGGTGCCTGGCACCTCTGTCCCCGTGTCCCACCCAATCCCTGCATGGGCCCTGAGGGCTGGGAACGTTCCTCCACATCCCCTGTGCTGGCACTGCTGGGGCACCTCCAGTGCTGGGGCAGCTCTGGGCTCCTCAGTTCAAGAAGAACCTGGAGGGGCCGGAGCGTGTCCAGGGAAGGGAACGGAGCTGGGGAAGGGGCTGGAGCCCCAGGAGCGGCTGAGGGAGCTGGGAAAGGGGCTCAGCCTGGAGAAAAGGAGGCTCAGGGGGGACCTTGTGGCTCTGCACAACTCCCTGACAGGAGGGGGCAGCCGGGGGGGGTCGGGCTCTGCTCCCAGGGAACAGGGACAGGAGGAGAGGGAACGGCCTCAGGCTGGGCCAGGGGATTTTCAGGTTGGATATTGGGAAAATTTCTTCATGGAAAAGGGTGGTCAGGCCCTGGAACAGCTGCCCAGGGCAGTGCTGGAGTCCTCATCCCTGGAGGGGTTTAACAGCCACGTGGATGTGGTACCTGGGGACATGGGTCAGTGGTGGCCTTGGCAGTGTTACGCTGACAGTTGGACTCAATGACCAACCTTTTCCAACCTTAATGACCCTGTGATTCCATGATTCCAGGAAGGAAAGGGACAGTCTGGGTAGTCACTCTGCAGCCAGGCACCCCTGTGTGCTCCGCTTCTCAGGGGCTGCTTTGCCTCTGGTGAGAGCACCCAGTGACAATTTTCTCTGGCCAGAAACCACAATTCCCCGGGTCAGGCTCAGGAAAAAATTGAGATAACACAAGGGAGAAGTCAGAGGGAGGGAGAAAGGCAGGAGCAAGTGGTGAGTACACAGAAACCTCGCCTGTGTTTGCAGGCTTTCCCTGCTGGAGTCAAGTGTGTGCTTGTAAATCCCACAGCAGAGGAATACAAATATTTGTGCTGTGGAAACACTTTCCGTGAAGTCCTGGAGCTCCCCTGCTCAATTCCTTTTAGCCTTTCACAGGCCTGTTGTGCTTCCCAGGCTGTAGGACATGGAGCTGCTTTTGCAGGGGCAGGAAAAGGGGGAAATGGTTTTGAATTGAAATAGGAGAGATTTAGATCAGATGTTGAGAAGGAATTGTTCCCTGTGAGGGTTGGGAGGTCCTGGCACAGGCTGCCCCTGGATCCCTGGCAGTGTCCAAGGCCAGGTTGGCCGGGGCTTGGAGCAGCCTGGGACAGTGGAAGGTGTCCCTGCCTGTGGCAGGGAGATGAAATGAGATGGGCTTTAAGGTCCTTTCTCACCCAAACCAGTCTGGGCTTCACTGGCTGAACTGGGAGCACTGGGAGTTGGCACTGTCTGGGAAATTCATGGTGGTTTTTTTGTCATGAGCCCTTGTGGCCATGGCAGCGGGGCTGGGAGGTCTCCTGGGAATGCTGGTGGAGGTTTCCCTGGATGTAGAGCCGAAGGCCGGGCTCTTGGAGGCTGGAATGTTTATTTTGGCGAGCCCAGTAGTGCTGTGCTCATAACAAGGTGTGATCACGCCTGCAGAGAGAGGCCCCCAAGAATAATTTTCAGCTCCCATCCCCTTGCTTGCAGCAGACAAGGCGAGAAATGGTACAATGCAGTTGGGGGCTATTGTGAAAAGCCTCTGCAAAGGATTTCTCACAGTGTGATGGAAGCTGGAATATTCATCTGGGCGCCTTTGGTTCTTTATTTTTATTTATTTTTTTATTTATTTATTTATCTGGTTTTCCCGGAGCCTGCTGTTGCTGATGTATTATTTATACAGCAGGAAATTAGACTCTGAGGACTCAAGTATTCTTCAAATAAGCTTCCTAATTCTGTCAATTAAGAATGTACAGGCTGCTGGGGCTCTGGCAGGGGATGAGCCATGCAGGACTGAAAGCTGCCCCTGGTCATTGCTCTGATGTGCTGCTGCAGAGATTTTCAGCTGGAGGAAAAATCTCTTGGTCCCAAAATCAAAGGTGTGAGATGCTGGGAGCGTTGTATGGAGCAGCTCTGGCTGATTCCAGGGGGACAGCCAAGTTCCCTGTGCTGTGGCAGGGGAATGCTGAAGTGCTGAGTGCATGGTCGCTCGTTGTTCTGCTCTGCAGTGAGATCTGGGGCTTTTCCCTGCTGGTGACAAACGGCTGCCAGGGTGGGAGCCTGTCAGGGATGAGTTCGGCGTCATTTACTCCCTAATTAATGCAGTAATTCTTCATGTGCTCCTGGTGTAGCTCTAGAGCAAATTAGTTAATGTCTAATTAATACATAAAAGAACATCTTCCCTCCGTCACTGCCTTTCTTTAACCGACCCTTTGGAAACGAGTTTTTGTCCTTCTGCACCAGGGCTGGGGGTCTGTTCCCAGCACAGGGCTGCAGGATGGGCTGTTCCCACCTCCCACAGGAAAGGGAATTCATGGGGCAGAGGGAGCAGGAAGAGCCTGTGTCCAGTATCCATCTGGGAAACGGAGTGTTCCCTTCCACCTGCAGAATGCTCGGCCCGAGCTGTGCCCGACCATCCCAGAGCCAGGGAAAAGCCTCGGGGCAGCTGGGACTGAAGGAATTCTTGCCAGCACATTCCCAGTGTTCTGGTGTATCCCTGCACGGGAATCCAGCAGGGGAAGAGCTGGATGCTTGTCCTGCCCTTGGGTAGCTGTGAGAAAGGAGAGACCTCTCAGAGGTCACCCATGTCCCCTCCTGCCTCTCCTGGCCTGGACGGTCTCCCTGGCACTGCAGGCACTCCCAGGGCTCTGGCTGAGGGAAGGAGCTTTATGGCTGCAGCACAGTTTTTCTTTTTTATCATCACAGTGGATTTAATGTCCACTGCAGATGCAGATCTCTGCATCTGGAGCAGGGGTGGAGGCCTCTCTGCCTGCTCTGCTCAGGAACCCTCAGGACATGGACACGGACACAGCCCTCAGGTCCTGCCAGGGCACAGGACAGGACTGTCACAGCTGCCCTGGGGCAGGGCTGGCTGGCTGATCCCTCTGCTCCTGGGGGACTGGCAAGGAGCAGTCCAGGAGAGGATGGATTCCCTTGTGCCCCTGCAAGTGTGGAACCAGCCCCTGTGCAGGCAAAGATGTCCCCACCACCCTCCAGCCCTTCCCAGTCCCCAGTGCCTCGCAGGGGACACTGCAGGGACTGCCTGGTGCACATCCTGTGCCAGGTGGGCTGGGGATCCCCAGCCACAGAGGAGCAGAGAAATAATTCCCATAGAGGGTTCTGTAACCCTTTGTGGCCTTGGGAGTGGATCCCTGCTCCTCTCCTCTGTCAGCTCAAAAAGTGTCCCCTCCCGGCCCTCTGCAGCCCCATCCTTGAGGAAAACGGGCTGCTGGAAGCAGGGGTATGGTTCTGGGAGCAGGGCCATGGTTCTGGGAGCGGGGCTGTGATTCTGGGAACGGGGCTGTGATTCTGGGAGCAGGGCTGTGATTCTGGGAGTGGGGCTGTGATTCTGGGAGCAGTTTGATCCTGACAGCAGAGGAGAGAGATGAGATAACCCAGCCCTTTGGATGCACACACAGAACCACAGCTCCCCAGCCCCACAGCACTGCTGAGCCGTAGGAAGTGCCATGAGCTCGTTGGTGCTTGGAGAGGTGGATGTGGGAAGTGTCCTCTTCTGTTTTCCATGGAGCCGGAGCCAAAGCCAAACCCACGGGTGTGTCCCTGTGCAGGCAGCTTGGCATGAGCAGCAGAGGTGCTGGAGGGTGGCAGTGACCCCGCAGTGCTGGGGGGAGGCACAGTGTGGCCCCTGTGCTGCTTTCCCTGGGTGCAGCCTCGGGGTCCCTGGGAGCAGGGTGGGACAGAGCAGAGCCATAATGGGAATCTCCCACCCCACCTGATCCAGGGGCTCTCACCTTTTGTGGCCCCGGCAATGCCCAGCCCCTCCCTGGGGGCTTTCCAGGCCCTTCATCCCAGTGCCTGGACCTTGTTTTTCCCTTCCTCCCACAGGATGCAGCACTTTTGGCCATCTCCATCTCCCCTCTGTCCTCCCACACCTGCAGAGAGGTCCTGGTGCCTTCACTGCCCTTTGCCCTGGGGCAGGTTTCCCTCTGTGCTCTGTGGGGCAGGAGCAGCCCATCCTCCTGGTGGGCACAGCCTTGGATCCTTCAGGAGAACAACAAATCCATAAATTGGGAGCAAAACTCAGCTCGGAGCCACAAATGCTTCAACCCCTGTATTGAGCTGGAGAGAAAAGCTGCCAGCAGGCCCTGGCTCACAGGCTCCTCCTGCTCTGAAGAAGCTCATGGAATCTAAACCACATGTGGCACCGGAGTTCTCAGTGCCCTTCATGCTTGTGGGGGAATAAAGGCTTTTCTTCTCAGCTCTGCTGAGCGTGGGGCCGAGACTCTCCCTCTGCTAGCACAGTGTTTGCTATGGAAACCAGGCCCTGCTCTGACAGCTCCAGCCCTCAGCCAGCCAGCTATCACAGACAAGGCTCCAGCATGGCAAACAATGAGCAGGAGAGAGACCCTGAGCCTCTGCTGCTCCTCGCTGGGGCACATGTGGGGCAGCTCCTTGGTTTTCTGGCCTTGCTCCCAATTTGGTTGGGCAGGAATGGAGAGGGGGACTCTGCACAGGGAGGGCGGGACAGCAGAAATCTCCCCATTCCGCTCATTTCTGAACTGATCCTTTTCTCCTCGTTATTTCTCTCCTCAATCTTTTCCAGCCCTTCCAGACAGGGATGCATAGAGATATCAGGCAGTGTTTTAAGGAGGCAGCACACTTACAGGACTAGGAGATGTGTCAGTAAAAGTTTGGATTATTCCTGCCTTTCTGCTTTTGCCAGGAGCGTGGCAGGGACCTGCCAGGCAGCTCCTGGGAATGTCAGAGGCTGTGGCTGAGAAGGAAGAGCTGGACAGTCCTGGGGATCATTTTCCTGTCGTTCTCAGATGCCTCTGCCATAACAGGAATGTCCTGCAGTGCTCAGGAATGGGGGAACCCATCGGGGCTTTGCCTGCCCACATTCCCCAGCCTCTGCTCCCAGGGCTGTCCCGAGGGGAGCAGTTCCCTGAAGAGCCAGGAGATAACGGGGAGGAGGCTTTGTAAAACAGGGGGGCAAAACCTCCTCCTCTCAGGGCCCACAGGGCCTCACTGGAGGCTCTTGCAGGGTGTCACTGCAAACACAGAGGGATCAGCCCCATGGGGATGTGTTCATCCAATCTCCTTGTCCAGTGACGTTTACTTGGGCATTTGAAAGTCCCTGCAGGTCACCTTTGCACTCAGTGGAGTCCAGGGTGTGGTGTTTCCTCCTGAACTGCTGTTTCCCAGTCAGCCCAGACTGATGCCCTCCCCAAATCCGAGTGATGAAATGCGACTGCAAACACCACCCGACCTCTGGCACCTGTGGTGCACAGCAAACCCCTGCTTGAACCAGAGCTGGCCCTTACAAAGAGAGAAAAGAATTCATCCTTCCCATGGCTCAGCTCCAGGACCCTTTCTGGGGAGTCCTTGGCTCTCCCATTCTCCAGCCAGTCCCGCATTTCAGGCAGGCAAGGCTGAACTGCCTCTGCGGCTACACCAGCTCTGTAAATCACCTCCCCCCGCCCGCCTGCCCTCCCCAGGAGTGCTTAAATCAACCCTAAATGAGCTCTTTTAAGGAAATGCGGGCAATCAGCACAGAGTTATTGCGAGGCACAAGGGCTTTCTTAAAAGCGACGAGCACTTATTGGTCATCTGCGCTCCAGAAGGCACAACCCTGTAAATCAGAGCCCGCGGGTGGGGTTGAGCCGAGCCTTGAGCTCAGCCTGGGCTGGAGGATTGTCAGCATTGTCCTCCCTCCCTGCTGGCTTTCCACACCATCCCCTGTCCTGTCAAACCATCCTCTGTCCTTTCAAACCATTCCCTGTCCTTCCAAACCATCCTCTGTCCTTTCAAACCATCCCCTGTCCTTCCACACCATCCCCTGTCTTGTCAACCCATCCTCTGTCCTTTCAAACCATTCTCTGTCCTTCCACACCATCCTCTGTCCTTTCAAACCATCCCTGTCCTTCCAAACCATCCTCTCTCCTTCTATACCATTCCCTGTCCTTTAACACCATCCCCTGTCCTTTCAAACCATCCTTTTCTGTGCTCAGGCTCTGGTTTTGACCCCTTCTCCAGCTCTTTCCACCCTGCCCTGCTTGGAGTCTGCCTGAAATCACAAAATCATGGAAAATGGTGCCCTGTTCCTGAGGAGAGGGCTGTCGCTCTCTCCGGGGGTGACATGATTTGGGAACCTGTCCCTGTGCCTTTCCTCATCCCCCCTGTTTGCAAACAGCAGCTGCAAACCTCAGGAATGGGGAAGGAGATTCCCAGAGAACATAGTTTGGGATATTTCTATCCCTCTGTCTCTCTGAGGGTTGGGTAGAGTTCATGTTTTCATCTCCTTTGCCAGAAAAATAAAATAGCATTATAGAGAAAGGTGTGAGGAGCCCCTGACTCCAGCAGCTGGCACCTCAGAAAATGTGCTCAATACCCTGAGATCGGCACCAAACCCTGCAATGTGAGAGCTGCAGCGGGGCAGTGCCACACATCCCCTGCCCTGGGCTGAGCTCAGGGGGCTCCTGCCCCCTCCCTGCCATCCCTGGGCAGACGGGGATGGAGCAGCCTGTGTTTAACGGGAACATGGGACACTCTCCAGCAGCCTGATCCCTTCATTTCCTCTTGGTGCTGGCAGTGAGTGACAGCTCCATAACCTCCTGTGGGTCAGCCTCTGTCAAGGAAACCACAGGTGATGTCTGCAGTTCCTTCTCTGAATTTTCCTGCTTTAAAGGCATTTCAGAGTTCCCTCTTGTCTGTAATGTCAGGGGAGTGGTGATGAATGTCATCCCTCCCCCAGGATATTGTACCTGCAGCTAAGTGTGGGTTTCTGACAGGCTGGGGTGTTTTTGGGGTGCAGAAAGGGGAGCAAGAGCTGGAGTTTAGCACAGGGAGAGGCTGCAGCAGAAGTGGGAGAGCAGAGCTGAGTGGCAGCTCTTGGGAAGACGATGTCTTAGGATGGCAAACCCTCGGTGACCTTGCTCTCTCCAGGGCCTGACAACTTTTCACTCAAGTATTTATTATCTTTCCACACCAAATGTGCCCTATTGGGTGCCCAAACCTGGTCATGGTCACCCAGCCAACCCCAACTCCTCAGTTCCAGAGTGCTGAGCCACACGACCTTGCTGGGTAATGCACAGCTCCATTCCTGCTGTGCTTAGGGGATGTGGCACCCACGGGATGCTGTGTTAGAGCTCCTGAGCTATTGCAGTCAACGTGAGAAGTGCTGAAGTCAGTGAATCTCATCCCTTTCCTCAGCCCTGGGGGAGGGGGGTGTCCCCAGGCACAGGGACCTGCAGGGATGCAGCACCCAGGCTGCTCATGGGTGTTTGGGGGGTTTTCTGTTGGATGTTTTGGGTGCAGGATGTTCCTCACAGCTCGGGCTGCAATAAATGATATTCATCACTGCTGTCAGTGATACTGGCACTGCCTGCAGCCCAGGGCTTGGGAGAGCTCTGAAAATCATGGAATGGTTTGGGTGAGAAGGGGCCTTAAAGCCTATCCCATCCCACCCCTGTCCCTGCCATGGGCAGGGAGACCTTCCACTATCCCAGGCTGCTCCAAGTCCCATCCAACCTGGCCTTGGACACTTCCAGGGATCCAGGGGCAGCCACAGCTTCTCTGGGAATTCCATCCCAGCCCCTCCCCACCCTCCCAGGGAACAATTCCTTCCCAATATCCCATCCATCTCTGCCCTCTGGCAGTGGGAAGCCATTTCCTGTGTCCTGTCCCTTCATCCCTTGTCCCCAGTCCCTCTCCAGCTCTCCTGGAGCCCCTTTAGGCCCTGGAAGGGGCTCTGAGCTCTCCCTGGAGCCTTCTCCTCTCCAGGTGAACATCCCCAGCTCTCCCAGCCTGGCTCCAGAGCAGAGGGGCTCCAGCCCTTGGAGCATCTCCGTGGCCTCCTCTGGACTGGCTCCACGTCCTTCTGCTGTTGGACCCAGGGGGGCTGGGGTACTGCTCCAGATGGAGCAGGGGTCAGCAAGGAATGAATTCCAAATACTTCATGGCAGCCTGAGGGTGACACCTGCCTGTGCTTTGCTGCCAGGCTCAGAGATGGGGGAGCCAAGGCAGAGGCTGAGATCCATGGTCCAGGCTGCTGCCAGCGGCCACCCCACATGATGGACAACTGGGAAGGGAGAGGGAAATGGTGCTCTGCAGCTTTTCCTTCCCATCCCAGATGCATCCAGCAGTGCAGGGATCCTGAGGGAGCATGCAGAGGACAACAGGAGCACACGGGGGGAAGGAGCCCTTTTCCCTCCTCCCTTCTCAGCGGAGCATTTCTGGTTTTTAATTCCCAGCTGTGTCATGTCAGATACAGGAACAGTCCTCAGAGCAGGGCCTGAAATAAACCTTCTCCTTCTGCTCTCTGTCCTGCTTTCCAGTTCATCTCCTGTCTCATTTTGTGCAAACTCTGGTAGTATTTGCCATGCAGAACTGTTTCAATTTCCAGTCCTTCTTGACAAGGTTCATGACCCAGCCTGTTCACTCCTCTCGAATCCACTTGGATGTGGCTGTGAGCTGGAGAGTTCCATGCTTGAGTGGCCCCCCTTTCTCTGGAGCCTCCCACCAAGCACTGAGATGCTCAGGGATGCACAGGCACAGCTTTAAGCTTAGGAATTTGCCTGGGAAGTGTGACACCAGGTCTGAGGAGGAGCCTCTCCTCGTGCTGTGACACCCCTGCATCAACATTATCACTGTGAATCAATGCTGGTGCTTTTGCAAGAAACTGGTGGTTTTTAACCTGCACATGGGATCTGAGCTCTACTCCCAGGATTTATGTGCCTTGAAGAGCACCTGAGGGATGGCTCTCCTCTCTGGGCAGGTGTGGGGCCAACAGTTGTGAGAGTGTGGCAAGTGTGTGAGCAGAGCTTCATCCTGCAGTGCTGGGACAGAGCTCCAGCTGATCATCCAAGAGGGGCTTGGTTGTTAAAAGATCACGATTTACACCCAGGGGCTTTGCTTTCCACCCTTTGAATTCGCCTTCCCATTTTCCTAGGACCTGTGCCATTCTGTGCCCATGGACTCACTGCTGTTCAAGGGGTCTAAAATGTTCAGATCTCTTCAGAAGCAAGATTTTCTCAATTGACATCTCAATATTTGCTTAGGGACAGAGCCCATCAGCATCTGGGTTTGTTTGTGCTGTGCTGTGCTTGGCCATGGTCCCCAGCTCAGCTCTTCCTGAGCCCAGACGGTCACACCAGTGCTGGGGCTGGGACTGGGCTGGCACCAGCCCTGGGTCTTTCCCATCAGCTGAGGTTTCTGGAGCTGATGTCAACTTTCCTTGCAGTCTGAAGTTGTTTTCTCTCTCTGTAATGTCAGAGTCGCCGCAGAGGCCATGCTCTGAAATGTCACATTGTTTGTGCTTCCTCCGGGGGTACCAGGGCAGCGATTTCAGCTGAAGGTCAGCTCAGACCATTCCTCTTAAAGGTTGGGCCTTCATGCAAATGTTGGTAACGATCTCAGGCAGAGCTGTGGCCCCTTCCCTCCTCCTGCCTGTCATTCCAGACAGTCCCGGGGACAGGGTGAGGGATGGAAAACTTATCCTGGGCTCCAGCTGATCTCCTCACCTCAGGTGGGCGAGGGAAATGCGGAAGAGGCAGAGGTGGGAATGGGCTCTTTCAGGTGATACCCCACTGTGTGGAAAGCTGGGTGGGATCCTCTGCTCCATCAGAGCCCATTCAAATGTTCTTTAAAGTGGCACAGGTTCTCAGAGTCTCCCATATCACAGTCACAGAATCCCAGGAGGGGTCAGGTTGGAGGGAGCACAGAGGGTCACTGGTGCCACCTCCCTGCCCCAGCAGGGCCATCCCAGAGCACAGGGCACAGCAGTGTCCCCACAGCTCTGCAATATCCCCAGGGAGGAGACTCCACAGCCTCTCTGGGCTCTGCTCAGGGCTGGGCACTGCCCAGGGCACAAGTTGTGCCTCCTGTGCAGGGGAATTGCTGGGCTCAGGCCCTGCCCGTTGCTCTGTGCCATTGCTGGGCCCCCGGAGCAGAGCCCGGGCCCTGCTCGGAGCCCTCCCTGCAGCCAGGGACAGCCAGGCCTGAGGGCCCCTCTCAGCCGGGCTCCTCTCGAGCCTGAGCAGCCCCAGCTCCCTCGGCCTTTCCTGGGCACGGAGATGCTCCAGGCCCTTCCTCAGCTCCGCAGCCTCCAGGAGCTCCACCACAACCCAGAACTCAGCTGAAGCCTCGTGGTCTATCCGTCTTATCCTGGAGGGTTTCTCCTCTCGGATTAGGGAGTTTATAACAAGCTCACAAGTCAGAAATGCTGGTTTCGTGCCTTTTGTTTTTGATTTCACTCTGCTGCTGAGCTGCTCGTGCTGGGTGAGATCTGATTGGTGGTGACACAATGTGGATTCAAATGAGAGCTCGGGAGCTGACAACCTCTTATTTATATATGGGTCTGTTTTTTTAATCAGAGCTCTATACCACTGATTTATTAATTTCTGCACGTCTCAGATGCACCAAGGCTTACAAGCATCTCAACAGAAACCTTTTGTGTCCCTGCTTGCCAGGGCTTTTCAATTCTCTCTTTCTCATTTAGATTTTCTTCTCAGTCTCCTGTAAATGCCACTCAGCCATGGGCTTTGCTCCTATTGTGATTGTTAGGAATGGCTGAATTCCCACCCCCAGGCAGGAGGGATCCCTTCCTTCTCCACTTGTAGGTCTGCTCCTCCCAGCATCCAGGGATTATTTTGACAGCTTAGAGAAATTGCTTTGATTTTGTGCATTAATGCTGCTCTCAAGCCTTAACACCTTTTTTTTCTCCGAGTTTGCTTTGTTGCCTCGTCTCTGCTGTTCAGGAGCTGTTTTAAGTAGTCAGACTTCCACATTTGCCTTGACTGTCTTCTCCCTCTTGTTTGAAGTCCCTGCCTTTAGAAAAGGATTTAAGTCATTTAGTCTTTCACTGCTGTGGTTTCAGAGAGCACTTGGACTGCAGCTGGTTTAAGTTGGAGGATTCCAGGGAAGTTCTGACTCTGGAGAGAGCAGAACTTGGGACAGACACACTCTGCACGTTTCTGCCTTGGAAAGGCGACATTTTGTTGTCTCCTTTTCTCCAAGCATTTTCTCCTGAAACATTTCTTTTTGTGGAGCACCAAATGTCCTTCCCTTCCTTTCCCTTGGGTAGGGATGGCAAAAAGGAGGCCAAACAGTGCTGACCTGTGGTGCTGTGCTGGTCTGAGGGATGATTTTACAGCCAAATCACAGAATCCCAGAATGGTTTGGGTGGGAAGGGACCTTAAAGATCATGGAATTCCACCCCCTGCCATGGCAGGGACACCTTCCACTGTCCCAGGGTGCTCCAAGCCTCATCCAACCCAGCCTGGACACTTCCAGTTGCTGTGTCCCAGTGTAACACAGACATTGAGCTGGGACTATTTTGCCCATAATTTCATGGGTTTTTTGTTTTCCCAGCTCTTTGCAAGCTGCCAGGGGTTGTCCCGGTGTGCCTTTGCTCTGGGTCCTTGTGGTACCCCCCTACAGGGGGTTCCCGTCATGGCACAGCTCGGTGAGGAGGTCAGTTTGAACTGGAGAGATCACACAACATTCTTCCCTGCACTCTTTCCATATCTCCTTACTGATGAGCCCTGGAAGTCCTGGAAGTGCAGGTCCTCCTCCTCCAGCTCAGTTAATTCTCTGTCCCACACTGCTTCCTCCTGTATTTCCAGGATTCTCCAGCTCTTTGGATACACAATTAAGACATTTCCACCTGTGCTGCTCCAAGTTCATCTGTGGATAAAGCTCTTTCTCTCACCCTTTCTCTGAGTTTCTGGGTGTTTTGGTTAAGGAAGAACATCAGCCCCCAAGAGCTGCTGGAACAGGGATCAATAACAATTGGGTTCTTTCTGATCGGCTCCAGGAGCCCCAGGCAAGGAGTAACATTTGGCAATACAAGCTGAGAGCAAAAATTCCCTCCCACGTCCCCCCACCTTCCCTCTCTCATTACCAGGCATCACCTCTCAGCTCCTGGCAGCTCCTCACACACGACTCTTTCATCTCCAGCCTCTCCCCTTCCTGATGAGGTGCAAGGAGGATCATTTTCCCCACAAGGAGCAGTTTTCCAGCCTAGAACAATCTGCCAGCTCTTGCCACAGCCCTCCCTGTCATTCATCCATCCCCACTAAAGCTGAAACCTTCCCCAGCTCAAGAGGGGCAGATTTAATTAACCTGCTGTTTTCTCCCCTTCTCATTAGATCGTTAA
Organism: Falcunculus frontatus; assembly: GCA_013398115.1. Lineage (NCBI taxonomy): Eukaryota > Metazoa > Chordata > Aves > Passeriformes > Falcunculus > Falcunculus frontatus. Next base: position 502,674 of record VZRV01000863.1, read on the forward strand.
TGAGGGTTCTGATGAGGCTGGGTGTGATGGTGGTCCCAGTGGCCTGTCACAGCACATGTCCTCCTCTCCATACATCAGCCACTTAACACTGGGCTGGGATCTTCCAGGCAGAAGGAGGGATTCCTCCATGGAATGACGTGCAGGAGTCATTACCCCAGTCCAGCAGGAATGAGCTGCTCGATGCTGCAGCGTGGTATGGTCCTGCCTTTGGGGTGGAGGTGCAGGGCTCTGCCTCAAGCCAGGCTCTGGAAGGATCAAACAACCAGATCTCCCTCCACTGTGCTCCTTAGGATGGTGTGCCTTAGGTTCATGGGTGCCTTAGGAATGGTTAAGGAGTGGTCACACACCCCTGGACACCTCTGGAAGCACCCCCATGCCCATCTGGCCAAGCAAACGCTGCGTGCTCCATCAGCCCTGGGGATGTAAATGTGCACCCTCACGCTGCTGAGTGTCAACAGAATTCATGTGCCAGAAAAGTGCCTGAAATTTCATCGAAATTTCACACCTAAACATTCCAGGGAGCTGGGGTGAGTTTGAGAGGTGCCGTGGCAGCTGCAGTTCAGGTGCTGGCAGCTCCTGGGGACATTTGCCACTGCAAGAGGCCCCCTTGTCCCAAGGACAGGTCACTTCTGCTGCTTCACTCATGGAACCACAGAACAGTTTGGGTTGGACAGGAGTTTTTAAATGTCATGTAGTTCATGGGCAGGAACACCTTCCACTGTCCCAGGCTGCTCCAAGCCCCGTCCAACCTGGCCTTGGACACTGCCAGGGATCCAGGAGCAGCCACAGCTTCTCTGGGCACCCTGTGCCAGGGCCTCCCCACCCTCCCGGGGAACAATTCCTTCCCAATATCCCATCCATCCCTGCCCTCTGGCAGTGGGAAGCCATTCCCTGTGTCCTGTCCCTCCATCCCTTGTCCCCAGTCCCTCTCCAGCTCTCCTGGAGCCCCTTTAGGCCCTGCAAGGGGCTCTGAGCTCTCCCTGGAGCCTTCTCTTCTCCAGGTGAGCACCCCCAGCTCTCCCAGCCTGGCTCCAGAGCAGAGGGGCTCCAGCCCTTGGAGCATCTCCGTGGCCTCCTCTGGACTGGCTCCAGCAGCTCCAGGTCCTTCCTGTGCTGGGCCGCAGGGCTGGGGCAGCTCTGCAGGTGGGGTCTCACCTGAGCTGGGCAGAATCTCCCCTGTCCCCCTGCTGCCCACGCTGGGGGATCAGCCCAGGACATGCACAAAACGGTGCAGAATTTGTCCCTGGTTTCTTTGTTGTCACCCCGATTTGCTGTCACCTCCCCCCAGAGCTGGTGCTGCCCTGTGTGGGTCTGACCAGCCTGTGCACAAGGGTTTGGGCTTTTTTCCCAGAGGTTTGGGCTGTGTGAGGGGGGGTGTCACTCCAAATAACATCTTAGCAGGAAAGTAGCAAGGGGGAGGCCACGGGTAGTGAGGCAGAACCTGCAGCATCACATCCTGGGAGGAAACATTTCCCTGAGTGGTGATGTAGGGTTTGGACTCTGGAACTGAGGGGAGATTGGCTGGGTTTGCTCTGAAAAAAGTCCTTAAGGAAGGGAAGGCAGAGACAGAGGCACCAGAAGAAAAGGACGATTTGAAATTCCCAGCTGCACTCCAAAGAATTCCTGGTTTTCCTGTGAGAGGTCCCAGGCCTGATGCCCCACAAGAGGCTGGGAGGGGATTTGCTGGGCAGTTTTTATGGAGCTTTGGGGTTGGGAGGTGGGAATACTGAGCAGGTTTGGGAACCAAGAGTGGCACCAAGCACATTTTGGGAAGTGATGTCTGAAGAGTTCCCACTGGAACCAGCAGGGTTTGTGCTCCCTGTCCTTGCTCCTGTCAGAAGCTGCACAAATGACTTCCCCAGGGAAAGCAGAGTTGGCTTCCGCTTTGCCAGGGAAAAAGGAGCAGGAGGACGCGATGAGATGGTTTTTTCTGTCTTCAAATCCACAAGATTTACTCTTCTTTTTCCTTGACTTGCATCATATGAGTAATCCCAAAGAAAATGACAGTGAATATGCTGGGGTGAGGCTTTTCCAGGCTGGAAGAAATGGGATATTCTGCTTGGAAATGAACATATTTCCTATGAGGTGCCATTTGGGTGCCTGACGTTGTTGCTCCTGCAGGTTTGAGCTTTCCAGTGGCATTTCTGCGATTCTGCTGTAATTTGTATCCATAATTTGACCAATTTCTCCATTTTTTTCACTTGAGTTCATTCCTTTGACGAGATGATTCATATTTCCCCCACATCAGCAGTTGCTCCTTGGTCTCCCCTGCTGAAGGAGGTGGATTAAACAAAGATGGGAAGTGAAATGGAAAGAAATTCACTTAGTCCCATGAAATATTAACAGGCACTTATGGGAAGTGAGCCCTGCTGCTCTGGAAGGGCTCTGCTGGAGGGAGGGACCTCCAGGATGGGAATTCTCTGTCCCCCTGGAGATTTGCAGGGCGTGGCTATGGGATGGTGATTGTCTTCAACCAGATTCATGGTTTGGTTCTTTTAATTAAGAAATGAGCTCCAGGGGCTGAACTCAGGGACAGCCTGACCCTGTGTGCTTGGTGTGGGAGAGGAAGGACAGGCGGCCCTGCCACCAGGGCGTGGTGGGGTGACAGGAATGCCCAGTCCTGCGGAAAAACAGCTCCCATGGAAAGGAGAAAATGCTATTCTTATTCAAGGAAATATTTTCTTTCCTCTGAAGTGATCCTGAGTGCTTAAACAACTTGTCTGTGGAGAGGGGTGCCCAGCTGGGATGAGGATCATTTATGGACAATAATCCCACATGGATGGATGCTCAAGCCCCTTTGTAAGGAGTGTGTGCGGGAGCATGGCCAGGACTTGCTGACAAGATCCTGGTTCTAATTCCTTATAAACCTGAAAACCAGAGGACTCCCAGAGTCAGGGAAGGCCAGGGAAGGTCGGAAGCAGCAAGTGAGAAAGCCCTGGAGGTGAGGAGAGGCTGCTCAGCTCGGGATCTGTGCTGTGGAGAAAGAGGAGATATTTTCCATGGAGGCATGGAAATTCAGAGACAAATACATGGAAAAGCACTGGAACAGGCTGCCCAGGGAGTCACCATCCCTGGGAGTGCTCCAGGAGCGTGTGCCTGTGGCACCTGGGGACGTGGTTCAATGGTACTGGGTTGACACTTGGACTTGGAAATCTTAGAGGGCTTTTCTAACCTTATTGATTCTACAATTCCATTAAATGCTAATAGTTTCCACTGCTAGATTTCTCAGGAATTCTTCCTAAGCACAGTTGTCTTCTTTTTTTTTCTGATATAGTTTTTAAAGGTACTGCTGTCACAATTATTTATTGATGGCATCCCCTCAATGCCAGCAAGCCACAGGCCTGGACTGATGACCTGGTGGATGAGACATGCACAAACTCCCCCAGCCTCTGCTCATGGATCTGGATTATCATAATAAATTCAGATTTATGTCAGGCGCTTGATGTCCGTGGTGGAGAATATCCTGCCTATGGAATCAATGGACAGTTATTAAATGGATTAAGAAACAGGCAGCTTAAAGCCCTCAAAATGCGATTGTTGGTGGAGGATCAGTGCAGAACAAGCTGCTTGCACAGGAGCTTTGCGGGATTCAGCTTCCACCCCGCTGTATTTCCCTATTTTCATGAATGATCTGGAAAATATCTGTAAATTACTGCCCGTGAAGTTGGCAGCTGACTGGGATTTTGCCCTGATAAATAAAGCTGAAGGCAGGGCTCTAATGCAGAGCAACTGCAACTGCTTGGGAGACTGGCGACAGGGAAACAACAGGAGTCTGAATCCAGCCAGATGCTCAGCCATCCGTCTGGGAGCAGGGAAGGGGGACACTCTGGCAGCCTGGGAGCTGCAGGGTCTAAAACTGATTTAAGGCCACATTGGAGAACAGGTGGTTATGGATATTTAATGCCCTGTAGTGGGGAAAGGGATGGACACGGGTGTGGGGGAAGAGGGGAGGCTGCAGCAGAACAGGGAGCTTTTATCCACCTGGAATGAAAAGCAGGCAGGGGCTGTCATCCCTCTGCCTGTAATGAGACCTTGGACTGAGGGCCTCGGGCATGGAAACCTGGTGTGAATTCCTGGTGGAATTCTGTGGGATCTCAGGGTGGGTGTGAGGTGAGGGCAGCTCAGTCCAGCATGGGGGCTCAAGCCCTGCTGGGCTGCAGGATCCCTTCCCCATTGCTCACTTGCAGATTTCCAGGAAAACAGGAAGTTGTATCGTTAGCAGTCTGTTGTGTCCTTGTTTAGCTCGGCTTCACGGAGCTGCACATTGCAGAGAAATATGTTTATTTATAGAGTTATATTTGGAGGAATGTATTTATTTATGGAGCTGTAGGTGTTGTGCTCCTCACCTGGGGAGCGTGGCTGAGTGAGCTGCACTCACCTGAGACACACACGCTTATCAAAAAACAGTCCCAGCTTTATCTGGGAATGAAAGGATGAGCCAGGGATGTGTGCCAGGAGCTGGGAGAGGAAGGAAAGGGGGAGAGGAGGGAGAGAGGGAGCATGGCCAGGCTGGAGGGGCCGGGTGTCCTGGGGGGGGATGAGAAATGTCCTGAGCCACTGAAGGGAACATTGAGGTGGAGACCTCACAGATCATTGCACAGCTCTGCTCCTCCCCTGCTCCAGGTGACAAACCTTGGGATATCTGGAGATCTCTGGTCCTCCAAGCTCAGCAAGGGGAGCAACAAGTTGTGAGCAGGGCAGAGAATGTCATCTCTGGTGCCTGCTCTCCCATGTTTTCATTTCCAGCTGCTCTTTGGGAACATGGCTGTGCCCAAGGTTGGAGGTGGAATGTTCTCCCTCTCCCTGTCCTGCCTGAGCTGCCCAGGGCTGTTTGGTCACTCTGAGTCCACACACACAACCAGGCTGAGGCCATGGAGGATGTTTGGAACAACTTATCCTTCCAGGCTCTTTCCTAAACTTCATCCCTCACTCCACATGATGCAGATGCTGGGGCTGCGAGCAAAAACTGAGATAATGTTATTATAGAGGAAAACCAAGGAAAATGCTGCCTTGGGCAAGGGGGCTCTTCCAGAAGCTGTGGGGGTGGGATTTGCAGCTGGCAGGGGGTGCAGTCCCAGATGGCTGGGGGGAGCAGGTGTAAATTCCATCTGGAGCTTCACCTCTCCTCTCTCTGAGTCACTCACACACACAGCAGCCACCAACGCCAGGTTTGGAGCTGCAGAAAACTCTACTTCTTCCTGAGAAGGTTTTGAAGCATTCCTGAGGTACTTTGTGCTCCATGGGAGACCTAAATCATCTCAGGAACCTGAGTTTCCTTCCTCTGGACACCTGTTTGTCCCTGATTTTTTACAGATATGGCACAGATAATCCTGACTTCTGGAGGAGCTGCTTGTGATTCACAATGAATATTTTGTCACTTCATTCTTCCCAGCGTGGGGATGGAATGGTGGCAGGATCACACATGATCCTGCTCGTGCAGTGTGCTGGATGCATCCCATCTGGATAGGGTGGGAACGAGGATTGGGACTGCTTAGGATGCCCTCAGCACAGTACTGGAACCAGGCATGGCTCTGCTGGTCTGTTCTTAGGGATCTGCTGGGTTTGGCTTTACTGGGCTGGGTGTGGGTTTGGCCATGGGACTCTTGGCAAAGGCAGCATGACAGGGACAGATCTGGGGAAGGAATTGTTCCTTGGGAGGGTGGGGAGGCCCTGGCACAGGGTGCCCAGAGAAGCTGTGGCTGTCCCTGGATTCCTGGCAGTGTCCAAGGCCAGGTTGGACAGGGCTTGGAGCAGCCTGGGACAGTGGAAGGTGTCCCTGTCATGTCAGGGGTGGCACTGGATGGGCTTTAGGGTCCTCCCCATCCAACCCATCCCACAATCCTGTGACAGCTGTGACAATACCGTGGCCATTGGTGGCTGTCACTTGGAGACAATGCAGCTGTGACATTTCATATAACCCTGGGATGGTTTGGGTGGGAAGACACCTTAAAGATGAACTCTTTCCAACCCATCTTGTTCTCCCAGACTGTGAGGGAGGAGCCCTCCATCCTCATCAGCCCCCTGAGCTTGGTGTGGCCAGGCCCAGCCTGACAGGTGCCTGCTGCAGCCCCAGGAGGTGGATCAGGATCACAGCAGTTACTCAGAGCTGCTCTCCAAGGTGAATTCAGGTGGATTTGTAGAGTCCAGCAAGTACCTGGAGGCTTTCAGGGATGTCCCCCTGTCCTGCAGCCTTCCTGCCCATTCTCTTTTCCTTTTTGTGCCCGTTTCCCCCAGGAGCGCCTCAAGTTCTCCAAAGGCACATTCCAGGCCATGTGCTTTCACCTTCCCTTTGGGCACTGGGCTTTTTCTGCCTCTCATCCGACTCCCACAGCCTTGGATCCCTGCCTCTGGCACAGCCTGTCCCCTGCTCTGTGCATCTCCAGGAGATTTTGGCCTCTCCTCCCGCTGTCGCTGTGGAATTTGGTACCTGGCAAAGGATCAAGTCAAACTCACCTGCTCCAAGCCAAATCCCTACAAATCCCATGTGCTCCATGGGGTCCAGAGCCTGCTGCTGTGGTACAGGGGCTTTGTGGTGTCACACAGGTGGAGAGGACACCAGGACAAGACTTTGCATTATGTGTTGAGGAGAACTGGATATATCCATGGAAATTCCAGCTCCAGACGTGATCACATCCTGAAAAGGGCCTCACTCCTGTGTGCAGTGGGGAAACCAGTCCACCTCTGAGGAAGGAAAAGGGAATACTGGGAGTTCGGAAGTGCCAGCAGCATCAGGGACCTGCACTGTCTGCACAGAAAGGACCAGGGTTGGACTGTGTCAAGCCCAGGACTGGAATAAACCCACCTAAGAGGCCTTTTCCACAGGAATTCCCCGTGTTTTACTTTAAGCTCATAATCTTCTCCCTGTAAAAGGTCAGGAGCTTTCCCCTTCCAGATAAGCCACAGATGAAAGAGGACAGGTGGCAACCACGCTGATTTATTCCATATTACATGAGAAGAGCTGAAAATTCTGCTTGTGCTGGTTGACCTGGCAGAGAGAGCCCTAGCAGGTGAGGGGCAGAGCAAAGCACTGGCAGCAGCACTCACTCGAAAATGGGCTGGCGTATAAATGGGCTGATATATCCATAGGATTTTCCAACAGGGATAACTAGGTCTGGTTTTCAGTGCTTAAGAACCTCAAAGATTATTCCTGATTTCATGAAAACCATTTTAAACACCGTCTTTAACCTCTGTAGGGTTGGCCAAGTCCTTATTTATTGTTCCCTGTGAGGGAGGGGAGGCACTAAAATGGATTTTCCAGAGAAGCTGTGGCCGCCCCTGGATCCCTGGCAGTGTCCAAGGCCAGGCTGGACGGGGCTTGGAGCAGCCTGAGACAGTGGAAGGTGTCCCTGCCATGGCAGGGGTAGCACTGGATGGGCTTTAAGGTCCCTCCCAACCCAAACCATCCCATAATTCTGTGATCCCATGGCTGTTTCTGTGACCTCCTGCTGCAGCTTGGCTGAAGGATCAGGGAGATGTTCCTGCTCACAGCCAGCTGACATCTGAAGCTCTGGGCACTGTGAGCTGTGATAACATCTCTGCTTGAAAGGCAGTGGATGTCTGGGCATGGGATTTGTTGCATGAGGGGTTCATAGTGAGATTCCCAAGCCCAGCCGAGCTGGCAGCTGCAATTCGGCATTTCTAAATCCCAACTAATGGACGCTGGCAGCCAGCCCGGAGCCACCCTGAACAAATGTGGAGAGGGGCCGGGAATGAGCTGCTGCCACTCACCAAAGGGACCCCAGGGACTTCGGGGAGGGGTCTTTGCAAGGCTCAGTTTGGGGCCTGAGAGCAGGCACAGGGCAGGGGCTCTGAGGGACAGAGTAGAACATCTGAGCCTCTGCAAAAGTCCATCTGAACCCCTGCAATTGTCCAGCTAAATCTGCAGTGGTCCAGCTGAAACCTCTGCAATTGTCCATCTGAACCTTTACAGAAGTTCATCTAAATCTCTGAAAAAGCCATCTGAACCTCTGCAGTTCTCCATCTGAACCTCTGCAAAAGTCCATCCGAAATGCTACAGAAGTCCTTTTGAACCTCTGGAATTGTCCATATGAAGATCTTCAATTGTCCTTTTGAATCTCTGCAATTTTCCATCTGAATCTCTGCAAAATTCCATCTGAAACTCTGCAAAAGCCCACCTAAATCTCTGTAATTTTCCACCTGAACCTTTGGAAAAGTCCATCTGAACCTCTGCAAAGTCCATCTGAAGCTCTGGAATTGTCCATCTAAATCTCTGCAAAAGTACATCTAAACCACTGCAGAAGTCCTTTTGAACCTCTGGAATGGTCCATCTGAACCTCTGCACACGTCCACCTGAACTTCTGCAAAATTCCATCGAAATCTCTGCCTAATTCCATCTGCACCTCTGCCATGGTCCATGCTGCCCTTCTATCCCAAGTATTGCCCTCCCGCCCCTGCAGTGAAGAGGAAAAGCTGTGCAGCACAGCAAAAACATCTGGAGCAGCATTCCCACAAGGACCTGGGGCCTGGAAGAATCCTGGAGAGGGGAAAGAAGGTTTTATGGCTATTAGGGAGCCAGGGAAGCTCTGCCTCACTGTTTGCCCAGGGCTTGGAGAAGGTGCCAGGGAAACGCTCCCACTATTTAGAGTTGCATCCCACCCCTGTCTGCTGCTGGATCCTGTCTCAGCCCAGCCCAGATGTCCCTGGCCTGGCTCCCTGCAGCTCTTCTCACCTTCTTTTATTGGAATCAGGACTTTTCCCATTCTCTGGCCTCCCAGGGCACTCCTGGGCTGTAATAATTGATAATTGTTATTGTTAATTGGGGACCTGATGACTCCTGGGGTTAAATCCCGTGGTATTTCCCCTCGGAAGGGTTCTGGTGACCTTTTCTCTGAGCAGCTCTCACACCTCTGTGCCTTGCAGCAAGCCTAGGGAATTGAGCAGGATGAAAACCTTCTGGCTACAGAAGAAACTTTAATTTTTTCTGCTCCTTGTTGAGTTCTCATTCAAATGGGCTGAAATACAAACTGTTCACTCCCCCCTTCTCCTTCCTCTCCCTGCTGCTGCCGAGGGAAATGCTGGCAAAGCACCAAAAGCGTAACCCTGACCAAATGTTCTTAGCCTAAATCCAGGCTGCTGCCAAAATTTTGGGAGCGAGGGAGAGCCACTGGCAGGGATGGGGAGCCCCAGAAGTGGGAGCTGCTTTGGCACATCCCAGGAAAGGATGGAGCCATCCCAGGGAAGGTTTGTGCTGCCCTGAGCTCCTGGGATGAGCTGTGGAGCTCAGCCCCGAGCGATGCTGAAGAATCAGCGTTCAAACCCCCTTGGAGGTTTGGGAGGATGGGGTAGAAGAACTGCACAAGATAGAATTCATTTTTACCTTCTTCCCTTCAAAAGATCCCTGCAATATTAAGTCCAAAAATCGCATCAAGGGAGTGTGATTTAAGAGGAAAAGATGAAACACCCCAAAGTGAGGAAATGGCACAGCTATTGCCTGCCTCCCTGCCGGGATGCATTACAGAAATGACCTTTCAGTCCTGGCCGCAGCTGGGATTTTTCCTGCTCAAATCCTGTTCAGGGCACAGCCTGGATGTTCCAGAGGGGCTGTGCTGCCAAAGGCAAGGAAGGGCACCACAATCCCAAAGGTTAATGGGTCTGGATGCAGTCCCAGAGGATGTGGGACCAGGGACGAGTCAGGGGTGGGGTTCAGATGCCTAAATTGCTGCCCCTACTGCCGCTCATACCCCAGCAGCTCCAGGCAGGGCTGGCACAGGTCTCACACAGGAGCTATGCCAAACCTGCCTGCACCATTCCTGCTGCCTCAGGCCCCCAAGGGTGTCCAAAAGGGAATTAGCTCCCCATTTTTAGGCTGCTGGGATTCATCAGCAGTGTTTTGGTGTGAGCTGTGGCTCGAGCTCCAGCTCCCGGACATGAAGCATCCCCAGCAGAGCCTGGGGAGCAGTTCAGAACCCCAGAACTCATTCACCCCAGTGACCCCGTGGAGATGCAGAGGTGCCCCAGGACCTGCTTCAGCCCCAAAATGTTGTGCTGCAGCTGCCTGAGGGTGGCAGGGACCTGCTCTGTCCTTGCCCCAGAGCCTCGGTGCCCCAGAGCTGTGACTCTGGTGCCTGTCCCAGGTGTTTTATGGTGCCAAAGCTTCACCCCCATCCTCTCCTCCCAGCTGGAGCTGCTCCAGCTGCACCATCATGCTCCATCCTTCCTCTGCGCAGCAGAAGGGAGGGAAACTCCAGACTCCGAACCAATTGTCCTTCCTCATTGACCTCTCGATTCACCTTCACTTGAAATGCATCAAAGCGCTGCCCCCTTCCCTGTGGCACAGGCACAGCCCCACCTTTGGCCGCAGGACAAAGCGAGAGACACCGGGAGCAGCCAAGTGCGGAATTTCAAACGATGCCCACTCCGAGCCGGGAATTCGGCAGCTCCAGTGTGCCCCTACTATAAACAAAGGCAAAACGCTGTGTGCATCAGCAAAAGGCTTTGTATTGTGAAGTGCTCCTTTTATGTCCGAGCAGAAGAGAATTCAGATGGTTATTGACCCTCCGCTGCAGGAAAGCCACATTAGAATATCTGCGAATCAATCGAGGCGAGAGCAGAGCAGCAGGGAGAGGCCGCGGCTCTGCAAACGGCACCAAATTGCAGCTCGCTTTGGCCTCCTGAAAAAAAGTTTGCAAAGCATCTGTTGGAGGCCCCCGGAGCCTTTTCTTTCTAATTGCCACTTTTGACAAGGCAATGGCCCGGGGGAGCGGCGGAGAGGCAGATAATGGACCCACTTTAATTGCTTCCAGTTCCATGAGTCAGAACGCTCAGGGATGGCAAAGGGGAAGCGCTGCAGCTTCATTGAAGGAGCTTTCTGGGTTTTAAGAAAGCTCTGGAGGAACAAATGCTAAACTCAAAGCCAAAGTCTTGGAGGGACTGAAGGTTCCAGGTTCTGGAATTTCTTTCATCTTTTGCTTTTGACAGGAACTCTCGAGTTAAGTTTTAATCATGTTCTGCAAGAGGGAGGGATGGTTTCTCGGCTAAGAGAGGAGGGGATGGGTGTCATTCCAAGAGCCTTTTCCTCAGGAATGGGCACTGAAATGTGGAAGAGTCCAGCTGGAGGTGGAGGATCCAGCATCCAGTAGTGGTGGGAGCTCACTGCAGATACAGAACTCGGGATGGGTTTATCTGGAAGGTGAAGGGAGGATGCTGTTCCCCGCTGGGAGTTGAGCGTGGCATGTTCTGGGAATGGGCAGAAGGGGAACCTTCTGATCTACCTCCTCCCTGTGCCACCCGCGAGTCACAGAATCCTGGAATGCTTTGGGTTGGGAAGAACCTTTAAGCTCCTCTTGTTCCACCCCCGGACCCCTTCCACCATCCAAGGTTGCCCCAAGCCCTGTCCAACCTGGCCTTGAATGTCTCTTGTACTTCTGGCCTAAGGGCAGGGGGTGTTTTTCCTGGAAAAGGAAGGAGCCCATGGCCAGAGCTGAACCCAGTGGTCCAGGAAAACAAACAAATCAAAATATCCCGGTGCAAGGTTTGGGTGGCTCACGGCAGTTGGGGGCCACTGGGGTCTGGGACACACTGAGAGCAGGCACAGCTGCTGGTTGGACACCAGGCACTGGAGGAGGATTTTGGAGGAGCAGGGAAAGCCATGGCAGGGTCCCTGGGGTCTCTGTCACAGCACACCCAGCCTGGCTGGGGACAAAAGGGTCACCTTGGCTTCCCAGGGCTTCATCCCCTCCTGCCCATCCCTCTGGCCCTGCCCTGGCTGGGGACTGACAGCGGCTGGGCTTTGTCATGGCTCAGTCAGGACACGGCTGAGCTGCACGGCGGGAAAGTCACTGGAAAAAGGCTTTGGGGGATGAATGACAGGAACTGTCTCGGTGGAAGGAGCTAATCCGAACAGCTCATGAACACCAGGTCCCTAATTAAAGCGCACAGCCTGGCCCTGCTGTAATTAATTTCCCTGTGCTGCTGGCTGGCAGCGCTCGCAGTGCCACTGACTCACCGCTCCTGGCAGCCTCCGGGGCATCCAAGCGGGACAGGGAGAGCCGAGGCTCAGAGCGGAGCACGATGTGCCCCTTCCCGCAGTGCTGTGGCTCTGGGCACAGCCAGGAGCTGGGACATGACCCTGCTGCTGGCCCGTGAGCTTCCCACGGGAAGAGGGATCCTGTGGATCAGCTGTGCCCGCTCAGCTGCCGGCATGGGTGGCACAGGGCAGGGTGATGCTCATGGCTCATCCTCTGCCAGCTGCTTCCTGTCCTCTCCTGTCTCCCCATGGATACATGGATTTGCATGGATTTACATGGATTTACAGGGATTTTGGTGCCCTTGGCTGGAGCTGGGACAGGAATGGTGTCACTGTGGTTCCTCTTTGCGTTCCCTCCGCTGGTTCCATATATTCCTAAGGCCTGTGGGATGCACCCAGGCTGTGGCTGGATTTGCCCCAGGCCGTGGCAGGGAGGAGCAGCTGGGGACAGCTGGGGACAGTGTCCCAGTCCGAGCTGTTTGCTGCAGTGGGAGGTGTTGCATAATGAGGTGACTCCCACTGCTCCGGTGTCACCCCCGTCCCCATCACCCCAATCACGGAGCTGAAGAGAGAGGCTCCAGCAAGTCCCATTTCCCTGCCCACGGGGTTTCATTATCAGCTGCAGAGGGATGGCCAGAGAGTCGCCAGTACTGTTTTAATTTCCCAGGAGGCCTATCCTGGTCTGCCATGGCTCCAGCAGGGAATTTCAGCTGTCTTGTGTTACTGTGCTTCATTCAATGGGACGTGACACGTCAAAACATGACAAGGCAGCCAAAATGTGTCACAACACTGCGCTCAGACTCTGCCTTGCAGGGTGGCTCAGCAGCTGATAACATCAGGCTCCAGTTATCTCTGCATGCTGAGCTGGGGTTTTTATCCCTCGTGGAATGTGATATATGGGAGCTTCCTGCCTGATTCGGACTGCTGGATCACACCAGGTTTATTAACCACACACGGGGAATCGTTTTGAGAAGACTGACACCCAGACCTGGGATCCCGGCCTGTTCTTGCAGGAAAGAGACTTTTCCACCTTGGATTTTCCAATTGTTATTCCTTCAGTAAACATTTGGTGAGGTTTCCGTGTGATTTAATCCGTTGTTGTTGGTGTTTGATGCGGTCTCATTGGCCACGTGAGCACCTGCCAGGCTCTAAGGGAGGAGCAGGTTCTGCCTTTGGGCTCCCTCTCGGGAATTTGCAAGGCTGGATGCAGCTCCAGTCTCCCCAGTTCATCCCCTTCTGCGCTGCTTGGGCTTTCCTGTCTGGCTTTTTGAACTCTGCTTTTCCACCGTACTTTGTAATGAGGCATCAACATTCCCGAACAATGTTTTGAGTGGTTCATAGAAGGAAAAACCCTCCCACAGCAGCGGCAAAACCCTCCCACAAGAGAGGCACAGCCACTCTTGTCCCTGGGCTGGAGATTGCCAGCCATGGGGAGGTCTCGTCCTTCTGCCAGAGGTGCTGTGAGGAGCTGGGAAGGGGACACAGTGTCCCTGCTCACATGTGGCATTTCCAAATGGAGGCCCCTGCTGCTCCGGCTGCTGCCCATTCATTTTAGCTCCCGTTTGGAGGAATCTGACTAATTACTGGCTGCTAATTGCTGGGAAAGCACTGCTGGCACTGCCGGCACTGCCTCCCTTCCCCACCAGGAGCAGGGAACAGCTTGGCTCTCCTCAGGTGTCTCAGCGGGAGCTTCAGGGAGCCTCGAGGTCCCATCGGAGAAGGTACTGCTCTGTCCATCCCTTCCCTCCCTCCAGGCTCATTCCCAGCTCCCCAGCTGGGGAATTTGGTGAACCAAAATGCTTCCTTGTGATTCCAGCGCAGCCCAGTTCCTGGGGAAGTGAGTGGGCATCACCAGGAAAAAATGTTCCTCTCAGGAGTTTTCCAGCCTCACGGGGCTGCCTGCACGCTCAGGCCACGTGGAATCTGTTCCTGCCTTGCACACTTTGTGGGATCCCTGAGTGAAGCCTTGCATGTGTCTTTCTCCTACAACAGCACCATGGAAAATCCTGCTGTTTCCTCCTCTTCCTCCGTGGCTGCACAGGTTCAAAGGAGAAAAAAAAAAAAGGGGGAGAGAGGAAGCAGGAATATGTGTCGTAAAGTTTTGAGCAGGACAAGGGAAGGATCCTCTTGGCCCTGAGACTTCTCCAGGCAAGTCTGACCTGAAAGTTATTCTGGGAATGTCTCACAGTTATTTCTCCCAGGAAGATCAAATCAGTCCAAAATTATTTATGGAAAGCCACAGTTATGTTTTGAGAGCAGTGTGGGGACACCTGCTTGTTTGGAAGAGTTGTTCCATGACCCTGCAGAGCGAGGAGCTGGTGGCACTGCTGGGATGGGATTTGGAGTTTCCTGGTACATCCCAGGTACTTTTCCAGTGGCTGAGCTGTGCCAGGTGTGCCCGTGGCAGAGGGAAATGCCCCAGAATTCGGTCCCTTTGCTCACAGGTAAGATCTTGGGAACAGAGCTGGTGTTGGATGTGCAAATCCAGAGTGCTGATCCCTCTCTTTCACCTCCCGAGGGTGCAGGGCAGAGGAGCCACTCGGACTCCCTCTCTACAAGTGTACATTGATTTAAGCTTTTGAGTTGAGTGGTAGAATCCCGTTTTTAATCCTACATTTTAATCGCTGGCTGCCTTGGCATCTGTTTGTGGTTGGTGGTACCACACTCAGGGGGAATTTCAGGCTCCTCTGCAAAGAGAAGCTCTCTCCATGACCCTGCCTAATTCCCACCCTCTTCTTGTCATTCCTCAGGAAGCAAACTGCTGATTTTGGTGCTTTGCTTGAACATCCCATCAGAAGTAGAGTCCTGCCCCGGGGCGTGTGTATGCTACAGTGAACCCAAGATCACCATCAGCTGCCAGCAGCAGGGGCTGACAGCGATCCCCACGGAGATCCCCATCCAGAGCCAGCGCATCTTCCTGCACAACAACCGGATAACCCTGGTGAGGGCCACCAGCTTCACCTCCTGCCGCAACATGACCATCCTGTGGATCCACTCCAACAACATCAGCCTCATTGAGCCCGGGGCCTTCTACGGGCTCACCAAACTGGAGGAGCTGGACCTCAGCGACAACACGAACCTGAAATCCATCAACCCCGTCACCTTCCGGGGGCTCGTGCACCTCCACACCCTACACCTGGATCGCTGTGGGCTCTTGGAGCTCTCCATGGGGCTTTTCCGAGGGTTGTTCTCCTTGCAGTACCTCTACCTTCAGGATAATAACCTCCAGATCCTGCTGGACGACACCTTCATCGACCTGGCGAACCTCACGTACCTGTTCTTGCACGGGAACAAAATCAAGAGCTTGTCGGAGAACGTCTTCCGCGGGCTGATCAACCTCGACCGGCTGCTGCTGCACCAGAACAGGGTGAGCCTGGTGCACCGGCGTGCCTTCCACGACCTGGGGAAGGTGATGACCTTGTACCTGTTCAACAACAACCTGACCGTGCTCACGGGGGACACCATGGCCCCCCTGGTGTCCCTGCAGTACCTGCGCCTCAATGGCAACCAGTGGATCTGCGACTGCCAGGCCCGCTCGCTCTGGAATTGGTTTAAGCAGTTCAAGGGCTCCTCCTCAGAGCTGGAGTGCCACCTGCCCCCTCGCCTCGCAGGGCGGGACCTCAAGCGGCTGCAGAGCTCCGACCTGGACGGCTGCGTGGACTCCTTCAACCAGATCCGCACCAGCGTTTTCAGCACCAAAACCAGGTTGGGGAAGCTCCCGACGGGGCTCCCCCCGCTGGGCTCCCACGACGGCTCCTCTAAGTGCTGCCAGCCTGAGATGGACAAGTCTTTTATTTATGAGGCTAAAGGCAAGGCAGGGCCCTCCTCCCACAGCAGCCGCTCATCCAACAACCACCTCAAGGAGAAGGAGAACATGTCCAGACCCAAGTACATGGAGACAGACCCTTCCAAAAACGGCAGCAACAAGCAGATAAATGATTCCCCCTTTGGGACCTTCCCCAGCATTGTAGACCCTCCTTTGACCAAGCTGAGACCTGAATTTCTAGAGCCCATTGAACCTTCCACAGTCCCAACCAAAAAGAGGCAGGGCTGCTCTAAAAAGAACAGATCAAAGGCCCAGTGCCGCCTCACCCAGCAGGGGAACAGCTCCACGTTACAGCTCAGCCTAAGCCTTTTGATCCCCCCCTTGGTGTGGAGCTTACTGTTGTTCTGCTAAAATTAACTTTTCCTGGGTTGATGACACTTTAATACTCGACTTTTGCTGACCTCCATAAATGTTGCAAACAAAAGCAGGACTCCCATCCACCCTGAGAAAGCTTTGTTACACAAAACTTAACTGGATGCCTTTATTAAAAAAAAACAAAGAAACAAAAAACAAAACAAAACAAAAGACCAATACCGAGATGTACATAATTTATTTGTCCTGAAACCTGTGAATTATACCTTTGGTCTTCAGAACTGCACTTGCCCACAAAGCAGCTTTTGCTACAGCAGATGGTAAAGAAATATGGTTTATTTACAGGGAAAAAAAAAAAAGAAGTGTAAGAAATGCTCTGAAAAAATGTCTAAAATCTGTTTGTAACTCGCCATCACACTGAACAATGTTGCAGGTTCCCATTTGCAGAGGTAATGGATTTGATGCTGTTTTAATCCTATGTTGATGACTCTTGCAGTTTTTCCGTCTCCATTCCATCCTTCACACCACGTTTACGGGCAGCATTTGTTAAAGAATGCTGCCTTCCCCTCCACAAGATTGCAGTATATATAGATATGCATTTTATTTTACTTGTGTACAAGTATACAAAAAAACTATAAAATAAAGATTTCTTTTTCCTAAGTGCTTGTCATCTGCGAGGGGTGAAGGACTCGGAGCAGCTCAAAAGCTGAAAATTTAAAAGGATGTGGAGTGTGATCTGAGTGTTTAACACCACAGTGATAAATAAGGCATTTTTGGATGGTTATGCAACCTTTAACTAGTGCCAGCAAGGGGTTTGGTTGTGTGAAACATGCCCTGCTCATGCTCTTGTTTCCCTTCAAACTGTGCCACCTTCTCCTGGCATCATTCAGATTCCAGGATGCTCAGAAGAGCAGGAAATACTGGCCCAGCCCCTTGGAGCTGGGGTAGAGGAATGCCAGAAACAATCCCAAGATTTGGGCAGGGCCATTTTTCTCCTGCTCTGCACAGATGGGCTCAGTTCTGTGGTAGATCCCGAGTGGAGCAGCACCGGGATTTAGGAAATGGGGGTATCTCCTCAAAAACACAGCTCCCAGCCTGGCAGCTCAGGTGTCCGTCCTTGGGGTCACCATGCCAGTGGCTTCATCTCCAGGGTGACCTTGGGATGCTGAAAAAATAAACCATTGCTGTCTACATATGTTGGATGCCACCCCATAGGACCCAGTGGGCCATGAACTGGGCCTGGCTGTGCCCTCCTGGCACTGCAGCCACCCCCTGGGCCAGCCTAGGAAGGGTTGGGCACAGAGCTTATCAGGAGACTGCTTCTCCTCATCAAACCACAGAGATTCTCCCGTGCCCCTCTCTCCTGCTGGGGTTTGGAGGTCTGTGCAGGCAGGAGCAGCCTGTCACATGCAGCTGGCGTGGGATGGGGGCCAGAGAAGGGCAGTGCCACAGTCCCAAGGGAAGGTGCACTCCAGGATTATGTGTGGAAATCACACTGCAGGGCTCCAGGCTGCACCATCACTTGGGGTTCCCAGCACTGGGACTGGTGCTGAGCTTCCCAGAAGGGGGGGAGGCCCTGCCAGCCTGGAGTGAAGGGCATCAGCAGGGCCATGGCTTACTCCAGCCTTGTCCTGGGGCTGATGGCTCATGAGGAGGGAGCAGAGACCATGGGAAGATGCTTGGATGACTGATGTCCCCCCTGGCATGCTGTGGGGCAGCATGGCAGGGTCTGTGCCCCACTCTGGGGTGCTGCTGGCTCTTCCCACCTCTGCCACAGCCAGTTCCCACCTGGGTGAGTGACAGGAATGTCCAAAGTGCTGCATCTGTGATCTGTCTCCAAATCCCTCCCTGGGGCTGCCAGAAAGGTGTGGCACAGACCCCTGGGAGTGAACATCTCCCTCATGTCACCAAGATGGGGACAGGTCTGTCTGTCCGAGCTGGGCAGGAGCTGCTGTGCAGAACAGCCCTGGGGTCCCAGCAGATCCAATTCCTGCCAGCCCAGCTCCATGACCAGCCTCTTCAGAGGGTCCAGGTGTGTTTGGGTGCAAGTTCATTGTCCTGCCAGAAGAATGGAGCAGGAAATGTGCTGGGACAGTGCCAGCCCTGCCAGCCCTGCTGCGTGTGCCCAGCTTGGTGTGTACTTGTCCACACTCAACAGGCCACTGAGTGGGACCTCACCAGCCACTTCCTGCCATTCCTGCTTGGATCTGTCCCATCATGCCAGCACTGAAGGATTTCCCAAGGTCCTGCATTCCCTGTCCTCTCCTACTCATCTCAAAATGCATCATCGAGACTCTCGAAGGATTCAAACCTACGCTGGAACACAAAGCTCAGGAGTAGACAGCAGCTTGGTCATGGGGTCAGCACCGCCCCAAAGCCTATGGAAAAGCTGGAAGATTTGCTGGATGCTGTGACAGGCTCCCGTGGAACCTCCTGTTTGGGTCATAGGCTCAGTGTGACTCCCTTGTACAGTAATTAGTGAGGTTTGTGGTCCGAATTCCTGCTCCATGGGCACGAGGAAGCCAGACCAGGTGGCAAAAATGCAGGATGAACCTGAACGGAGAAAATAGAGAAGAAAGAGACCATTGTGGCATTTCCCCCCAGGAGCTGAAGGGCAGAGCTGGGAGCTGGGCTTGCTCTGCCCAAATCAGGATCTCAGGGAGTTTGGCTCCCTGTGGATAATGCAAAGCAGACAAGGAATTCCTGTCACTGATCCTGAACAGAGCAGGAGCTGCACTCTGCCAACCCAGTGACACCGTTCCCGCTTTCTAGAGCTCGACTCTGCTGTGCTTTCAGTGGTTCCTAGGACTAGACATTGGCCACAAGCCCAGAAGAGTCCCTCGTGCTAATTTCCTAGATTTCCTGCTGTCCAGATGCCAATTCCTGTGTTTACAGGCATTAGAAGGCCATTGGAATGACAAATATTGAAGAAGGGGATGCAGTGGGCAGCAGGGATTCCCATAGGAGCTTGGAAGAGGCAAAGGCTGAGCTCTGGTATTGGTGAGGTAGGAAAGGAGTTCAAATGAAGGGAGTTCCACTCCTGCTTCGCGCTTTGCTGACTGGGGACAACTTTGCTGGATTGGGACAACTCTTCCGGATATTCCCAGAGATATTTTACACTCAGATGTCACTGAGTTGAGTGGGATTCACCCAGCAGGGCTCAGGACCTTGCTGGCTGTTCCCCATCTCAGGATCTTCCCTCTCCTTTCTTTTCTCCTGTGCAAGTCACACTCAATTTTCTGCTCCTGATGTTGATGCCAGCCATGAAATCAGAGACAAAGTCTGCAGCAAGGAGCCAGGAGGGATGAGGGATGGGATCCCTGGGAAGAATGGGCTCCCCATCACCAGCACAGAGCTGCACCCCCCAGCACCCACTGTCCCCTGGCACTGTCCCCATGCAGAACACTGGCAGTGCTGAAGAGGCAGCAACACCAGAGCCCCTCCAGCAGCAGTGGGAACACACCGTGTTCATCCTTAATTCTCAGAATTTGTCTCCAGGGATTGCTGGCTGGTAGTTCCAAGCAGGAACAGAACCGAAGGAAAAACCCTTTTTTGCAGATTTTCAGGTTCATCTGGAAGGACAACCCAAGCTGGCAATGAGATGATTGTGCCCCCCCTTGTTGTGGTCACATGGGGAGGGCGTTTATCCTCTACCCCTCCCTCCACCTTCCCGTCCTCCTGCACAGGGGATGGGGCTGTTCTTCTGCCTGTGGATGGGGAAGTGGATCCCAAAGGCCTCTGTGGGTGGGGATTTGTCCCATCCTGAATGGGGTCCCTGACACACAGGTGTGGTGACCCTCACTCCAGGGGACCCCATCTCTGCTGCCAAGCTGCAACACCTGATGTGGACAGATTTTATGGAAGAGGAATTTCATCCAACTGGTTTTGAAATATTTTTTTTTCCTTTGCTAATGGATAACTGTGATTCACTGGGATAAAAATATCATGGAGGGATGCTGTGGCTCTGATGTCATTTCCTTCAGCAAGACCTTTCCCATCAAAGCTGGAGGCAAGAGAGGGGGAATGCGATGTGGAAGAAGCCCCACTGATGGCCTGGTTCAGCAGATATCCTGGCCATGGATCAGGAAGGACTGAGCTGCTCTGACACCTGTGGCTCAGCAGTTCGAATACAAGCTGTGTTCTCCTGAGGATTCCTCCCTGTCCCTGTCCAGAGCCCCTCCAAGCCTCTGGAACATGAACAGTCTGAGTCTGGGCAGTGACAGTGCCCCATGGGGCTGGGACTGGAGCTCATGGCTGCAGCTGCTGGGTCAGCCCTGCTGGGAACACCCCAGCAGGAGACTGTGAGAGACTGGGAGCAGGACAGGGGCAGCCAAAGGGACCATGGGCAGGCTCTGCCCACAGCAGGCTGTGTCCCCAGGAGTGTTTTGTTCCATGCAGAATGACAGAATCATGGAATATGCTGAGCTGGATCGGACAAGGATCATGGAGTCTCCCCTGGCCCTGCACAGACACCCCAACAATCCCCCCCTGGGCATCCCTGGCAGCGCTGTCCAAACGCTCCTGGAGCTCTGGCAGCCTCGGGGCCGTGCCCATTCCCTGGGGAGCCTGGGCAGTGCCCAGCACCCTCTGGGGGAAGAACCTTTCCCTGCTCTCCAGCCTGAGCCTGCCCTGGCCCAGCTCCAGCCGTTCCCTGGCTCCTGTCCCTGCTCACCTCAGTGCCTGCTCTGGTGGTGTCTCTTGGCTTCAGACTTGAGGAAACTACAGCCTCAAATGTGCTCGTTTCCCCACTGCCCTCTCTTTCACTGGATGTGGGAGGAGCTGCCTTTGCCTCTGCTGCCCTTCCCCTGGGACAGGGAGCTCCTGTTTCCAAGCTGTTCCCCCCAACAGCAGCACTGAGGCTCTCCCCTGGAAATCAGCTCCTTAACAAAGCTCACCCGAGTCCTGTTAGCTGCATTCTGGGTCTGGAGACCCTTTTTCCTGGCTTTTCTCATCTGAGGCTGGAGTCTCCCCACTCCTTCTTGGAGTTGGGGAACCAAAGGAAAAACCCCAAATCCCACAAGAATGAGGAGAGCACTGAAAGCTGTGTCGGGGAGCTCCTGTCCTCACCTGTCCATGGGGACACCTGGGCTGCAGGCAGGTGGCATCTCTGCTCCATCCTTCCCCAAAAAAAGATCCTGGGGCAAATTCCCAGCTGGTTGCGACTCCACAGGGATGAGATCTCTGCTCCTAAAGAGATTCCCCATAACCCTGTGAGCAAGCTGTGTTTCCACATCTCTGCCCTGACACGGAGCAGATTATCCGAGCTGCTGAGTTTTGCTCCAAACAAACATGATGCATAGAAATAATAAAGGCTGGAAGGGTTTTTAATTCCAAGCTGTGTTTCTGGATTAGTTCCCCATCATTAGGCAGTCAGGGAGTAGAGTTATTGCTGTTCTGCCTCTTTCTCAAAATCAGGAAAGGATAAAAAAACCCAGAGTTGTTGAGAGCTGGGGGTGGGCAAGAGAGCAGAGAACAGGCAGGAGAGACAGGAGTTTTTTTAGGGATGATATTGGACCACAGTGCAGGATCACTGGTGGGAAGCTCTGGAGACAGCAGGAACTCTGCCTACGACCACGGTGAGGGCAAGGAATCTTTAAAAACCTTCCCTATAAATCCAAAGTCAAACATTTGAGTCTGGCTTGGGCCAGAAACTCTAATTAGAGCCCCCTTGATTTGTGCCATAAGTAGGACACTGCAGGGGGAACTGCTGAGGCAGGTGAGAATTATTGGAATTGCATCCCAGGGTAGCTATAAATAGGGATAACAGAGGCTTGGCAAAAAGAGGCACAATGAAAATAATGGTGCACCCTGCCCACTCACTGGAGGATGAGGCACTTCAAATCTCAGAGTGACCCACCTTCAGTGCCGGTGGAGAGACTTGTTCTAGGTCAGCAGGTACCAAAAAGGCCCAGCTGTCATCAAGCACAAAAACAGGGCCGTTTTTTGGGATGAAATCATCGCTTTTGATAGCCTGCTGCACTCCACATGGCAGCGACACGGGCGCTGCTCGCATGACTCACGGGCTGGGCTCCTTCACAGCCTCTCGCTGGTGGGCGGCTCCATCTGCACTGATTTACTGGTGTCAGGGTGCTCCTGCAGGACCCTTATTGGTGTCCGGGTCCATCTGCAGGGCTTTACTGGTGTCAGGGTTCTCCTAGAGGGCTTTACTGGTCCCAGTGTCCACCTGCAGGGCTTTACTGGTGTCAGTGTCCATCTGCAGGGATTTATTTGTGCCAGATTCCACCTTCAGGGGTTTATTTTGGGTCGGGTCTGTGGGCAGTGCTTTGCTGACTACTCAGCTCCTCTCTGCTGGTGTGGTTGGGGCTGGATCCCACTTGGATTTGTTGTTCCGTGGCTGGTCTGGAGTGTTATCTCTGGAATTTCAACTAGGAAGGGAACAACTGCAAGGTCTGGTGTGAGGAGGGAGTGATGGACTTTTCCATGGGAGCGGGCAGCTCATGTTTTGAAGCAGTGAGGCTGCACCTCTTGGGTGATGGTGGTTGCTGGGGTTTAAAATGGAATTCCTACAGCTCCCTGCTGAGCTGGGACATCCTGCTCTGCTTTCTGCACCAGCCTCTCCAGTGCAGATTGGCCCAGCACCTCTGGAGAAGGAGCAGGAGTTTCCTGGGATGGGCAGCAGGGGTACCTTTCACCAGGTGCCCCAACAGGCTGGGGACCCTCCCGCTGCCCTGGGCAGGGGCTGTGCTGGGCTCCCCTGTGCCCGCAGCCGCCAGGAGGGGCCCAGCACCTTCCTTCCACAGCACCCACCACGGGCAGTGCCCAAATCCACGCGGAGCTGCCCCCAGACCCTCAGACATCATCTCGAGGAGCTCTGTTTGCCTCTGAGCCCCGGGGCACAGCCAGGGAGATGCTGCAGCCTCCAACGCGGTGACACCACGGGTGAGCTCTTCAGTCCTTCCCAGGGCCCGCCTGAGAGCGGTGGGCTGGGTCTCCAGACACATCCAAGCTTCTCCCGCAGCAGGAGAAGGGCAGGATGCTCGGCCGCTCTCTGCTTTCAGCGGAGCCCAGCCCTGGAGTGGCTGCCTGAGGACTCGGGCTGAGCTGCACGCTGCTAAATAAGGGCAGAGCTGCTCTTTTCTCTCCGGCATTTCCATTCAAACCTCACCAGCAGAGGCAGCGGGAGCAGCCGCTCCCATGGAATAGTTATGAGCTGTTTGCAGAAATGTCAAGAAGAGCCAGCGGTTGTACGAACGCCCTGCCAGAGCAGCGGGCTCGGGAAGTTATCTCCTGTGATCCTTACTCCGAGTGCTGTGTGTAATGGTTACAAGCACTTTACAAATCCCAGTGACATTCCCGTGCCTTGTGCCAAATGGCGGCTCCGTGTCCTGACACCGGGGCAGGGATCCATCACTGTCCCTCCATGTCCTGACACCGGGGCAGGGATCCATCACTGTCCCTCCGTGTCCTGACACCAGGACAGGGATCCATCACTGTCCCTCCATGTCCTGACAGTGGGACAGGGATCCATCACTCTCACTCTGTGTCCTGACACCAGGGCAGGGATCCATCACTGTCCCTCCGTGTCCTGACACCAGGGCAGGGATCCATCACTGTCCCTCCGTGTCCTGACACCAGGACAGGGATCCATCACTGTCACTCTGTGTCCTGACACCGGGATCCATCACTGTCGCTCCATGTCCTGACACCAAGACAGGGATCCATCACTGTCACTCCATGTCCTGACACCGGGATCCATCACTGTTGCTCCACCCGGAGCACCCCCGGCCCCGCTCCCCAGTCAGCACTGGGCCTGGGGGGCTCTGGCTCTGCTCTGCCTGCAGAGAGGGCTCCAGGAGCTGTGGCAGCCTGGGCAGCAGCAGCTCCTCACCCCCGGCAGGTGCTCACACCCCATTCCAAGTTCACTTCAAGACTCCGGGACTAAATGTTCTCGCTTGCTTTGGGCAGTAAAAGCCGGAATTCTAACGAGGTTCCTGAGCGAGGCTGTTACATTCTGTATCTCACTAAATGCCTTTTCTTTGCTCTTTTCCTGCCTTGCTGCCAGACTGACCTTGCTGGGATGTGGTGACAAAGGAGAAGCAATGTGAAGGCTGGGAATGCATTCCCACACACACCTGATTTCTGGGAATTAGGGGTGGGAGTGGAAAAACCCCAAGATGTTTAACTTTGCTCTGTATGTTTTAATTTGTGTGTCACTTTTAGGAATTTTCCAGCAATTCCAGATCACCAGAGGAGTTCAATACCAGCTTCTTCCACACTCCTCCATGTGGGTAAGTTCTAAATTGTTGGTTTGGTAGGACCTGAGAGGTGCTTTGGACTTTGACCACATTGCTCTTGACCAACTCTTGTCAGCTGGAGGGGTCAGGAATATTTAGGTGAAGTCAGAGGACCCTTCAGTTTTTGATTTGTTCCCACCCTTGGAATATATTCTTTATTTCCAGCCGATTTGTGGGCTTTAAACAACCTAAGAGATGATTTCCAGCCAGGGGGAAGCAGAGCCATCCCAGAAGGAATGGAAGTTTTGTAGAATCACAAAACATCCTGAGCTGGAAGGGGCCCACAAGGATCATCAGTCCAAATCCTGGTCCTGCACAGACACCCCAACAACCCCACCGTGGGCCTGGGTTTGTGAGAGAAAGTATTTGGGAGAAAACGTGGCCTGAGAGTTCGGGGAAGGAGCAAAGTGACCCTCAGACCCCCCATTTTCTGTTGTGTTGTTGGTGCAGCTCCCACCCTGCCAGGGCCCTGCTCTAACTCTGGGTGCTCCCGGTCCTGGCCAGCCTGGTTTGGTGTGTCCACCTAAACCCTGGGCCCAGGAGCTCCAGCTTTGTCCAGCCTGGTGCCTCCAGGCCATACTGGGGAGTGCTGGTCTGCACTGGCCATTGCTGTGTCCCTCCTGGCCTCTCCATGGGGTGATTTCATGGCTTTCCCTTGGGGCTGTCACCTCACTGTGACCCTCCTCAACGATCCCTGGACCTTGTCCTGACCTGTGGATTGATTCCCTGGCTTCCCCTTGGAGCTGTGTGGGCTCCTGGCTGGACCTGGCCACCATCCCTTGGTCTTGCTCCCTCAGCCAGGTCCTGTGGGAAAAGCTGTGGCTGGAGGGGCCTTTTCCAGTTGTGGAATCCTAATCCTGGCCTTCCCTGAGGGAGCAGCCATGCTCTTGCTGCTCCCTGACACATCCCAAACCTCCCAGACTCCAGCTCCAAGGGGTGAGCAGAACAAGAGCCACCCAGGTGGCTGAAAACTTGTCTAAGGTGGCCTCAGCTTTCTCCAGAGCTGCTAAATTTTGCTGCTTGCAAAAGCTTTTGTGGTGTTGGAACAATGCATGTGTGTATACGGGGAATCTAGGCAAGATTTCTATTTTCCAGGTTATTTTTGGTTTGCTTGGAAAAAAATGAGGAGGAGAGTGGGCTCCAAACCATGTTCCAAAGGCTGGAAAGGAAGCATCTGGAGTGCCCGGGGGTTGTCATAGTGAAGATGAGTGACACATAATAATGATGAATCCAGAAACTTTCACCTTGATTTCCCTGCCTGGTGGAGCTTTGAAGTGAGCCTCTAATATTATGTTAGCAGTTTATTGTGTGTGCTTCATTAAAAATACATCACAGGCCTCTTGGAGCTGGAAGGGACGCAAATTAGGTCAGCGAGTCCAGGCTCCTGCTGCTCTGCCAGGGCTCTGATCCTGCTAATGACTCCAGCCCAGCCCTGGCAGGTGCTCGTGTGCTGCCAATTCCAGCTCTGGGCTGACAGGGAAAACGGGATTTCACTCTTTAAAACTTCCAGTTCTTGTTAAAAGGGGTTTATTTCATGTTCACTGCCTGGCTGGTTTTCGAGTGTGAGGGGAGCAGCTCTGCCCCAGCTCTGAAACCCCCTGAGCCTGGGCTGATCCCCAGCGTGGGCAGCAGAGGAGGGGGGATTCTGCCCCTCTGCCCTGCTCAGGTGAGACCCCACCTGCAGAGCTGCCTCCAGCTCTGAATTCCCAGCACAGGAAGGACCTGGAGCTGCTGGAGCCAGTCCAGAGGAGGCCACGGAGATGCTCCCAGGGCTGGAGCTCCTCTGCTCTGGAGCCAGGCTGGGAGAGCTGGGGGTGCTCACCTGGAGAGGAGAAGGCTCCAGGGAGAGCTGAGATGACCTGCAGCTCCCTCTGTGCTTTCAGCCAGGCAGAACCAGCCTGGATTCAGCCCTGGAGCAGTGCAGGTGTTGGGGGTGTGACGTGGAGCTGCTCTCCAGAGAGATGTCTCCTCCAGGCTGGAAGCACTTTGGTGGAGGAGTGAATCCAGGAATGTGGCTGTGGTAGTCTTTCCTCATGGCTTGTCCCCAGCCCTGCTGTTCCCTTGGCCACTCCTTTGGGATACAGTGCAAGTTTGGGTGCCTCAGCAGCATCAAGGGAACAACAACGCCTTTGTTCTGAGTTCTGTGATATCAGAAATGAAGGGTTTGCCTCCAGCTCTTTGTCACTCTGAGCTGGAGGACGTGAGGGACTGAGACATCCCAGGCCTTGCTTGCCACCTTCTTGTCCTTCTGGGCTGGCTCTTGGAGGGATGAAACTCTTGGGGATTGGTGGCACCTCAGCATCACCCATTTTGTGTCTAAGCTGGGCTGCTGGTGCTGTGACTGAGCACAGGGATAGATGGGATATTGGGAAGGAATTGTTCCCTGTGAGGGTGGGGAGGCCCTGGCACAGGGCGCCCAGAGAAGCTGTGGCTGCCCCTGGATCCCTGGCAGTGCCTAAGGCCAGGCTGGATGGGGCTTGGAGCAGCCTGGGATAGTGGAAGGTGTCCCTGGCCATGGCAGGGGTGGCACTGGATGGGCTTTCAGGGCCCTTCCAACCCAAGCCATTATTTAATTCAGTGATTCCATGATCCACCAACTCCATTCAAGTCTCCTTTGGGCATCCCAGAGAATCAGGGCACCAAGCCCTGCACCTGGAGCTGTGGGTCCTCCTGATGTGGGTCTGGCTCCCAGCAACCTGGGAGATGCATCTGAGATGTGACCCAGGGAGGAACCTTCTGACCCAGAGTTTGCTGCCCCTGGAATAAGATTTGGCCAGGGTCAGTGTGGGGCTGGCACATCTGGGGAGAAACAGAGCAGATCTGCAGGGGAGGCTCCTGTGGGGTTTGCCCTGAGGGACCATCACACTCCAGAGCTGTTGTGCTCTGCACTGAGGTCCACAACCAGGGATTGATCCTGTGGGGAATTCAGAGCCCCTGAGAGCTCAGGGACCCCTCACTCACTGCCTGCCCAGCAGGACCTGGCAAATACAAGCACTCTGAGGTGTCCACCCTGGACTTTGGGGCAGGGGATTCTTATTCCAGCTTGAAGATGCTGCTGTTTTCCACGCTGGCTCCCCGGGGGAAGGAGAGCACAGCCCTTCATTAGCTGTAATGAGTGTCTGTCTTGGGCTGGGGCCATGGGCTCTGGGCTCTGCCAGAGCTGTGCTGAGCAGCCCGGCCTGACCTAGAAAAACCCCTTAATGTGGTGTTCGCTTTGCAAGGGGCAATGCTCTTATCTAATCACCAGCCACATCCCTCAGCAGCACAGCCACTGCAGCCGAGTTAACTCAATTAGGAAATCTCCACACCGAGCTATTTACGGGCTGGTTTTGATGGCTGTAGCGACAGCAGGACAATCACGCGGAAACAAAGGGCACAGTGTGCTGTGATGGGATAACTGGCATCCCCCTGCACCCCCCGGGCCCTGGCAAAGCCCTGCTGTTCCTGGGGCTCTCTCCTTACCACTGAGCCCCTTTTCCTGGCGCTCCTTCTTTGTCATCTCTCAGCCTCAGAGAAACTCTCACATTTTCAAAGCATTTCAGTTGGAGAGGGGGCGTGGTGGGGGTTTTTTTGCCTTTTTTTTTTTCCCCAAGAATTTTATTTTAAGGCTGTCCTCCCCCTCTCCCCTGCTCCAGGCCTGCTTTGCCTTGTGTTGGCCCACTTGGGATGTGGCAGCTGCCCCGGGGGTGCTGCCTCCTGCCCAGGGGGGGATGGAACCCAAAATGTGCTGTGCTGGACACGGGAGGTTCCCCAGGGAATGGGGCCAGTCCCTGGAAGGTGTTTGCACCCTGGGAGGCTGTTCCTTTAGGGCTCCTGGGACCTTTTCTTCCCATCTTCAACAGCCAAAGCAGAGTCACCAGAGCCCTTTGTGACAGGAGTGTCATGGAGAAAGGCAGAGCTGCTCTTCCACACCTTATTCCCTCCAGGAAGGGCTCAGCCCTGTGTTGTCACTGCTCATAGAGAAATGGAGGCTCTGGGTGAATAAAATGCCCCAGGTGGCCTCAAAGGGTAGGAGCAGCAGTGGGATTTGGGCTTGAACTGCTGCATTTTCATCCAGGGCTCACATAATATTCAGAATTTAAATCCTGAACTGAGCAACAATCAGCATCTTTCCCAAATATATAAATTCACTTATATATGGTTTCTCCTTCACATCTCCTCTCGTGTTTCACTACCAGACGAATACATCAGGTCTGAGTGGATTTTGGAGACATTTCCCCCCTCAGGACCAGCACTTGGAGCTGGAAAGCCTGGTTTGGGGAGCGACCTTGTGGTGGGATGAGGTAGGAATTCCAGGGCTGCCCCGCCATGGGGTCAGGTCCTGGCAAACATTCCTTCAGATGAGGAACGAAATGATCTCATCGTTTTCCCCCCGTGGCCTCACCTCACGTAACCTCGAGAGCACCGGGGGTTGAAGAGCAGCTCTGTTCTGCTTCCCAAAGGCACCGTTTCATGTGTGGCCTCTTTCCCCCAGCCCTGCTCTGGATACAGCACTAAAAATGGGCTGCTGCTCATTGCTGTGGTGTCCAGGCACTTCCCAGCCAGCTGGGAAGGTTTTTAAATGTTGGAAAATAGGGAGGTTATTTTATCAGCATTGTAGGCAGTGTTTTTTCCCAGGTGCTTGGAGAGCAGGGTTGGGGTTGGTGACCTCTCGTCTGCCCAAAACGCACCTGGGGTTTTGGTTGTTAGAGCAGCAAAGGGCCATGAAGCTGCTCCCAAACTCCTCCTTTTCAGCAAGCAAAAGATCCGTGATTGGACTGCTCTGAGGGTGACATACAAGTTAAAAACCCACAAGCATAAACAGCAAGAATAACAAAAAACTCCTCAAAATTCTGGCATTTCTATTCTTTCCATGCCAAACATTCAGCTAACAGGCAGCATTTATAAAATCATGGAATGGGTTGGGTTGGGAGGGGCCTTTAAAGGACATCTGCTCCCACCCCTGCCATGGGCAGGGACACCTTCCACTGTCCCAGGCTGCTCCAAGCCCCATCCAACCTGGCCTTGGACACTGCCAGGGATCCGGGGGCAGCCACAGCTGCTCTGGGCAAATTCCCCAACTGTCTCTAATGAGAGTGTTTTGGGGTACAGGTTCATTCCCTGAATTTGGACCCTACACCAACCCTCAGCATTTCCATGGCCACGTCAGTGTCTTGAAGATTTTCCAGCATTTTTTTGCTCCCAGTGCCGCTTCCTGAGGCAGTTTGGAAGTCTCAGTGTTCCTGCCTCAGTCTCAGCAGGGAGCTGAGCCCCCCAACATCCCAGTAATCCTTGAGGCCACAAGAGTTGGACCCAATGGAAATATCAGCGTTTTTCCAAATTTAATTTTCTTGCCTCAGGAGGACTGGAAAGACAAAAACTATGTGTTCAACAGAAAAAAAAGCTGTAGGATTGGTTCTATTTCAGGTTTGACAGTGGAAGCAGGAGCTCAGTAACAGTGGCCTGCAGTGAGCTGCTAGTCCCTCAGACAGGCGGGTGGAGGCCACCTCCTGTCCCCCAGGCCAGCCCTGGGAGCTCTGCCAAGGGCAGGCAGCACAGCTCTGGTCCCTGCTCTGCCTCTGCTCCTCTGAGGGATCTCAGCAGTGGCCAGGCATGGGAGAGGGCACTGGAGGTGAGGAGAGGTCCCAGGGCATCCCCTTTGCTTCTTTTCATGGTGCACATTGGGCTTGGAGTGAAATCCCTCAGCTCCCTCCTCCCCTGGGGCCATTTGTCCCCAGCTGCAGCATTGTGCCGGGCTCTTCCCATGGGAATTCAGGTGAGTGATCCCACCTGTCCCTGGGCCCTCCGCAGCACCTTGGCCTTGCCTTGCCTTGGTCCAGAGCCCTGGTTTCCCACATGGAGCAAAAGCGGGTTTGTGCCTCAATGTCCCCATGGTGCCACTTCCCACACTCTGCTCCCTGGTCCTGGGGTGCAAATTCACCCCCCCACAGCTCCACCCTCAGCATTTCCATGGCTGCAGGGTGCACATGGGTGTTGTAGGATCATGGAAGCAATCACAGAGTCCTTGAGTCTGGAGGAGACCTCCAGGACCATCAAGTCCAACCTTCGACCCTGCCCAGCAATCCCCACCTCTACTCGTTTTTTTAACGCTTCCAGGGATGGCAACTCCAGCGCTGCCCTGCCAGCCTGTGCCAATGCCTGACCACCCTTTCAGGGAAGAAATTTTCCAAATATCCAACCTGAACCTCCCCTGAAAACTGGAAGCTTCACAAACATTTTTGTGCCCAGTGTCACCACACGTGGAAGCTTGGAAGGCTCAGTGCTCCCACATCAATCTCAGGGAACTGAGTCACACAAAGACTAAAAAGGTCTTGAAAACATCTCAGTTACTTTCAGGAGCTCCTTTTTTTCAGCCTCAAGAAATGTTTTGCATGTTGAGAACAGCCTGTGTGCCTCCTGCCTGAAATCAATGGGCTTTTGGTCAAGATGGAGCTGAGAGAAAAAAATCTCCCCCCAGAAAATGGGCTTTTGCCCAAAGTGCCTGTGGACATCTGTGAATCTGATAAGAGTCTGGATTCCTTTTCCTCAAGTTTTTGCAGGAAACATTTGCAACAGGAACATGCTGATGGATTTCTCACAAGGGCATGGACTGACAGGACAGAGGGAATGGCTTTAAGCTGGAGGAGAGGAGATTTAAATTGGATATTGGGAAGGAATTGTTCCCTGGGAGGGGGGGGAAGGTGCCCAGAGAAGCTGTGGCTGCCCCTGGATCCCTGGCAGTGTCCAAGGCCAGGTTGGATGGGGCTTGGAGCAGCCTGGGACAGTGGAAGGTGTCCCTGCCCATGGCAGGGGGTGGCACTGGATGAGCTTTGAGGCCTTTTCCAACCCAAACCATTCCATGATTCCATGGTTCCACAGCACTGTAACTGTCATTGGAAAAACCCAAAAGCCAACAGCTTTAAAAAATGAAAATTTTGGTGGAAAACTGCAATCCCTGGGTGATTTCCTTTCCCAACGCTAAGGGGAAATGTTGAAAAAAAATGGAATTTTGCTGCGAAGGAGTGGGAGCTGTTGCTGTTCCTCAGGCAGCTGGAGCATGAGCTCATAGAGGCAAAATAGAAGTGGAGCCTGTGCTCTGGGGGCGAAGGCGTCTGGGGAACAGGAGCAGATTGTTGCACCAGGGAAAGGCATTAGGATTCAACAAGTGCAAACTGACAATCACGAGGAAGGAGCAGGGAGGGAGAAGATCAGGTTAATTAGCAGCCCAGAGGAATTGGAGGCCACGAGCTCAGCAGAACTTTGTGGAGGAATTAATTAAAGGTTTGTTTGGAGCTGAGCTTGACAATAAAGAAAAAAACCTAAAAATCCCCTGTTGCATCCTGACACTTGGAGCTGGTCCTGGAGCGCTGCCAGGCACTGGCACAGCCCCTGTTTACACCTCCAGGAGCCGGTGGACAGGAGGGAGAATTAATTGCTGTGAGGCAGGCAAGGCTGTCAGAGGAAGCCCGGCAGAGCTGCCTCATCCCTGCTCCCTGCTGGGTGGGCAGGATGGGGAGAGGGAGCTGAGCAGCGGGAGGGGACCATTCCAGGGATGCAGGCATGTGCCAGGCATCACTCGGTGCTGCAGCGCCACTGGGGACAGGGACGGGGTGACTTTGGAGACAAGGGAGGAGCCAGAGGCACGCTGGGGACAGGGAAAGAGCCAGGGGGACTCTGGGGACAGGAAAGAGCCAGGGGCACGCTGGGGACAGGGCAGGAGCCAGGGGGACTCTGGAGACAGGGAAAGAGTCAGGGGCACTGTGGGGACAGGGCAGGAGCCAGGGGCCCTCTGGGGACAGGGCAGGAGCCAGGGGGACTCTGGGGACAGGGAAAGAGCCAGAGGCACTGTGGGGACAGGGAAAGAGCCAGGGGCACTGTGGGGACAGGGAAAGAGCCAGGGGCACTGTGGGGACAGGGCAGGAGCCAGGGGCACTCTGGGGACAGGGAAAGAGCCAGGGGCACTCTGTGGACAGGGCAGGAGCCAGGGGCACTCTGTGGACAGGGCAGGAGCCAGGGGGACTTTGGGAGCAGGGAAAGAGGGTGACTCTGGGGGCAGGGCAGGAGCGGAGCTGCCAAGCACAGTCCCTGCAGGGCTCCATTCCCTGCTCCCCATGGATAACCCACTCACCAAGCTGGACAAAGCACACGGGCAGGTGAAGGTCTTCAGAAAGGTTGTGCTGGTGCAGGGGCACCGGGGGAATTCCCTCAGCAGGAGCAGTGGGAATGCAGCTGCTTGGCTCCAGTCCTCAGGGCAGAGCAAACTCCTGGCTGGACTTGGATCAGAGAATCCCAGAATGGTTTGGATTGGAAGGGGCCTTAAGGCTCATCCAGTTCCAACCCTGCTGTGCCACAGCAGGGACACCTTTCACTATCCCAGGCTGCTCCAAGCCCTGTCCAGCCTGGCCTTGGACACTTCCAGGACCTTGATTTTTGCTCCTGCGCTGTAAGTGAGGTTCAAGGACCTTTGTGTGTGGTGTGACTAAAGTAGGACACAGTGACACAATACTGGACTCCAGGCCACCCAAGTCCCTCTCAGCTTGGAGCTGACAGATATAACCATGAAAGGGACTTGACATCATCCTCTGTTTTTAAACATTAATATTGGGCATTACCTAATCCATGTGAAATGGGTTGGGAAGCGACAACAGACTCCTGAACACGAGTAATCAACACAAAACTGTCACTGAATGGGGACATTTCTGTTGGGATCGCAAGGAAACGCTGAAGCCTTTGTACTTTTCAACTTTTCTATCAGTTACCTAAAAATAAATGTGAAATTTGCAGATAACATCAGGCCTAGCAGGATGGATGTACAGATAAAAGCAGGCAGCTCTGCAGCTGGAGATAATTCCCAGGAGCGGGGCTGTTCCATTAAATTGTGTTTTCTCACCAGCAGATGAGTGTTGGATGGTTTGGGGCAGGGCACCTGGAGCTGCTGGAGGCTCCAGCTCCGGCAGGGAGCAGGGCAAGGTGACAGTGCTGGATGTCACTGCCAGGCCAGCACCTTGGGGTGGGATTTCACAGCATCCAGGACAGGAGAAAAAAAGTGATTTTGGTTTTATATGAGGCAGTGGTGGGACTGGTAGAAAGATACTTTTCCTTTGACACTCTCCTTAGTGAGTTCTGAGGAATATTGATGCTGTGGGATTAACTGGTGGTGTAACTGGTGTTACTGGTGGGCAGTGTGCACTCAGCTCACAGCCAAACTGGGGCACTGCTTTGGACAACTCCCTGTGCCCTTGGGATGATGCAGCTCCCCTCAGGCAGGAATCACAGGCAGATTCCATCCCCAAATTCCTGCCAGATGGCCCTGGAGGGGTGTTCAGGGCTGGGCTGTGTGCCAGGGATGGCCCAGGGTGCCCCACATGGACATGGCATCACTGAAGGTGTTTCCACCAGGCTTGGATGCACCAGGACACCTCTCCCAGATCCCTCCAGGTGTGACACAGAGCCCTCTGTGGGACCAGCTCTGGGGTCCCTCTGGGCCTCCTGGGCCAACAGAAAAAAGAGTCAAACACAACTTTTCAGCTCCTTTTCTCTTCCCAGGGGATGTGTGCCAGGTTGGACCGCAGTGGACACCAGTGTGGGATCCATGAGGACCGGCAGGAGTTAGGAATGCTCCAGCCTGGTGGTGTGGATGCAGATGACTCTAAAAATGTCCCTCAGTGCATCACAGAGTCATGGAATGGCTTTGGGTCCGAGGGAGCTGAACGAGGCTTTGGGATGATCTATTTTGTCTCAGCTCTGTTGCATTTAAATCATTTCAATTTTACACCTGAGTAGGAACAGCCCTGGCTGAAGCTGTGTCCCAGGAGCCCCTGCAATTCTGTATTTCAAACCTGCTCCTGCTCCATGGCAGGTTACAAATGTCCTGTGAGGGAGCTGATGTGACATCAGGCATGGCTTGTTCAGCTCTGAGGCCAGAACTGGCCCTTCCCTCTGCCTGGTCAGCACAGGGATGGAAAGAAACTGCGATTTCCATGGATGCAGGGCTCCAGCACAGGCAGGTGCCTGAAAAAGAAACAGTGAAGTGCCTCTGGAAGAGGAATTTTAGTAGGAATATCACGTTTTGTGGGATCCGTCCTTGCAGCCTTAGAGGTTACAGAGGAGGAGCAGGGTCTGGCTGCAGCCACTGCCATGAGAGCTGTGCAGTCAAACCAGGGTGGGAATCCTTCCCCAGCCTGGCCAGGGAGAGAAATAAAGGGAGCTGAGGCCAGGGGAGAGGAAGGTGGGAATGCTCTGGGATGCTGGGCTGGTTTCAGCTCTGCAAGGAGGCTTTTCTCAGTCATCTGTGCAGAACTAATGATACAGCTAAAGAGGGAGCTGGAATGTTACAGGAATCCTGAGATCAGAGGGAAGATAAGCAGATGTAAACATCTCAAATTCCTACAATAGGGGGATTCTTTTTCTGGAGGTGCTGAAGAGAAGACTTTTACCAGCAGCCCCGGAGCTGATTGGGGGTGAGACAGCAGCCCCGAGCCTCCTGAGAGAGGGGGATTTATTTAGAAGACAACCACAGGCAAATATGTTCTTTTTTCTTCCCTTGCTTTTTGATGAGGAATATTGCTGGAATCAGCTCAGGGGAGGGAGGCTTTGATCATCCTTTCGGAGAGTGAAAAAAGCTGCTTTGAATTCTGCTGCAAAGCAGATCCCAAGAGGGGCTGTGGGAGGGATGCTCACCCTGGGGCAGAGCCCCTGGGCAGGCGTGGGACTGTCTGGGGAGAGGGAGCATCTCTTGTCCCCATCCTGCCCTTCAAACAGACCTGCAGGGGCAGAGGAGCCTTGAGAGCACAGAATCATGGAATTGTTTGGGTTGGAGGGACCCTAAAGCCCATCCAGTGCCACCCCCTGCCATGGGCAGGGACACCTTCCACTGTCCCAGGCTGCTCCAAGCCCCATCCAACCTGGCCTTGGACACTGCCAGGGATCCAGGGACAGCCACAGCTTCTCTGGGCACCCTGTGCCAGGGCCTCCCCACCCTCCCAGGGAACAATTCCTTCCCAATATCCCATCTATCCCTGCCCTCTGGCAGTGGGAAGCCATTCCCTGTGTCCTGTCCCTCCATCCCTTGTCCCCAGTCCCTCTCCAGCTCTCCTGGAGCCCCTTTAGGCCCTGCAAGGGGCTCTGAGCTCTCCCTGGAGCCTTCTCCTCTCCAGGTGAGCACCCCCAGCTCTCCCAGCCTGTCACACCCTTAAAGTCCTGCTAACGAGGTGAGGAACTGAAGGTGCCACAAAAACCTGAGCTGCTCCTTGAGAGGAACCCAGAGCACTGGGGAGCTCCAGAAGACAACACAGATCAAGCATCTTAGGCCCTATTTTGAGATAAAACCATCCAGAAGCCAATCCTGGTGTGGAGGAACCCAAGGTCAAAGTGGCCAAGGCTTCCTTGGCATTAAAAGCAGTG
Source organism: Falcunculus frontatus (assembly GCA_013398115.1). Lineage (NCBI taxonomy): Eukaryota > Metazoa > Chordata > Aves > Passeriformes > Falcunculus > Falcunculus frontatus. The sequence goes on from VZRV01000863.1 coordinate 538,435, forward strand.
CCCAGATGAGCTCCTCAATATGGGATGGGAGGAAATACAAAGGGTTGGGAAGAGATTCCTGGGAGGAGCTGTTAAATCCATCCCTGCTCCACATGGAAAAGTTGTGGCATCAGGAAATGTCCCAGAAGAACAGAACTTTGGTTTGAGGTGGGTCATGAACACAATTCCCCCAGGAAAATGCCCTTGGGATTTTTAAACAGTGGCTGAGGACAGAGAGGAGCCAGATCCAGGGCTTTAAAATGGGAATGTAAAAAACCCAAAATTTGTGGATTTGCCTGGTTTGTCCTGCACTCAGAAACAAGTGTTTGTTTAGATAGTGCTAATCAGAGGAGCATGAAAATATTCCCAAAATAAATGTCTTTTTAAATTCAAGAACCAGTGTTTCTCTGAAGGAAATTGCTTTGAGGGACTGACACTAATTTTCAATTATTTTTTTTCATTCTCTGCTTCTATTTTAAGCAAAATGTTTAAGAAACAAAACTTCACAAGACTTTGAAAGTGCATTTTGTTGAGTGTGGGGGTTTTTCCTCTCTCTGGCCACTGAAAACCCCATGAGAAGGGAGAAAACTTGGCTCCCATGGATATTGTCTCCCACCTGATAAAAGCAGCTTTTTTTGAAGGGTAGCTTTATGAAATCATGAATATTTAAACCCAAAACGTCACTTTTAAAAATGAGGAGCTTTCCTCTGCTTGCCCATGGTTTTGAACTGGACAAAGTTCAAATGAGAGGGAAACTTCAGGTGTGAAAATGAAATCTTCCTGTGAAAGGAATTGTAAAGAGATTTCTTTTCTTCCTGAAAATGCTGTAATTGAAAAAAAAAAATCAGAGGCCACCTCAGTTTCCTTATCAGTTTTAGTTTTATTATTTCTCTGAGCCATTTTCCAAGATTTTTCTCCAACTCCTGGTGGAGACAAACCAAGGAAAATTTATTACCAACACCTGCACAGTGTGGCAGATTGGTCCTGATAGGCATCCCAGATAATTGCTATGGAATCCTCTCTTTTTGGGAAAAGCCTTCTCTGGCACCACAGTTTTGGGCATTTAAATCACATCCCACATGTGGGATTAAACCCTGGGAAGGGTGGTCTGGGAATAACCCAGGGAGCAGAGCTGGGCAATTTCAGCGCTCAGCCTGGAGAAAAGGAGGCTCAGGGGGGACCTTGTGGCTCTGCACAACTCCCTGACAGGAGGGGGTAGCTGGGGGGGGGTCGGGCTCTGCTCCCAGGGAACAGGGACAGGAGGAGAGGGAACGGCCTCAGGCTGGGCCAGGGGAGGCTCAGGGTGGAAACTGGGAAAATTTCTTCATCAAAAAGTGGTTAAACCTTGGCAGGGGCTGCCCAGGGAGGTTTGGAGTCCCCATGCCTTGGAGGTGTCCAAGGAAGGAGCAGATGTGGCACTTGGGGACAGGGGTCAGTGGTTGAAGGTTGGATTTGATGACCTTGGAGGTCGTTTCCTTCCTCCTTTCCATGGAGCCTTAATGACTCCATGACTCTATGATTCCATTCCTTGTGGGCTCAGAACCAGCTGGGCTGTGCCACCAATGTCTTCCTCACCTTCCCACAACAGCCTTCGGAGCTGATCCTGGAGCTGCTGCTTGGAAGTGTGGGAAGAAAGGCCAAGGACACGGCGGGGATTGCAGCCCCCGGATGCTTTGGGTCCAGCCCTGCTGATTCACCCTCTGCTCGAAACCCAGGCCTTCCACATCATCCTCCTGCCTTTCCCGATCCTCCTGGGCCTGGCCACTCTGCCAGGAGCTGCTGTGTCCCCAGACTGTGTCCCCATGGCTGCATCCCCAAAGCCCCACGGCTGTGACCCCCGGCTGTGTCCCCACAGCTGTGTCCCCAAAACCCCACGGCTGTGTCCCCTGGCTGTGTCCCCATGGCTCCATCCCCAAAGCCCCACGGCTGTGACCCCCAGGCTGTGACCCCAGCCTCTGTCCCCATGGCTCCATCCCCAGAGCCCCTCAGCTGTGATCCCACGGCTGTGTCCCCCAGGCTGTGACCCCACAGCTACATCCCCAGAGCCCCCTGGCTGTGTCCCCAGGCTGTGTCCCCACAGGTTCATCCCCAAAGCTCCCTGGCTGTGACCCCACAGCTACATCCCCAGAGCCCCCTGGCTGTGTCCCCAGGCTGTGTCCCCACAGGTTCATCCCCAAAGCTCCCTGGCTGTGACCCCACAGCTCCATCCCCAGAGCCCCCGGCTGTGACCCCAGGCTCTGTCCCCACGGCTCCATCCCCAAAGCCCCCCGACTGTGACCCCATAGCTCCATCCCCAGAGCCCCCCGGCTCTCTGCGCTCTGGCGCTGCCTTTGTTCTCTTTTCATCTCTCCTTTATCAGCCGCCTCCAGGCAGCGCTTCCCGCCCGGCAATTAACAGTGGCAATTAAGAGCTGCCGAGGTAGGTGTTTCCCCTCCGGAGGGACCTGATGTTTTTCATGCTGAGCAGGAGAGAGATTCCCACCGAGGGAGCTCATTTATGCTGATGAGGAAATGTTGTCCTTGCTGGAATCTGAGCTCAGGCAAAAAAGTTGCAAAGTATTAAATAGGTTTTGGTTTTTTATCTCCTGCCAGTCCCAAATCCCTGTCAAAATATGAAAGCACATAAATTTCAGGTGATTGCTGCCCAGTCTGTGCTTTTCAGAGTTTAGAAAATCAGCTGAGCAATGAGGAGAAGCAGCAGTTACCCAGGAAAGGCCTCTTTTCCCACATCCATTTGAAGGGAATGGTTGTTGTGGAAAGGGAGGATATTAGAGTTGTCCACAGGATGCAGCCACTGCTCAGTAAATGCTGCCTCAAAAGGTGTCTGTTGAGCCTCTCAAACCCTTTAGTGAATGATAAAATGGAAAAAGCTGGGAAATAATGGGAAAAGATAATCTGGACCCAAATGGAAAAAGCCATCTGCAAAAATCTAATCAAGCCACCAGTGACACTGAGCATTTCCAGTGACTTTTAGCTCGGAATTCAAACACTCCTGGTGTCCAATAATGACGCTTCGTGTCTTGTGCACTAAGTGCCAGTGTGGAATTAACCAGGAAAATACGGATTTTTATAAATAAGGCTGGTTTTCAGTGCCTGGAAAATAAGTTTAAGCCTCACCCTGCTTGTTCTCAAAGTGATCTAATGTTGAGAGAGAAACAAGAACAGCCTCCACCACTGTCTGGGTGCTGATGAGAAATGATGAATCCAATCCTGGCTGGAAGTGCTTCGCAGGCATCGCCAGGACAGCTGGATGGATGGGGCACTCCACAGAGACGGAGCCCCGTGCAAATAAAACAATGAGGAAATAAGGGAATGTTATTGATGGAGATTATTTCTCCCCTTACTCGATCATAACAGTTTTATATCTATGTAAAAATGAATTCTGCTTGGTAATGTGGTCTCTGGGAGTTGTATTTATTCTGTTTATTGCTATCAGGAACTTATTCCTTTGCATAAATTATTCATGGGAATTAGACATGCTCGTGAGGCCTTGTTTGTGTGGGGAGGGATGGGAAGTGGGAAGGCAGCAGGAAACGTCTTGGTTTGGGTTCCTTGGAGGAAGAGCACTTGGAAATCACGGGAAGTGAGGAAAGCCCAGTGGGAATGGGTCACAGCAGTAAATTCTCCTGGGCACAGGAGCCCTGGCGGGTGTTGGGGTGTCTTTGCCACACAGGGCAGAGCTCTGTGGTGGCACAGAGCCCCCTCAAAGCAGCAAAGAGCAGGAGAGGAGGAGCTCCCCCCTTTAACAAGGCACAAAGTTCATCCCCAGCCTCCACAGGTGCAGGATTCTGCGAAGACAGAGCGTTTAGGGGGAGATTTAACGTCCTGCTGGAACATCTGTTCTCCCTCAGCTATAAAAAGGGCTGGATGGCCATTGGTGATCAGCAGGAGACTGGAAAAGATCAGCATTAGTGTCCCCTGTGGGGAAGAATCTGTGGCAGGGAGCACAAGCACTGCAGTCACAGCTCTCCTCTGGCAGATGCCAGGCAGGAGGAGCCATGGGATGAGGGACAAACTCCTGGGATTGTGCCCTCAGCTGCTGCCCTCACCCGCCAGGGCAGGGGCTGCTCCTGGCCTCGGCCACGGGGGCTCTTGCAAACCAATTCTCCTTTATTTTAAACTACATTATTATGCTTAAAAGCAAATTTCTTCCCTGATGTGATGGGATTATGATTTAAATATTGTCCCGGTGTGGTTCAGGTCTCAGGAGCTGGGTTTGCAGGGCTGCTGCAGTTGGAGGGGATGGAGCTGCCCTGCCTGCACCCCTTACCCCAGATCTTCTCTGCTCCCCTTTGTTGCTCCTGCTCAAACCTCTCCCAAGTAGCTGCTGTTTCAGTGCCTCTTTCCAAGTGGTAATTCAGGAAGCCTGGCTGATTTGCATTTTTTGGGAGAGTTCTTGGCGCTGCTGGGGTGTTTTTGTGCCCACCTGAGCCCCGTGTGTGTCCCAGCACAGCTGGACACATAAACCCCAGGGGTGAGGCTCTCAGCAAAGCTGCACAGCCTGTCTTGATATCCCACCTGGAGCAAAGCTGGGAATTCCTCTGGAATTTCTGCAGCGGCTGGGTGGATTTTCTGTGCAGCATTCACAGGGTTGTGATGCACACAGGGCTCTGTCCTGGTCTGGGCGAGGAGCAGAGCCCATGCTGAGGCTCCCATGGCTTTATCCTTGGAAAAGAGCAGCTCCCTGTGAGCCCCACAGGCACCAGATTGCAGCTCCAGGGGCTGGGTGTCACGTTTGAGCTGTCAAGTGGCTCATTTCTCCTCCAGAAGCCTGGGATGCCATGAGGAAAGTGGCCAGGTGCTCTGGGACTTGCTCTTTTCCATTGGCAAGGGAAGAGTGGAATATCCTGGCAAAAGCCATGATGGAAAACACAGGGCAGGGCAGGGCAGGAGAAAAGTGTGATGTGAGTAACCGGCAGCTTCTTCTCAATGCACCCAGGAATCACTTAAAATCCTGCTCTCCCTGAGGAAGAGGGTGAGGAGTCACTTCCTTCCCCATGGTGTCATTCCACATGGGAAATCTGGTGAAGCAAATCCCCACGGAGCTGCCCCAGCTGCCCCAGCTGCCCCCCACCCTCTGCTGCCCTGGGGATGTTTCCAGCCCCAAACCTTTCAACTCCTTCCCAGCTGAGCTGGAAGGAGCTACAGGAGACACACTGGAGAGATCCAGGTCAGTGGGGAAGGGTCAATTCCTTATGGAGAGCTGAGGACACTTGGAATGTTCAGCTGGAGGAGACTGAGGGGAGACTCCTCACCATGGGCTGCAGCTCCTCCCGAGGGCAGCTCTGATCTCTGCTCCCTGGGACAGGGACAGCCCCCAGGGAATGGCTGGAGCTGGGCCAGGGCAGGCTCAGGCTGGAGAGCAGGGAAAGGTTCTTCCCTCAGAGGGTGCTGGGCACTGCCCAGGCTCCCCAGGGAATGGGCACGGCCCCGAGGCTGCCAGAGCTCCAGGAGCGTTTGGACAGCGCTGCCAGGGATGCCCAGGGTGGGATTGTTGGGGTGTCTGTGCAGGGCCAGGAGCTGGGCTGGATGGTCCTGGTGGGTCCCAGCTCAGGATATTCCATGATTCTGTGATTCCATGAACGATGTGCATCCAAACCCACCAGACACAAGAGCCTCAGTCAAGGCACAGACAGCACAGATTGGTGATATGAGAAATGATAAAGCCATGACCCTACAAATGACTGGAAGATAAACAGAGATAACAACTTAATGGGAGCTCACTCCAAGATGAGGAAATGGGGATGGTGAACAGGAGCCAGGAATTTATTCATAGGGAAATGCCAAGTGGAGAGAAAGAGGTGCTGTGATTTCTGCATCCAACAATGGGAAGAGATAAACCGTGCCCCTCGAGCTGATATCCACATTGTTAACACACGCTGTCACGCTGGAAACGGGAGACAAAGCCTCGCAAAGATGAGTCAAGGCTTGGAAAACCTGAGTGTGCCAAACAAAAGCAGCTCCATCCTTCAGTTTATTAAAGTGAAGTTTGTGAATAATAGCACAGCACAAAAATCCCCCCACGGGGTGCAGATTCCTGATAGCAAAACAATGTCTAATTTTGCAGATAAGCACAGATCAAGATCCAGGGGTAGGAAATTGCAGGCATGGGAGGCTGAGGCTGGGAGTGATGCAGGGACTCCATTCCTGATAACGGGAACTCTTCAAAAAGCTCGGGATCTTTTGCTAGAACCTCAAAAAGAACCCCACACTCTGCACTGTGGGCTCCAGGTTGGAAAGGCTGGATCTTGCAGAGAAATCCAGAGCCCTGGGGCTGCACAGAATCCAGAGTGAGAGTTTTTTTAGGCAGCCACCCGAGATGGCATTTTAGGAAATTTCAGATATTCCAAAATTACAGCCCAAGGCAGGGCCACCCACGTGTTCCTGGGTGCTCCCTTGGTGGACCCCAATCCTTCCGTTTGCTCAAGGAAGGAGGGAATTCTGCCATAAATTCACATTTTGGGCAGAAGGAGCAAGGTCGTGCTGTGTCAGATGCCAGGCTGCTTCTCTGAATCCCAAATATTCCCTGCTCACTGGGGGCATTCCACAAAGAAGGAGGAATTAGCTCTTGATCATGGATATAAAAATAAGAAGATGCTGGTGTCTGTCCCTCCTTCCAAGGCGTGATTTGGTTCCTCAGACAGTCCCTTTCCATGGAGATGGAAATGACACTAAAAACCCCAAGAAAACAGTGAAACCACTGGAAATCAATCCAAGAGTGAGCAGAGAAAAGGAAAACCCACCTTCCATCCATCCTGCCTGGAATCTGCATCCCCATCATCACTGCACAGGTGACAGGGCTTGAACAGACACGGCTCTCTGCACTTGGGAATCCGCCCATGGGAAAGAGGATCCCATGTTGAATTTGCTAGAAAAAAAGATGGGACCTGCAGCTAAAATCCTTGGAAAACATTTTTCCTTTGTTATGTTGAACTCACAATGTAATTTCTTCCTGTTTTCTGAATGTCTCAGATTTATGTGCCCTTGTTGGCTGAAAGCAACGGCAGCAACAAGCACAGAGCTGTCCTGCAGTGGAAAAAAATCCCCAGGATGTCGCTAAGAAACTGCAAATATTTAATTATCTACAGCTCTGGGCCAGAATCCGTCATGATTAGAACCCCTCTGTAATCAGTCTAATTGGGAACAGCCCTGAATGGAGGTGCTGGGCTCTCATTGGGGCTGCTCTCCCTTTCCTGGAAACATCAATGCTGCCTCTGACGTGGGCTCTGCCTGCATCTCATTCCCCTTCCCTCACCCCGGCTTTTCCATGAATCTCCAAACCACATCTGTTCTCTGAATCACAGCCCCATCCCGCCCTCACTGCTCCAGGCAAAGGAGCTCAGAAAATAATTCACTTTCCTGTAGGATCCCTTGGCTTTGTGGGCCCTGGGAGCAGGAGCTGGCAGCAGTTTGGGTGTGGTGGTGACAGCTCAGATCTTCCACCTCCTTCTGCTCTTTGCAAGTCGGGGGCAAGGCTGCCTTGTCGGATTGTCAGGAGCAGGGATCTGCAAGGAATTGTTCCCTGGATTTGGCCAGTGATCCAGAAAAAAATAATAGTGTGAGGCTGACCCAAAACGACAGCTTCACAGAGATTTTGGTGAAGTGAGACTGTTCCTGGTGGGGTAAAATGCCAAATGAAACATTTTCTCTGACAAGAATTGGGTTGTTTTGTATTGGGGGAGTAGGTTTTAATATGATTTGTAGGAAAGGGGGAGTTTTGGTCCCCAGCTGCTCATCTGGCTTGTGTTGGAGCTGGGATGGGAACCCAGAGGCTGCATGGACACAACCTGCACTGAGGTGTGGGGAGGAGGCACGGAATCCCGGGATGGTTTGGGTTGGAAAGGACTTTAAAGCTCACATCTTCCACTATCCCAGGCTGCTCCAAGCCCCATCCAACCTGGCCTTGGACACTTCCAGGGATCCAGGGGCAGCCTTGTTCTCTGGGAACAAGGATGGGGAGTAGAGGAGTAAGGAGGATGGGATGTGACCCTCCTAACAGGGGGAGGATGGGGCTCCCTCCGGATGCCTGCGGGTGTTGGAGGGATCAGGAGCCCGGCAGGATCCATGTGCACAGACACTGGTGCAGAGTGGAGTGTCTGTGTGGAGAAGTCTTCATCCCAGTAATGATCCAGAGTCCCATCACGGTCAGCAGCGAGGGATCCTCCCTGCCACAAATCCACCCATCCATCCATGCTGCCAGCAGGGAGATCTCCATGTAGGGAAAAGCAGTGATTTTCCTGCTGAAACCTGAATTTTTCTCCAGCAGGCTCCATATGCTGAGGCTGTTGAAGGATAAATTTGGGCTGATAAATGTCTCCTTTCCTTGCTCCTCCCCCAGTGTCTAGTTTCCTCCTGGAGGAGCAGGTGTAGGACTGGAGGAACACCCTGGGTGAGGGGCACGGTCACCCCCATCCCTGGGGGCTGCTCTGCACCGGCAGAAGCTGCTCCTCATCCAGGTTCTCCCACTCAAGCTTTGCACCTGCGGCTCCTCACAGCTCCAGAATCCATGTTTGGAAGCAGATTTTCCCTCAGCTACTACAATTTATGGATTTAGTCATGTTTTCTCCAGCCCTAGGATATGGCCACCATGGGCAGCCACAGGGACGGGGTTATGCCAACCTCACCAAACACTCAGGCATTTGGGAATTGCTGAATTTGGAAAAGGATGGAAGAAAGAAGAATTGAGCACAGCTGGAGGTCAGGAAAGAGAGAATCTTCTTTGGGAAGGCAAAGCCTGCACTGGCCTTGGTGTCCAGGTCACAAACCCATCCTCCCAGGCTGTCCTTGGTCTCTGCAAAGCAGAGCTGGAGCTGAGAGAGGGGTGGGGAGCACAAAGCAAAGGCACTGAACAGCTCCTGTCCCAAAACAATCCCACCTGGAGCCAGGGTTTGGGAGTTCCCATCTGGAGCCAGGGTTTGGGAGTTCCCATCTGGAGCCACAGTCTGGGAGTTCCCATCTGGAGCATGGTTTGGAAGATCCCATCTGGATCCATGGCTTGGAACATCCCACCTGGAGCCAGGGCTTGGAAGGTCCCACCTGGAGCCAGGGTTTGGGGGCTCTTTGTCTTCCTCCTGATGCCTCCTCCAGCCACCTAGAAACAGAGACTAGACAAGAGTAAGGGAATAAAGACAGGTATTTATTTGAAGGGCCTTCAAGGTACACCCTGGGGGAGCCAAAGGCTGCTTCCAAAAATTGGACCCCAAGATGGACGACAGGTCACGAGTTCTTCACACTTTTATAGGTTTGGATCATTTGCATATCAGGGTTAATTCTCCAATTAAAGCCCCAGTTTTAGCGATGTAACGCCCCTCAGCTTGCCCCCCCTTAGAATCTTTAGTTTACACATTTTGGGCCTAAAACCAGCCTGGTTGTCCTTGAAGGCAAAGCCTGGAGAGGCTTTGTTATGTCTACCTAGTACGAGAGAGCAGGAATTACAGGCTACGAGGAACTTCAGAGTTACGCTCTAAGCAGTACAGGATTTAAAAATATAAAAGTTAAAACCTAAGGCATCACTCCACCCCTTGCTGGCTGAATTCACCGAATCCCAACCATCACTATTGGGTTTCCCACCTGGAAATCCAGCTTTGTCAGGAGGTTTGGGAGCACGAATGAAGGTTGTCTGTTCCTGGGAAAGAGAAATATTTACTTTATTCCCACAATAAATGTAGGATAAGCTCCAAAAGCTTTGCTCACCCAGTCAGGCATTACACACTTCCTTCCTTCTCTTTTCCATTGTTTTTTTTTTCCTTTTCCATTACCATCTGCCCAAGAAATGGAAACACTCTCCTGCCTTCCTGGGTGATGGAGATCTTAGAAGAAAAGATGGGAGGCACCTGCTGTGTTCCACACTCCGGGATCTCTCCTTCCTTCCTGCCTGGGAAGGAGAACTGAAGCCCTTGGCCTTCTCCCATGGATTGATTGTGGTGTTCCCTCACTGAACAGCACATGGAAAACTGCTCCTGGGAATTTTTGTGTCCATCCCCTTGGCCTTCTCCTCCAAAACCTCTGATTTCTCCCGTTTTCCACCAGGATTTCCCTTCACATGCGTGGCTCTCTGAGGAAGGGCTCCATGGAGGCTATCCCAGTGGAGCTCTGCTCCATCCACTGGCAGCATTCCAAGCACAGGGACATGCTGAGCACCTCTGGGGAGGGAGGGCAACAACCCACACGTGGCCCATCCCCAGCAAACACCAAAATGTCAAACATGACAATTTTCCAAGGCTTTTATCAGGAAAAAGTAGCTGGGAATGGAGAACGTCCCTTCCTGTGTCCTTCAGTTCCCAGCCTGATGCAGATCTCATCTGGATTTTGTGGATGAAAGGAAGAAGAAAGGGAGGAGAAGAGCCTCAGATGGATTTGCTGACTGAGTATTTATTAAAATAGACTGGAGCAATTAAAGACAGAAACTCCCCGAAGCTGGGATGCAAATTGAGGGACTGGAAAACACAAAAGGAGAGGATCTGGTGGCAACTTGAATTCTGTACAAATCCAGATTTTTCACAGAATCACGGAACTCGATTCCAAGATAAAGCCAAACTGAAATTTTCAGAAAAGCAGGAACTCGAAGAAGAATTTCTTATGGCTAAAGTGAAAATTAGTTTGACAAACCACAAACATTTCAATTGAGAACTGGGACATCCTCTTTTCTCTCTCTCCTTTTTTAATTAACCTCAAACTCTCAAAAGCACAGTGATGGGAACCCAAGGAATGTGACATTGCCCAAGTGTCTCTAATAAATGCACAAGCTGCAGAACAAATATGGATTTGCAAAACATTTTGTTGTTCCCACATTTCCATTTTCCCCGACTAGAAGTATTCCTGCAAAATTTCAGCCAATTCCCTCTCTAATACTCATCTGCCTTAATGCAATCATTTAATCCTGATTTAAAGGCTGTGAAATGAAGGATGAAGAGCTGGTATTTCTCTGTAACCTTTTGAATTTCTATATTCTGACTCCGGTCCATTAGATCCATAACATCCAGATTGTGGGAGCAGAAGGGATTTTTTACATTTATTTTCATAATTTAATGTTTGTTTTAGAAAAAGGAGGGGAGGCAAAGCTGCCAGGGCTTAATCATGCAGCAATCTTGAATCTCACCACGACTGGGGGAGGCAAAGAAGCTTTGGCATCTTTGCTGCAGTGCTAATTTGCATTGAGGAGGATCTTTCCCCTCCGCAGCTAAAAAAGATGAAGTGCGAACTTCCAAAGTGACATTTTGGAATTTGTGTTCAGCTTGTCCCACTGCCGGGGCTGCGCTCAGCGCTCCGACTGTTGCTTTTATTGAGGCAGATCTGTCCAGAGGAATAAACGCTGTGGGGGAAGGTGTGGTGTGGGGGGAACAACTCAGGAAGGGAAGTTGAGCCCACAAATAAATGGAGGTGGTAGGAAAAGCCAGAGTCTGGACAGGCAGGAGGTGAAAGGCACTGATCACCCAGCCGTGAGATCCTCAGCAGCAGTCCCCTCATCCCCACCCAAGGGCCCTTCTCGGGGCCAAAAGCAAGAGAGAGAGAAAGCAGCATTTGCTCTGAACCTGCAGCTGAGGCAGCTCCACAGCCCCGTTCCCCTCTGGGAGGACTTTTCCTTCTGCTCAGCCACAGGGCAAATCCTGCCCCTGGCTGGGGCAATCCACAGGGAGCAGGGAATGGCTGGAGAGAAGCTCTGGGAAAAGGATTTGGGTGCTGGTGGGTGAGAGCTGGAGCTGCCCCAGCCCTGAAACCCCCAGAGCCTGGGCTGATCCCCAGCGTAGGCAGGAGGACAGGGGGGATTCTGCCCCTCTGCCCTGCTCAGGTGAGACCCCACCTGCAGAGCTGCCCCAGCCCTGGGGCCCAGCACAGGAAGGACCTGGAGCTGCTGGAGCCAGTCCAGAGGAGGCCACAGAGATGCTCCAAGGGCTGGAGCCCCTCTGCTCTGGAGCCAGGCTGGGAGAGCTGGGGGTGCTCACCCGGAGAAGAGAAGGCTCCAGGGAGAGCTCAGAGCCCCTTGCAGGGCCTAAAGGGGCTCCAGGAGAGCTGGAGAGGGACTGGGGACAAGGGATGGAGGGACAGGACACAGGGAATGGCTTCCCACTGCCAGAGGGCAGGGATGGATGGGATATTGGGAAGGAATTGTTCCCTGGGAGGGTGGGGAGGCCCTGGCACAGGGTGCCCAGAGAAGCTGTGGCTGCTCCTGGATCCCTGGCAGAGTCCAAGGCCAGGCTGGACGGGGCTTGGAGCAGCCTGGGACAGTGGAAGGTGTCCCTGCCATGGCAGGGGTGGCACTGGATGGGCTTTAAGGTCCCTTCCAACTCAAATCATCCCATGATTTCATGATTCAGTTTTGAAAATGTCTGGTTTGGATTTGTAACAACTCCAGGCCCTGCTGGAGGGGTCACAGGAAAGTGCCAAGGAGAGCAGGGAGCAGCAGGTGAAGAACTCAGTTTTATGGGTTTTTTTAATAATGGGGAAAAAAACCCCGAACTAAAAGAAAATACCCAGGACTCCTTAAACCCTTCCCAAAGCTCTGCCAAATGCTCCATTTCCAGGATTGGTCACCAGGGACTGGCAGGAAACCCTGGCAGATGCTGAGCTCTGCTCCTTCCAGGCTGTCCCAGCTGGCTGCAAAGGCCACATGAAGGGACAGTTTTGGTGGCTCCTCGCTGAGACATCCTAACCCTTGGAGGGACACTGGGGAAAAAACCATCATGGAAAAAACCAGGAAAGGCAAAGCCTTGTGTAATCCTCAGTTCTGCTCAGTCCTTGCTCAGCAAATCCTGGGAAGGAGAGGCCCTCAGGGAACCTGCTGAAGACCTCAGGAGCCAAAAGTGACCCCAGGGTGGTGGAGGGTTTGTCAAGGAAAAATGGCAGCAGAAAATCCCTGCTCCCGTTGGTTCTTTGCACCGGAACGTGGATACAATCCTTGGCTGGGGCCTTTGGGTGGTGGGAGAGACAAATCAGAGGAAAAGAGGAGTCAGAAAAGGGGATTTTAGACTGAATCTATCGATGGAATAATGACAAATTGTCCATCCCAGCTGGAGTCCCCGCCTTTCCAAGGAGCTCAGGTAGAGAATTGCTGATCTCTCCCTGTGCCTGGGAACCCCTTGCTGACACTGGCCCCATGCCAAAGGAAGAGGAGCGGGCAGAGGAGATGCCAAGGTCTGAAAGGAACTCCCAGGGAACCTGGGAAGCACACAGCAGTCTGACTGCTGCCCTGGGAACACTGGGAAAACTGCAGTGCAGAGTGAATGAGCAGCCGTGGATGTGCAGCAGGGAGAGATGCCTCAGACATCTGAGCCCTTTGAAGGGGCTGGCAAACATGGAGGGGAGGGTGATCCTGGATCTCCCAAATGCCTCCTGCATGTTCCCTTGTTAGGAGCTCCTCAGGAACCTTGGCTTCGGTGGGAACACATCACAGGCTCAGGAAGAGGAATAAAGAGCAGCAATAAATGAAAGTGGTTGCCAGGAGTGCTCCCCAAAGGTCTGCACTGGGATTTGGGATGTGTAATATTTCTAAACTACCTGAAAAGGAGCAAATTGAAGGGAGGCAACATTTGCATGGGATTTGTGTTAGAGAGCAGCCAAATCTAAGGCTGCTGGCAGGAAAGAGAGCACAGGTTGGGAGGTTAAGGCACATGCCAGGGTTAATAATAAAAGCTAAAGAAAGAGCATGAGGAAATAATCATCCATCCTTCCCACTGAAATAATCATCCATCCTTCCCACTTGGGTAGAAGGGTGAGCTTCAAACCAGCTCTTGCTGGGAAGGGGAAGAGTTGGACAAGGCTGTGACAGCTTTGGTGGGATCTGGAAGCAGGAAGCAAAGGGAAGTGGGAAGGGTGAGGAATAAGGAGCAGAGCAGCAGGAAGGGATTTGCACCCTGAAGGCCAAGGGTGTTCCTGGTTGTCTCATTTCAACAGGATTAAAGGGGAATTAAAGAAAAAATAGAAAAGGGCAGTGAGGATGAACAGAGACACAAATCCACTCTCAAATCCACCCAAGAGGGCAGAGGGTGCTCCTGCTTCCCAAGGAAGGTGTGTCATGGCTGTGTGGAGAGTGGGGATGGAGCTGAACGGGGAATATTCATTGGCACCAGGGCTTCTTGGGACAGAGCCAGCCCAAACTGCAGAAGGTGATGTCAAAGTTTTCTTTTTGTGGAAGTTTTTTATAAAATCGTGGAAGCCCAGGATGGGTGGGAAAGGACCTTACAGGTCATCCAGTGCCACCCCTGCCATGGCCAGGGACCCCTTCCACTGTCCCAGGCTGCTCGAAGCCCCATCCAATCTGGCCTTGGACACTGCCAGGGATCCAGGGGCAGCCACAGCTTCTCTGGGCACCCTGTGCCAGGGCCTCCCTACCCTGCCAGGGAACAATTCCTTCCCAATATCCCATCTATCCCTGCTCTCTTTCCATTCAGAGTCACTTTTGCTTGGTTTTTTTTGTTTCTTTTGGGTTTTTTGTTTTGCTTATTTGGTTGAGTTTTGGGGGGTTTCTTTGTTTCAGAGCATTTTTGGTTTGTTTTGTTTTGTTTTGGCAGAGTATCTGGGAGCTGTCCTGCTTGCCAGTCTGACAAATCCAAACCTTCCCAGAGACACAAGCACTGAAGTGGGACCCAGTTCTGTACCTGGAGATGGCTCCAGTACAGATACCTGTGTGTGGATCATCCAGGACCACCCCTGAGAGCCAAGGAAAACCCTTGGGCTTGAGCCAATGAGTCCCCAGCTCTTCCTCCAAGCAGGATAATCAGGATGCAGCCCTGGATTCCCTGGAGACTGGAGCACCCTCCCTGACCCTTTCTCCTGCATGGATGTGGCTATGCTGCTTGAAGGCAAAGCAGGCAAATTCCAGTTTTTCTGGAATTTTTTTAAGGCATGTTCTGCCTTCAGCTCCACCCCCAGCAGCTCTTCCAGGTGTCTCCACCCTCTGGCCCCAATGCATCACCTGGAAGTAGCAGTTTTCCAGAGGCAGTTTCCCAAAGGCTGTGGCCAATCCCTCAGCTCGGAGGATGAACTTTCCAAACGCTTCTTTCCAAGCCCCAAGGCAGCTCTGGGAGCCAAAACAATCCAAGCCCGAGGGCTTGGGCAGACCCACCACGGAGATGTCCCAGTTGTGACGTTCCCACTGCCTTATCTCCATTTCCATGGGGCACACGGCACCACATCACATCACTGCTGCCCCTGGGACTGCTGCTCCTGGGAGCAGCCAGCCTCTGGCAGGGCCTGGAACTCATTCCAAGCACTCCCGAGCTGAGGGGATCCCTGGAACCTGCGGCTGCAGGATCTCGTCAACAAGCAGGGCACATTCCCTGGCCCAGGGGAAGGCCCAAGCCTCGGCAGTGTCACATCAGCTGCTCAGCTCTGTGACAAATATTCCATGGCTCATTATCCTTGAGGGGAATCTCCCTCTCCAGTGCTTTTAAGACCTGGAGAAATTGGCAGCTGCTGTTTGCTTTTTGCTCAGGCAGCAGCGAATTCTCCAATTAGGAATTTGTTGGGAGCCCCCTCGCACACAGAGCCCGAGGCCAAACCCGGCTGTGCGAGCGAGGGGTTCCCAGATGACCAAATCCTTGCCTTTGGCACTGCTTCCATGAAAAACCTTTCCCTTCAGTGGGGAAGTGTCAGCATTTTCCTCGGCAGCACCTGCCTGCCTTTCAATCAGAAACTGGAGATGGTTTTGCTCTCAGAAAAAGCCAAATTAGGAAAGGAGCAAAGAGGCCCTTTGATGCTGGGCAAAGCTGGAATGCTGCATGTGGAGAATCCACGGGGATTCTTCCCAGCGACTGCTGAGGACTTCTCCATCCACTGCCTCCATGTGCTGGGAATTCATCCTGAGTGTTGCAGAATCAGGGAAAATGCAGGGATCAATGGGAAGCTCTGGAAAGCCTGAAACCTGCTCATGCAGCTGTCCCAGTGTGTCCATGATGTTATTCCCAGGCATTCCCTGGGAATACCCAGCACAGCTCCGGTGTCCCGATGCACCATCCCAAAGCCATGCCCACCCAGCACTGATGAGGTGCCATCAATTATTGCATAGTGCTCAGGGATTTATGGCAAAACCAGCTCCTTTGGGCCTCTGCCATGAATATGCAGCTCATTGGATAAGGATCAATATTTGAGGGAGACTGTTACTCTCATTATAGCTCCAAATCCCAATAAAAACGGGAAGTCCAGTGCCAGGTGGGACTTTCATCACGTGCAGAAGAGAAAAAAACAAGGTAAAAAAAGAGGAAAACAGCGAGGAGGGAATAAAACCCAAGAAGTGCTTAATGACCTCTTCAGGGACTCCGAGTATTTCCGAACAATTCACCAGCAGTTCCTGGGATGTGCAGGAGAGGGATCTGGGGGATGGGAACAGGGTGTCACTTGCAATGTGGAGAGATGGGCACAGATTTCCTGCCCAAACTCTTCCTGGATGGAAAGCTGGATTCTTGACTAAACCAAATTGATTTCAGAAAGTTCCTGAATCCTGTAGGGATCTGAAATGATATTTTCAACTGAAATTTTGAGGCAGAAAAAAGGGAGAGCTTTGATGAAAAGTCAGCTCCAAGAAATGAGCTTCTGTCTGCAGCGATTTCCCTCCTGATCCAATATTGTTACAGCTGCTTAATATTTCCCCAGTTAAGCCCTATTTTGATGGAGAATTGAATATTTTTTCCTAAACTAGTCCTTTTTCCCCCAAGTTTTTCCTGTGCAGGCTATTGAACTTCTCACAAAACCACTTCAGATAAACCCCCAGCTTTAATTTTTTAATGAATAATAGAAAATGCTGGGGGAAATATTAAAATAATTTTCTAGAGATGTTTTCATTCTGACAAAACCCAGCCCTGAAAGCAAAATTTTCCTGGCTGCTGATGCCTCTTCAGGCTCTGGTTTTTTTTTTTACAGCTGGTGCTCCGCAAGCTCCCAAAATCCTGGGATCAGGCAAGTCCTGATGGACACATGAACAGTGGTGGGTGTCCCAGGGCTTTTCCTTGAGAATGTGGAGGGAAAGGCTGTGCATGGAAGGCTGAAGCCACATGAGCAGCACCTGGACAGGGATATGTGAGGTCCAGCTGAGGGTTTGGGGATGTTCCACTTGGCTCTTGTTCCAGGAAAGGCAGGAGGGGGCCCTGGTTAACCCTGGCCAATGGCAGAGATGATGTTTAAGATCCCTTCCAACCCAAACCATTCCAGGATTGTGGGATTCAGCATCACTCCAGCACCTCTGGAGCTGCCTCCCTGGGGAGCTTGTTTAATGCACAAGTCAGTGAGCAAGGGAGGGAGAAAATGAGGCATTTCAGGGCAGTACAGCTCAAAATAAACTGGGTTTATGAGATAGCAGACAATGATCTGGGTTATTGCCTCTCCTGTCTTACCTGCTCTTTGACCTGGCAGTACTGTTAAACTCTCAAGGCAGGGCAGTCAGGAGGGCTTGAGGGATTTATCTGATGAGCTGGGAAAAGGGTGGGAAGTCAAGGGGAGGGAAAACTCATGGAGGGAAAAGCCAAGACTGCAGTGGAACAGGAGATTGGAGGCAGAAGTGGCACCTCAGGAGGGCAACACCGAAGGACGTGGGTGAGAACAACAGGGAAGAGAGGAACCAGCTGAGGCAGGAGCAGGGAGAAGGGGAGCAGGGAACACTCTGGGGTCCCAGGACAGAGCTTTTCTGCTCGGAAATGACGGCAAAATCCAGTGGGGACACATCCTGCAAAGGCAGGAAAAGGCAGTGAGGGATAACAAGGGAGCCTTGCAGCAGAATCAATTAATGAGCGAGTCAGCTGCTGCTGAATGAGATTTGAATTTCACACCAGTGCTGGAAACCTCAAAATAAACCTTTCCCCTCCCCAGTGCGTCAGAAATTCTGCCTTTTAAGGCAGCATCGCCTGCTGGATGTTGGAAGGGCAGACAAGGGACAGAAAATAAACTCCAGAGCCCCTCCTCTTGTGTCTCTCCAGCCCTTTATTCTGCTCTAATCCTCGGATCCTGGTGGAATTGGGAAGGGCTGTTTTCACCCAGGAGGGAGGAGAATTCCCATGGGATGGAGAGCAACAGAATTCCAATTTCTGATTCAGTGTCTGCAGCATCCTGCAGCTCGTTAGTGGGGGGAAAAGGCACCTGGCAAGGTGTGCTCCCCTGGGAGCTGCCCTGCCTGTCCTGCTGGAATGGTCCTGGAAAACAGAGCTGGGGGGGCACCTCAGTGCCATGGATGGCTTGGGCAGGCTGAATTTCAGTGGAGTCAGCACCAGGTAGAGCAGGGGGAGGTTTGTACCAGGATTTAATGAGGCAGAGAATCCGTGTTGTCCTCAGCATCAAAGGGGCTTCCATTTCCAGAGGATGGCAAAGATTTCATTCCCAAATGAGCATGGAAGTACCCAAAAATCCTCAGCACTTCCTGAGCTTTTCCTAACTCCAAACAGCTCTGCCAGCCCCAGGGAAAAGCCTGCCCAGAGCCCGAGCACCTGGCACTGCCTTGGCACCTCAGTGACATCAGAGGCCAGGGATTGTGCCAAGGAACACCTTGGCTCACCCACTGATGTCAGTCCATGGTATCACGGAATGGGTTGGGTTGGAAGGGATCTCAAAGCCCCTCCATCCCACCCCTGCCATGGCAGGGACACCTTCCACTATCCCAGGCTGCTCCAAGCCCCAGTGTCCAACCTGGCCTTGGACACTGCCAGGGATCCAGGGGCAGCCACAGCTTCTCTGGGCACCCTGTGCCAGGGCCTCCCCACCCTCCCAGGGAAGAATCTTTGGGGCCATGAGATGCTTTTACCAGGAATTCTTCCCAGGATTAGGTATCCCCTGAAGAGGGGCTGTCCACTCAAACTTCTCTTCCTTTTGAAACAAGCATTAGTTCCAACCCTCCTGCCTCTCACCTGGATTTATGTCTCTTCCCATGGCAATTTGGGAAAACTTCATCCCTGTGGACATATTTCCCTGAAGTTTCAGAGTCCTAAAGTCTCCTCGACTTCTCATCCATCATTTCTATGTGGTGACAGAGCCAAAGACCTTCCCATCACATGGAACCTGCTCAGTACCCCCTGGGGCAGTTCCACAGCCTTTTCTTCCTCTCCTCAGCTCCTGAGCCACCCACTGGTGCCGTGTCCCAGCTTCCAAACCACTTTCTCTTCTTTCCACTCAGCCATTTTTCCACATCCAACTTGCCCAAGCCCAGAGTCCTCTGGATCATTTAGGAAAAGCCAGGACTGTTACCTGTGATCAGTTTTCGTTCTTTTAAAGCTTCTTTTTGAGGAAGGTGGAACTGGTAATTCTATGCCACGTGTAAATAACAGTTTTTACCATGTCTAAGACACTGGAATTTTATGGGCTTGTGGAAAACCTTAAAGAGCTGAGAGAGCGAATTCCTTCTGCTGTAGATTATTCCCCAAGTGTTTATTTCCACTGCAGAGGGACTAAACCACTGCATTTATTCTCCCTCACAGGAATAAGCATGAGTGGTCCCAGTCCCCCTGTGCTTCATCCCACCCCCTGTGCCTGCTCTGGGAAGTCCCATGGTCTGAATTCCCTGTCCTTTTCCATAGGAAAGGATCACAGGGCTCCTTCCCTGCCTCCCCCACCCTCCTCTGCTTTCCCTGTCATGTGAGGAAAATCTGATTCCTTCCAGCAGGGTTTTTTCCACTGTATTTGTAAAGCTGCACCAGGATGGGCCCTGTTCCTCCTGCTCCTGCCTGAATTCATCCTTGTGGGGACTCCTGAGTCCCTCTGCAGTCCCTTCCAAAATCCTCATAGATTTATATCTGCATCCTCCCTCCCGGGTCCCCTTTACCCTGCCAGGTCCTGGGGATGGATGGATGGCTGATGGATGGATGGATGAGGGATGGATGGATGGATGGATGGATGGATGGATGGATGGATGGATGGATGGATGGATGGATGAGGGATGGATGGAGGGATGGATGGATAGATGGATGGATGGATGGATAGATGGATGGATGGATGGACAGATGGACAGATGGACACTGCAGTGCTGCCAAAGATCACCATCTGTGCTCCTGACTCCACCCTGCAGCTCCACCACCACCATCTCTGTTTCTTGAGGATCCTGACTTGGTTCCCAGCAGCATCAGCTCCTTCAGCAGCTCCAGAGGGATCATTCCCCGAGGATGACAAGCTGAAGCTGTGCTGTGTGCTGGAAGGGAACCAGCAGCTTCCCAGGACCTGCCTTGGACTGGCAGGGCCCTTCCACAGTGGGAATCCCCTGTCCTGCCCCTGGAGCAGGACCCACCCAGGAGGTCCCACAGTTAAGCACAAACCTCCCCTCTCCACATCAGCTGTTCACTGCTGGCCAATCCATCCTCCTCTTCCTGGTGATTTACCTCCCAACATCCCAGCAGAGGTAATTTCCATATGGCACAGACTGCTGGAGTGGGCATTTTTCAGGATATTTAGAAGCCAAGTCACTTCCATAATATTCAAATGATGTCTAAGTGTTGAAAACTGCTCACAGGAGACAAACAAACAGGTTGCTTGTAAATTCCTTTTCTTTTGCCTCTGGGTACAGGGAAACTGGTCAAGGTGCATCCTGGATCAGTGCTGGGAGAGCAGGGAGTGGCTTTGGAATCAAACTTGGCAGGAAAAGGGAATCTGATGAGAAAAGGGAACCTGTGGAGAGGGAAATGAGCATCTGCTCATACGTGCAGAGCAAGGAGGGGGTGGCAGGTCACTGTTCCCAGTCAGAAAGGTTGGTGGGATCTGGGAATTCAGCTCTATTCCTTCCCATTCTTCCCTGAATTGGTGTCCCAAGGGCTTCATCTCCCAGTGCCTCCTTGTCTGTAGAGGCAACCTCATCCCTGTATTTCCCTGGTTTGGCCAGTTCCTCTGAGCTGAGGAGCTGGGAACAGGGACACAGGACACCTGGAAACAGGGACATGGGACATCTGGGAATAGGGACATAGGACATATCCCACCACACAGCTCCTGCCCAGGTGGGCAACACCCCAGTGCCAGGGCAGAGGATTCCCTTGGTCCCACCAGGGAAATCACACCCAGGATTTCCATCAGGACTGGATGCACTGGAGAAGATCCCAGCCTTGCTCCATGAGCTGATCCCTGCAGCAGCCTCCATTCCATGCTCCAGCCTGTTTTCCCTCTGAAGTTCATCCCAGGATGGCTCCTTGCTGTGTTTCATCCCAAGCAAACCGCTTTTCTTTGTTTACCTTGGACAAACATTTGCAGATTCCAGAGCTCAGATCCTTGGGATGGATTATGCAAAAATCCCTGTGGCCCCTCCACCTCCCAGACAGGATCTGGGATGTACTGCCAAGCTAGGCCCTGTTCCCAAAATCCTTAAGCTGTGCTTTACCTGCCCACTGCCTGCACACCTGGGTGCCTGCACTTTCCCATGAAGGCTCTGGGAAACACTGGGAAGAATTTATCCCTGGATTTCGTTGAAATGGCATAAATAGAATGGCAAGAAAAAGCACTGCAAATCCTTTTCATCCCATTGGCTTTGATAGAGATACAGGGTTTGTTTGCTGTTTAATTTTTCATGTTAAATATATAAATAAATATGGGATTCAAGAGGGATTTTTTTCCCCCATCCCTATCCATGTCCTCCCATGCCTGGATTTTAGGCATTGTGTCACTGGTGAAAGAGGCCGAGTGCCAATCTGGCTTCACTGGGCACCTAGTTCTCAGCAGGGGCTGGGAATTGGGGCAAAAAAGTGGGAGTCAGGGAGAGGCTGTGATTCATTATTGAGGGAATGGGAAGCACCTCCCAGTCTCCTCTCGGCATCGGCTCTGTTCTCCTGGAGCATAAATAACTGGCTCATCCCTAATGACTCCGCTCTCGTTACAGGAAAGCTTCGTCTGGGAGCAGTGCAGCCACTCAGAATTCCCCCTGCATCCTGCTGAGTCTGAGGCAGGGTGGCTTTGATCCCTCCAATCCGTGGGGACAGTGCTGAGCAGGAGAATCCATGTCCAGCTCCTCCTGAGGGTCCTAGACCTGCTCTCCCCCTTGTCAGGGGGGTACAGGGGTGCTCTGGTTAGCCAAGCTCCTGGAAGATCCTGGAAGCCTCTTTCCCCATGTGGCTGAGGGAAAAGTGGGTGCTGATCCTCTGTGAAGCTCCTGGAAGCTTCTGGAAGGTTCCATCCCCACCTGGCTGATGGAAAAGGGGGTGGTGACCCTGCCTGTCCCAGCTGAGCCCACAGATCCCATGCCCTCCAGAGGAACATCCCTTTGAGCAGCCAGCTAGGCTTTCCAAATCCCAGGATCCTGGGAATCACACAAAAGGCACCTTTGTCATCCCATTGCCGTGAAATGACCCAGCACTTCCCCAAAATATGTTCAGGGCAGGATAATACCACCACACTCCATGGCTGGCTGGCTGTAGTCACCTCTATTCCGGACTTGGAGCTCTTTGGGGAAGGATCTTGTTTTCTTTGTTTGCTCCAACCACAGCACGGGATCTTGGCCCACAGTTGCGAAACTTGCGTGTTCCGTGAATACAAATCTAATTAATTAATGAAAGGAACCAGTGGGGAGTCAGAGCTCATGGCTGGAGGGACTGATTCCAGGCAACAAGATTTCTTTTATTCATTCCAAGCTCTTCCATGCAGGAAGCAGCTCTGGAGCTGGCATGGACCGCCAAAAGTTCTTCCACCCGTTCCCAGCATTAACCTTTGCAGCTCCAGCTCAGCTGAAGTGAGATCCCAACCCCCTGCGTGGCTGGGAGTGTCTCAAGCAGAGCCCCTTGGCAGCTCTGGGAGATTGAAGTGTCCCTCTGGCATCTTGGAGCCAGGCAGGAAAGAGCTCCAGGGCTCCTCATTCATCAGCCATCACACAGGGAAGTTCCAGTGTCTTCTAGCAGGCTTCTTCCCCTGGATGAAGAAGCAGCTGCCTCTTAATTAGAGGCCGGCTAAGTGCTACATGTGATCTGCGAGGTTGTGCATATTTAATAACTCAGCTCCCAGCTGCTGCTGCTCAGTGCTGTGTTGGAGGCAGCACAGGCTGCAAAGTCCCCTTTGATGTTTCCTCACGCTGGCTGTCCTTAGAAATGGGGAGAGCACAGCGATCCAGCCACTCCAAAATCCGGGGGAACCACGTTGGGCAGGGAAGGGCCTCCTTGCCTGCACTGGTCCGGCTGCTCTCTCCAGGGTGGGGCAGGAGCTGTGGGTGCTGCTGGTGAGGAGCAGGACTGACCTAGGGAGGGCAGGGGAAGCAGGACACTGCTGCTGCCCTTCCTTATCCAAACATATCCAGGCTGGACTCTGATAATGGATTCATTCTCCTGGTGCTGCTGGGTCAGAGATGAACATCAGTGTGATTGAGGCTGGTCCAGTTCCTCACAGTGACCATCCAAAGGTGGCCACCACTGTGCTGTCACCTGTGGTGAGCCAGCAGCAGCAGGAGGCGGCAGAAGGAGGTGTGCAAGTTCTCCTGCCGGGTGTTGAGAGCAGCAGGAAGGCCAGAGAAATTCTGCCCATCCCTGCGCATTGGATCCCAAATGTTTCCCAGTCCTGATCATGTTCCAGCCCTTGTTAACTGTGTTTGAGGGTTCTTCTGTCTGTATTTTCTGCTTTCCAGTCCATGTTCTCCGGGTAGCTCCCTGGCTATTTCCATGCCTATCTTCCCCTCCATTTCTTGATCCTCCCTCAGGCATTTTGCAATTTTAAATTGCAGCGCTTTCGCTCCTCACCCTTCCCAACCCAGTGCATTGAAGTGTCATCAAATTGCTCTCAGTATCTTTATTTTTCCTCTTTGGATGTCAGGAAAGGGCTCCACAATATCCAGATAAAATTCCCAAGTAGGGAGTCATCCATGGAGGATTAAATCAGCCTGGTACTTGTAGCTCCTTAAGGAGTGACGGAATCACAGAATCTCAGGATCACTGAGGCTGGAAAAGCCCTCCAAGGTCACCAAGTCCAAGCTGTGCCCGATGCCTACCTTGTCCCCATCCCAGAGCACTGGGTGCCATGTCCAGGCCTTCCCTGGACACCTCCAGGGATGAGGACTCCAAACCTTCCTGGGCAGCCCCTGCCAAGGCCTGACCACCCTTTCCATGGAGGAATTCCTCCTGATGTCCAACGTGAGCATCCCCTGGAGGCCGTTCCCTCTCCTCCTGTCCCTGTTCCCTGGGAGCAGAGCCCGACCCCCCCCGGCTGCCCCCTCCTGTCAGGGAGTTGTGCAGAGCCACAAGGTCCCCCCTGAGCCTCCTTTTCTCCTGCTTTGTCCCCCTGTATCAGCTGCTCCTGTCTCTGGTGCTCCTTCCTCCTGCCAGAGCCCTTTGTCCCAGAAGAGCAGCACCTGCAGTCCGTGAGATCCAGAGAGATGAGAGCCAAGACAGTCTGGTTGCTGCTTCCCAGAATTTCCCCCAGGCAGGGGTCTGCTCCTTCTCCATCCCCTCCAAGGTGTTGTTCCCCCTTGGCCAAGTGGATTCTGCAGTCCAGGACCAAGCTCAAGTCATTCCTCTGCAGGGAACCCAAATCCCCAGAAGCTGTGAGGCACCAGCAGCTGGGAAGAACCAGATTCCAAATGGCTGTAGCTCATCCGTCTGGAAGGATGGCCAGGAGCAGCTCTGTATCCAGCCAAAACAGGCTTTATTTGCAGGAACAGAAGCAGATTTTGGGTTGGGATGGAGACAGCCAAGAGGCTGAGCAGGGAATTTGCTAAATACAATATTTTTTTGTCACCCTTTGCTTGTTTGCTTATTTTTTTTGTCAAAAGTGAAATGTCTTGCTGGAAAGTCTCCATTAAAGCTGAACTGGGAAAGCTGCCAAGATCTGGGATGGGATCTCAGGTCAAAAATGTGCTGGGGAGTCAACCTTAAAAACAAGGCTCTGGTGCAGGGGATTTGCCATGGAGTGGGAGCTCCGTACTCCAGTCCCTTCTGGAGGATTAGGATTTCCTTGGAGTCCAATGTCAGTGCCCCAAACACGGGGCAAAGTGTTCTTGTAGTCTGTCACTCACTTATTAAAAGTTTGCTCCTGGACCAGAGAAACAGTTTTCCCATGAATATTTCATCAAAACCGATGTGTTTGGGTGGGAAAAAAAAGAAAACAAAATTGATGAAATGGTGTTTTCTACAAAACAAACACACACTGCATCCAAAGCAATTCTGTGCTGCCCACCTCACTCCTGCCCAGCCAGCAGTGCCCTCCTGGGTCCTGCCAGGCTCCTGGAGCTGAGCCCAAGCAGGAGAGCCTGGAACCAAGCTGGACATTGGCTGGATTGATATCCCTGACCTTCCATTCCTGTCCATTGCAGGAGGAAGGGAATTCTGGCAGGAGGAGACTGAGGGGTGAATTCAGTTGGGACAGCTCTGATCTCTGCTCCCCGGGACAGGGACAGCACCCAGGGAGTGGCTGGAGCTGGGCCAGGGCAGGCTCAGGCTGGAGAGCAGGGAAAGGTTCTTCCCCCAGAGGGTGCTGGGCACTGCCCAGGCTCCCCAGGGAATGGGCACGGCCCCGAGGCTGCCAGAGCTCCAGGAGCATTTGGACAGCGCTGCCAGGGATGCCCAGGGTGGGATTGTTGGGGTATCTGTGCTGGACCGGATGATCCTGTGGGTCCCTTCCAATCCAGGATACTCCATGATTTTAACATTTCACCTAGAGAAAAAATAAACAAAGCTCTGTTGGAAGAAGAGACCTGGAAGTTTCTCTCCTGGCCACGGATGCAGCTGATGGCATTGGGGCAGCATGGAGGGGATGCTCCGGGGATGCTCCAGGGATGGTCCCAGTGCTGAAGGACACGTCATGGCTGGAGGCTCCTCAATCCTCCAGCACAGCTCCTGCTCAGCCCACTCTGGGTGGGAATGGAGTTAATATTTCACTAACAAATCTCCTAAATTCGGGCTCCCCGTGGGGCTGGCATTGATCACTGATCCTCAGAGCTCCCCTCTTTCTTCCTTCAAACCATCCCTAGGCTGGAAAGGCAGCTGCTGATTGATATTCCAAGGCAAACGTTGCAGTCTTTCAAACCCTGCCAGGCTTTATGAAGAGCTGTTAATAAAATGGATTCACCCAGCAGCAGAAGCAATAGGAAGGGGGGGAAAAAAGGCTGTAAGGAGCAGAAGGGTCATTTCCAGACAACTGAGGGCTTTTCCTTACACTGCCTCCAAGGTCTTGGCTCGGGATTGTTCAAGAACAAGAATTCCAATGGCAGATTGTTGGGATTTTAGCATCGGAGCAAAGGGCTGATGTTCAGTTTGTGAGAGGGGCTTTGCTTGAAAAATTTGGATTCAGCCATCCTCAGATCTTCAAGATCTTCAAGATTCCAGAGCACTTCCTCTGGGGAGGAAGTTGTCAGCTATCCATGTTTTCTTGTCATGGGGGCAGATGTTCCTTAAAGGAAAGGAAGGATTGGGACAGAGAATGTGGCACCTGAACCCCCCCAGCAGGAGCCCTGTCCCTGGGGACTCAGTAGTTCTCATCAATTTGTGCCATTTTCTGACCTCTCTTCCTTTGCAGGAGGAATGTCCCACCCCCTGTGGGACCCCTGTGCCACAGAGAAACCTCGGAGCACCTTGGTTCCCCTTGTTTCCAGCATCCCTGAGTTTTGTCTTCAGCACTGGGGAGCCAAGAAAACCAAGTGATTTGAGAGAGATCAACTTAGAAGAGTAAGTGACAGATAAAAAAGGCACCCCAGCACTGCCTGGAACCGAGGCATTTCCAAGGTGTTGACAGTGAGGAGGAGGAGGGAGGTATACTTGGCTCCCAGCAGCTGGAAAAGAGAGCAGAATATGGTTTCTTTCCTCCCCCACAAGCAGAAGGGCTGGAGGTTCCCTTCTCTGGTCACAGCTTTGCTTGTGGTCTGCATGGAGAGGGAGGGGACCCACCCCAAGCAGGGACTGACCCTCAGTGGGAGGGGCTGGGGCAGTCACACAGGGGTCACACTCATTCCTTGCTGGGGACTGAGTGGCCCCTGCTTGTGAAAACTCTGTCACCAGTGGGGGATGTGTCCCTGCACATCAGCCATGGGTCCATCTGTTCTGCCTCACTCCCTGGGCTGGACAGGCTGGGTGGGTCACACACACCTGGGCTGGGAGGGGAAACAAGAACAGCCCCAGTTCCAGAGCTCCAGGAGCACTGGGACACTGCTCCTAGGGGTGCACAAGGTGGGACTGTTGGGGTGTCTGTGCAGGGCCAGGAGTTGGACTGGATGGTCCTGGTGGATCCCTTCCAGCTCAGGATAGTCCATGGTTCATTGTCCTCCTGGTCCCACACCACGCTGTCACTTTTCATGATTTTTAAAGGATTTTAAAATCTCTTTAAAGGATTTTTAAACTCACAGATTTTTAAAGGATTCTGCAAAGCAGTGTCTGAAACACAGGGCTCTATGGTGGAGCTGGGGGTGTCAGAAAATGCCCAGGCTGTGCTTCCAGATCCTCTCCCCATCCCATTCCGTGCAGTTCTTGCTCTCCTTGACATTGGAATTATGGTGCAGCCCCCACGGGGGGCTTTGTCTGACGGCTGCTCCACTCCGGGATTTCCTTACTTGATTTCTCCATTTGGGAAGTCTTGGGGGACTCGGTGGCTGAATGGCCATTGTTTACTCCAGGCCTGGGAAGGACATCAGGACATGTGCCCACACTGCTGGCCCGGAGATTGACTTGGACACACAACACAAGGAGTCTGGGAAGCCACAAAGCACAGACTGACTCATCCTGCTTCAGAAATGACTTTCAGCCTCCTCAAAGGTCGCTAGTGCTTCTCTTCACTTCTGCAAGGGCTGAGGTTGTTTACAGCAGGGGAAAATCCCCCCCAAGAGTCCCAAGTAAGGCGCTGGAGTCCTTCCTCAAGGTGAACATTGCAGGCAGTGCCTCCTCCTGCCTCCTGAGCCTCAGGGAAGGTGGAGGGGCCTCCACATTTCAGCTACTCTTTTTGGGGAGGGCCAAGAGCTACCACTGAAAAAAACCCCAAACTTTCCAAGGGGTCTCCTGAAGCTTCCAACCCATTACCAACCCTGTATCCCATCTCTGCAGGGATGGGATCTGCACCAACCCTTGCTCCTGGCACCTTCCTGATGGACACTGCTGGGGGTGAGGGAGGGGAGCCAGGAGGAGCAGGGCCAAGTTGTTCTTCCAGCCCAGGACCAGCTCATTCGCAAGGACTCATTGTTTTTAGTGTCTGAGAGCTCAGGCCATGGGAAAGGTCAGGGGTGCCTGGCAGAAAGTCCCTCCTGAGCCTGCCCTTCAGCCCAGCACACCAACAGCATGGGGACGGGAGAAGTCACATCCACGGGAATCACATGAGCCTGGAATCACAGATGATTCCTGGGGGGAAAGGCTGGGATCTGCCAGGGACTCTGCTCCTGGGAGAGCACACAGGGAGGGAGCAGATGGGGAGGAGGGCACTGACTGGGCAGGAATTCCATGGTGCATCTCCTGCCGTGGAGCTCTGCCTTTGACCCGGCTCCTCTCAAACTCTTGGGACAGTTTGCACATTCCCTTTGAAAGGGCATTTTCATGAAGGCTGTTCCATGGCTGGGATGCTGGGAATGCTGGCATCAGGGGGCTGAGCACTCTGTAAAGTCCCACTCTGGGCTTTGGCAGCGAGGGAGCACCACCCAACAAGAATCAGCTGTTTGCTGCTTAATTATTTGTATTTTCTGCCTTCTTATTAAAACTTGGTCTTCCCCCCTCTTTGCTAATCTCTCATTTGTAAATAACAATTTAAGATCTCAGAGTACATCTGTCAAGGCCAGTTTATCTCAGCTGGTTTTATTGTCTGCAGGTCACGTTCCTTTAGGTGCCAGTGGCTGGGGGACCAGCAAAGAGGGGCTGGGGGTCATGGGCTGGCTGCTGCAGGCAGGGATAAAATAAGGCCCCTGGACAGAAGGAACAGCCCAGTTCCTGGGAGAATTCCAGCCTGTGCACAGTGGGAAGAAAGGAGAAGAAACCAGGATGTGAATGCCCCACAGACCAGGAGTTTGTGGCCCAGCAGAGCATCCTACAGACTGGGTTTAGGCACTGGGTTGGCAGCAGCACCAAAAATGAGATTTGCTCTGCAGGTTGTTCGTCCTTCTTCTGTCCCAGCATGTTCTGTAGAACCAAAGCTACTGGGAACCTTCCCCACTGACCTTCCTCCTGCAGGCTGTTGGAGGGGCAAAGCCACAAATAATTCCAGAGCCGGGAGGAGAAATGGAACATCCACACCCCTCCAATGATGTTTTGTATCCTTGACACCTTCTGTCCTCACAACAAACCTCTTACACTCAGGAGCCACTCCAGGACCACTTTGTCCCAAAAGTCTGTGCTGGAAGGGACCCCTGAAGGTTTGTTACCACACTAGACCAGGTCTCTCCTTCTGGATCTACAATCCCAGAATATCCTGAGCTGGAAGGGACCCACAAGGATCATTGAAGTCCAGCTTGTTAAATCTTGGTCAATTCAGCTGTTCCAAGACTTTCCCCACCTCTCTGGCCAGTCCCAAGGCTTCCCCACCATCCCAGGGAACAATCTTTTCCCAATTCCCAACCTGAGCCTCCTGCTCTGCAAGCTGTGGTGATTCTTCCTTTCCCTGCTGCCACAGAAATTGGCTGCATCACCTTTTAAACTCCTTGCCAAGCACAGGTGGCTCCCAGACCCTTCTTATCCTCCTGCTCTTTGCCAGGCCCAGCCACCCCCAGTCTGTCCTCGTGTGTCCTCGTCCCTCTCCATGGGGCCAGCACTTCTCCACATAACTGGAAGGTTTAGCCAGACCCTCCACGGCCACTGCAACCACCCTTGGAGCATGGGTGGAGCTCTTTGCAAGAAGATCCAGAGCACTTTGGTGTCTCTCCAGCCCAGCACTGCTCCAGGCAGACACAGAAAAGTGTCAGGGCTGCTGCAGGAGCCTCCCCTGCTCTGCATTTTCTCTATTTTGACCCTCAGCTGGTTCCTTTCAACCTGGACCACTGAGCATCCCAACAAGTGCAGTGTGAATAATCTTCTGCCTTTGGATCCCTGGGGAGCATCAGGACAGGCCTGGCTGGGGTTGGTGTCCATCACATCCTGGCTGGGTAAGAGGAGGTGATGGCTCTTTGCTCCTGTCAGCAATCCTCGGGAACCATCCCTCCCTCTGCAAGTGCAGCTTATTTTAGGCACCTGAAGAGGATGCGGCCACACAGAGCCGGGCACACTCTGGGAGCCCTTCAGAGGGGTTCTGGACACCCTTTATGATCTGGTTTCCCTCCACTGTAGCCACGATTCCCTTCTCCACATCAAGCACGACCAGGATATGTCCCTTTCCTGCGTTTCTCTGGTCCCAGCGGCTCCTGCACTGCTCGCTGTGACTCCCCTGGTGCTCCTTGCATCCTCCTCCTCCCGCTGCTGCTTCCACCTGCCCTCGGGCCAGCGCAGCAGTTCAGGCAGCAGCCAGCAGGCTGCTGTATTTCCCTGGAAATACCAGAACAGGTTCTGCATATGTAAAAGCCTGGGAACGGTGACTCTCTGCGAAGGCAGTGAATATTCCTGAGCAGCGGCAGCGCCTGAGCCGGCACCGGCTCCAGGCACAGCCTAGGCACCAAGTGGCTCCCAGCAGGCTCCTCCTGCTCTTATCTCCTCCTTCCCAGCCACTCCAAGGGCTTATTTCCTGGATGATCTGTTCTTCAGGCCCCAGAAGGACACTTAACGCCCCGTCTGGCTTCAGAAGAGTTTTGTTTAGTCCCACATCCCAGTCAGAATTGTCAAGAACCAAATATCACGGATTTCCAGGATGATTCCAGGATGATTCCAGGATGGTTGGAGGGAGCACAGAGGGTCACTGGTGCCACCTCCCTGCCCCAGCAGGGCCATCCCAGAGCACAGGGCACAGCAGTGTCCCCACAGCTCTGCAATATCCCCAGGGAGGAGACTCCACAGCCTCTCTGGGCTCTGCTCAGGGCTGGGCACTGCCCAGGGCACAAGTTGTGCCTCCTGTGCAGGGGAATTGCTGGGCTCAGGCCCTGCCCGTTGCTCTGTGCCATTGCTGGGCCCCCGGAGCAGAGCCCGGGCCCTGCTCGGAGCCCTCCCTGCAGCCAGGGACACCCAGGCCTGAGGGCCCCTCTCAGCCCGGGCTCCTCTCGAGCCTGAGCAGCCCCAGCTCCCTCGGCCTTTCCTGGGCACGGAGATGCTCCAGGCCCTTCCTCAGCTCCGCAGCCTCCGCTGGCCCCGCTCCAGGAGCTCCCTGGCCCTGCTGTGCTGAGGATCCAGAGCTGGGCACGGCACCCCAGAGGTGCCTCCAGGGCTGGGCAGAGGGGTGGGATCACTGCCTGACCTGCTGGGAATGCTCTTCCTGATGTCCCCAGGATCCCATTGGGACCCAGGTCACTCTCCTGGCTACAGGACACCTCATTGTCCCCCAGAGGTCCTTCTCCACAGAGCTGCTCCAGCAGGTCTCCCCTGCCCTGTGCTGGTTGTTCCTCCCCAGGTGCAGGACCTGCATTTCCCTGGTTGAACTTGGGACATTTCCTCCAGGCATCTCCCCAGATGCTCCCAGAAGATGAACACAGCTGGGCTGGGTTGTCCCATCCATGGTTTTCTGCCCAATCTTTAACCCTGGGAAACCCTGAAGAGCAGCACCACCTCTGCATCCCGGAATGCTCCATCTAAATTCAGCACAGATCCAGCACAACGCAGACGTGGAAAACCTCCGGAGGAGTTTCTTGAGCAATAATAATGTTTTTCATAAGAAACAAAATTGGGCAACTTTGTGGTTAAACTTTTATATGTTAAACATTCAAAAAAACAACAGCTCAAGTGAGCTGCATGTGTGAGTGGTGCTCAGAGATAAGCCAGGAATCTGCTATGAATATGGATCAAAGAGCCTTCATGGAAGAGCTCTATCCTAAAATTCTGTTGGGGGGGNTGCCTCCTCACAATATGTTGTCGGGGGGGGGGGGGGGTTTTGAAAAAATAGCCATGGGAAGACAAAAAAAAAAAGCCAGAAAATGATAACGGGAATTCACTTGGCTTCCTCCACTGAGGACATCCATTGAAGAGGGGAGGGGTGGCATCCATCTGGGAAAAGGGCGTTTTCTGGGAAGTTTGATGGGAAATATCCACAGTAGGAGTGACATTTGGGGCCTTGGAGAGTGATGCAGCTGGTCCTGTTCATAACAATTTCTGCTTTCCTTGGGAATGCTGTGATTTGGATAATCTTGCTGGGGGAAGTACAAGCTCCAGCCCTGTGGAGTGTCTGCAAACAGGGAATGGGGCTGGGAGTTCCTGTCTGAGAGCATTTCATGGAGATTTGGGCTCTCTGAAAGGTTTCTAGAGAATGGTGTGGTAATGGACACGCTGGGAGAGCTGGGGGTGGTCACCTGGAGAAGAGAAGGCTCCAGGGAGACCTCGGACCCCCTTCCAGGGCCTAAAGGGGCTCCAGGAGAGCTGGAGAGGGACTTGGGCCAAGGGATGGAGGGACAGGACACAGGGAATGGCTTCCCACTGCCAGAGGACAGGGATGGATGGGATATTGGGAAGGAATTGTTCCCTGGGAGGGTGGGGAGGCCCTGGCACAGGGTGCCCAGAGAAGCTGTGGCTGCCCCTGGATCCCTGGCACTTGGTCACTCTGAGGAGCAAAAGGAAGGTTTGACATTATTTCAAAATATTTTTTGACATTTGAGAGTGAGAAAATTTGACCACTTCAGCCACTACTTTTTGTTTAAATGTGAGGCACAGGATAAACCCCTCTTAGAAACCTGAATTCTGCAGATGCTTGTCCTAAAGCTGGGGGATAAAAAGCAATATTTAACCCTAATAAACATCAATGATATCCTGTTATCATTAATCCTCCACAATCAAACACAAAGAAGGGAGCTGAAGTTAAGTGTGAGGAATAAAGATGCAGGGTCTGGCTCTAAGCATGGTTCTCAGGTAGCAGGAGCTCCCAGGCTGACAACCCAAGGAAGATTAAAAAATGTCTCGGGACCAGAAGTAGGTCTGGCAATGAACCAACTCCTGCAGCAGCAGCGGGGATGGAATCAGAAGAAGGAAAACATGAAGTGAGTGGTGGCTGGATGGTGATGGAAGGGCTGCCACCTGTCCCACAGCACCTGGGGCTGATGTCCCACAGCAGCAAGGAAAGGTGGGGCTTTTCCTCCTGGAGGCCCAGGTCACCTGCACCAGCAGCTGCTGAGATCTCACTGAGGCAGCCTTGGCACTGCTGATGTGCATTTCCATTTTCATTTTAATGAGATTATGTTAATGTGAACGGGGATGCTGCAGGAGATGAACTTTTCCAGCAGCATTGGTGGGAGCTGGATGGGATGGCCTGGGGGGACAGGCATGGCATGGCCCTGGTTGCCAGGAAAATAATGGGAATGTTGGTACATGTCACCAGCAGCACAGGGACAAAATAACCACCCCTGGATCTGCTTCCAGCAATGGCAAATCATGCTGGGAGGGATTCCACAGCATGAAGGAGCTCAGGATGAAATTCCATCCCCTCCAGGGTGGGGTAGATGATGGGAAATCCAGGATGGCAGCACTGGCCTCCTTCTCCCTGCCTACACCGGGATACAGCCTTCGGCTTCCCATAGGCAGCCTCAGACTCTCTCTTCATCTGCTGCCCTCACGTTATTAATATTCATGGTCAAAATCATCCCTTTCCTGCTCAGGAAATTGAAAGCTCAAATAAAATTTATTAACGTGTGCATTTTCCTGCACA
Source organism: Falcunculus frontatus (assembly GCA_013398115.1). NCBI lineage: Eukaryota > Metazoa > Chordata > Aves > Passeriformes > Falcunculus > Falcunculus frontatus. The sequence continues at coordinate 571,947 of VZRV01000863.1, forward strand.
TATTTCAGAGCCTGATTTCCCAGAAGTTTATCCAGGGCACATTCCCTGTCACAGAGCTTTCAGTGCTGGAGAAACAGCCAAGACATGAAAAGCCTGGAATGGTGAGACCTCCACTGGGATCATTCCACCTTCCCAGTCCCCTGCTATTGCCACCTGCAGATTGTTCCAGGAGGAGATGAGGAATGGGGAAAATCTCCTGAAAAGGTGTGAGGGCTGGGTGCCAGGCTCAGTGTGACATGGAATCTCAGCAGGGGATGCTCCAGGGACAGAGGGATGGGCACCAGAGGAGGAGCCTGTGGGGATGGGCAGGGCAGCTGAGGTGGGAGATCCTGGGGTATCCGGGAGAGGATGAGGAAGAGCATTCCCAGCAGGTCGGGCAGTGATCCCACCCCTCTGCCCAGCCCTGGAGGCACCTCTGGGGTGCCGTGCCCAGCTCTGGATCCTCAGCACAGCAGGGCCAGGGAGCTCCTGGAGCGGGGCCAGCGGAGGCTGCGGAGCTGAGGAAGGGCCTGGAGCATCTCCGTGCCCAGGAAAGGCCGAGGGAGCTGGGGCTGCTCAGGCTCGAGAGGAGCCCCGGCTGAGAGGGGCCCTCAGGCCTGGGTGTCCCTGGCTGCAGGGAGGGCTCCGAGCAGGGCCCGGGCTCTGCTCCGGGGGCCCAGCAATGGCACAGAGCAACGGGCAGGGCCTGAGCCCAGCAATTCCCCTGCACAGGAGGCACAACTTGTGCCCTGGGCAGTGCCCAGCCCTGAGCAGAGCCCAGAGAGGCTGTGGAGTCTCCTCCCTGGGGATATTGCAGAGCTGTGGGGACACTGCTGTGCCCTGTGCTCTGGGATGGCCCTGCTGGGGCAGGGAGGTGGCACCAGTGACCCTCTGTGCTCCCTCCAACCATCCTGGAATCATCCTGGAAATCCATGATATGGAGATGCAGCAGGGAACGGTCTCCTCAGGTGTGACAGACAAAGTGCTTCAAACTGATCCCCAGGAGAGGAACTGCTAAACCCAGACACAACATTGTGGCTCAGACAGGTTGGGATTCCCAATCCAAACTGAGCCACGAGAGCACAGGGATGGAGTCCTTCCTCCAGGACAGGCACCTGCTGAGGGGCTGCTCCTAGAAGAGCTCCCTTGGCCCACGGGGTTGGAATTTTCCACACTCACCTGAAAGAGCAGAGCTGAGTCTCAGCCCGGGGCCAGGATCAAGGCAGAGGCTTCAGTTCCTCTGGTGTGGCCACTGGGATTTGTGCCAGTCCCTCACACAGGGATGAGTTTCCACCTTAATCAATCCAGAATGGGATGGGATCCCACCAAAAGCCGTGGCACGGACTGGGGATGCAGCTTGGCAGGGAGCAAGGAGCCACTCGGCATGTCTTGGCTGCAGCTCCTGGGGGTGCTTCCCAGTGAAATCTTCCCGTGGGCTAATCAGACCTTCAGAGCCAAAATATTCAAGTCTCCTAACTGGCTGCACAGCACCAAGGAATTTATCCCACGTCAGCTGAACCAGATCAGCCACTGGCACATGCACTTTGAGCCCACAGTGTGCAACAACTCCCCTGAACGCAGCCCTGGCTTTAAGAGCTTTGCCTAAGCTTTAGCAGTTTGCACCCCTCACCTGACAAAAGCACAAACCCTGATAGTTCTGGGCTCAGAAAATGCATTTTGATCTCTTAATTTTTAAATGGAGCAGGATCAGGTATGAAATGTGGGTTTTGTAGAACCATGGAATCACCAAGGCTGGAAAAGACCTCCAAGATACAAGTCCAGCTTCCTCAAAAATGAGTGAGTTGATCCATTCTAGGAAAAATCCTGTTTCTCTGAGACTTCCTGCAGACAGATGGGCCTGGATGTGGAGCTCTGTGTGGGTTGGGAGCAGAACCATTATCATCTCCAGATGTTGCTGCTAAACTTCCCAACTGGACCCAGAATTCCCAAGAATTTTATGAGAAAGGAATCTGTGACCCTGCCCAGGTGCTCACACTCACGTGGAAGGGGACATGGGGTGGGCTGTTTGGGGACAGTGACAAAATACCAGCAGGACAATGGCTTGGGAGAAGCTCCCAGGAGGGGAAGCAGCTTCCAGGGAACTTCTCCAGCTCCTTCAGTGCCTCCCCTCTCAGCATAAAACTGTGGAAATAACAGCTGCAGTCAAACCCAACGCAGAGTTAATGCCCCACATTCCAGGGAAAGCACCAAGCTGGCTGTTCTATAAAAATCAGAAGTGGTGAAGCTGCTGGCATTGAAAAGGTTATTTAATGTACAGCACTGAAATCCCAGGTTCTGCAGAGCTCAGAAGCATTTCCTGGGCAATTTTCCGATTGCCCAGCACAGCCCTGGCTGGGATCTGATTCTCCTTTGATTCCAGCATTGCAATGAGAGATGGAATTTTCCATAGGAATGGGTTTGGGCAGAAGGGTCTAACAGACAAATGAGGGAGCATCAGAGAGACAAATAATATCATAACATCCCTGGGGGAGAGCGAGGAGTCAGTGCCCTGCTGGGAAAATGGCAGAGGGATCAATTCCAACAGGGACATCAATGGGATTGAAGGGGAATGAGCAGGACAAGATGGGCGGTGGGAGCCCTTTGGGGAGCAAGACCTGAGTAAGGAGAAACTCTTTAAGGCTTAAAAATTACTGAGCTCCATTACTGAGAGTGAAAGGAAACCTCTTCTGGTAAACCACTGTCAGGTTGGGCAGAAATTAGTGCTGTGTGAAAGTCCCTCAGAGCAAAGATGATGCCAAGGGGTCTGGGAATCGACTGGAAACAAACACCAAGCAGGGAAAACAGCACCCATGGAAGCTGCTTTTCCCCCATCTCTGCTTTTCCCCGCTTTTCCCCTTCACCTCTGAGGCAGTGTCTCACTCTCCCTGGGCTTTTCACCACTGCAAGCAGCGCAGAGCCAACAGGAAATGTGAGTACTCCCAGCTCTGACAGCCTTCAGTACTCTCCAGTTTCGTCTTCAGACAAGTCCAGGCCTGAGTCCTCAGCTCAGGGGTGGTGGCTGTGCAAGAACTCGCTGCTCTGATGGAGAGTTGTTCACCCACAGGGCAAGGACTGAACGAAGCCAATGGGGTTTTCTGACAAATAATCGGCCAATTCCAATTAGTAACCAGGAAAAAAGTGTAAAGTGGTACATTTCAGAGAATCATGGAATGTTCTGAGCTGGAGGGACCCACAGAGATCATGAATCCAGCTCCTGGCCCTGCCCAGACACCCCAACAATCCCACCCTGGGCATTCCTGGCAGCGCTGTCCAAACGCTCCTGGAGCTCTGGCAGCCTCGGGGCTGTGCCCATTCCCTGGGGAGCCTGGGCAGTGCCCAGCACCCTCTGGGGGAAGACCCTTCCCCTGCTCTCCAGCCTGAGCCTGCCCTGGCCCAGCTCCAGCCGCTCCCTGGGTGCTGTCCCTGTCCCAGGGAGCAGAGATCAGAGCTGCCCCTGGGGAGGAAGTTGAAGACCCCACAGAGTCTCCCCTCAGTCTCCTTTTCTTCAGCCTGAAAAAACCAAGTGACCTCACATTTTTAGATCTGAAATAAGAGATTATGAGGGCCATAGAATCATGAAATGGTTTGGATTGGAAGGGACCTTAAGGCCCATCCAGTCCCACCCCCTGCCATGGGCAGGGACACCTTCCACTGTCCCAGGGTGCTCCAAACCCCATCCAGCCCTTCCTAATATCCAGTATTGCTGGTATTAGAGCATGGGCTGAAGAGAGAGGTTTTTCCTGGATAACAGCCACAGGATTGTGGCTTGAGGGCTGCTCAGCCTGGCCAGGCAGCCAGACTGAGCTCAGACTGAGCTGGACTCTGTGCAGCAGCAAGGTGCTGTCTCATTCAAGGAGATAGCCAAGAAGAAATTAAATTCTGAGCACTGGAATGCACTTAATCATTGGCCTGTGAACTTCTCTGTGCTTTCTGATGAATGAGGAGAGTGTTCCCTAATTCCCTGGGCACAGGAGAGCTGGGATATGCCAGGCTCAGCCACTGAGTTCACAACTTCACAGGCAGCACTTCCATCACATTCAGCTCGTAAAAGCAATTGACAGGAAAGCACATTAAAAACTTCTCCTTTCACTCAGTCCTGACAGAGCCAGGAAAAAGCAGCTCTGGAATGCCAGGAAGAATGGGAGAGCAGGTACCCTGGATAAAGAAGACAAGGCATTCAGAGCTGAGCTGAATTCATGCATGAGCCGAGGGACAGCTCAGGACTTGAGTGTCACTCAAATCTGGAGGCAAAATTGCTGTAAAGATGAGCTGCAAAAGATCCAAATGCAGGAAAAAAGATCCAAACCTGGGAGAAAAGATCCAAACCCAGGAGATAAAACCTAGTAAATCTGGGATTCTGGGGACAAGGGCACTTTAGCTGAGGTGAGGCAGGTTCTGAACTCGCAAAGCTTTCCCAGTACTGCAGTTTCAGCCCCTGCAGAAATCCAGGGATAACGTGATGCTCCTTCAATGGAATCATCCCGTCTTTGTCAGGCTGGGCTCGTGTAGGTGGGCAGGATGCAGCAGTTGGAGTCCTCCTGCCAACTCCTCAGTTTGGGTGAGAAACCAGCACTTTTAGCATTCACCTACCATTCTTCTCGTTCGAGTGGCAACCCCCGGAGTTTGGGCCACGTGATCCACCCTTGGCTCACACCTCCAGCTGGAGGAGTCGGGAGGTGCTGACATGTTGGGAGCTCAGCCTTCAGCTCCGGCATTTGGTGGTGACACGCTCACACATAACGTGGGAAATGAGCACCAGAAGCCTCGGTCAGATGGAGACCAGCCCTGAGCGAGAAGAGAGTTGCAAGGGAGCTGAGCTGGGAGCTCTCAGCACAAGTCAGAATCAGCTGAGTGGGATGCTCCAGTTTTGGCTCTGACATCTCTGTGCAGCTCCCAGTGCTGGGTTTGATGCATTGTGCCCCAAACCTTCTGAGATTTGACCCCTTTTTCGAGGCGTTTCTCAGTTTCTCTGCTCTGTAGGGGCATTGCAGAGCTGCGATCTCAGCTGAGAACATTTGGAGGGAAGTGTTGGGGAGGGCGCTTGGAGCTGAAGCCAAAGCTCTGCCCACCTGCAGTCAGGTGATTCTCACCACAGGTTGTCATGGAGGGTTTTAGTCCTTGCTGGCTCCAGCCCAGGCTCTGTTCCTGCTGGGATCGAGCAGCAGAGGGGCTGGCAGGAGGTGCCAGAAGGGGCTGAGACAGCGCTGCTGAGGAGCCAAAGGGAAAATGCTGGATCTCGGAGCAGAACAAAGTGTGCCCAAGCACTCACCCTGAAAAGTGACAGCTTGGACAATTACCTGTGTAAAACCAAGAAACCCAGAGATAAACAAGGCCAGAGCAGAGACAGCGACATCTGGGAGGTGAGGACAGAGCCTGGGAAGATGGAACTGCACGGGGAGAGGGCTTACCTGAGAGGAGAAAAGGGATAAGACTGAGAGGCTGTTAGAGGGATTTACAGCTCTATTTTTCCCGATGATTAACACCTCTCCCCACTGCCTGCAGCTACTCCTCACTACACACACAGCAAAGGAGCTGCGGTTTGGCTTCTGCACACAGCCGGGGGTGGGCAGTCCCATGTCCCCCGTGTCCCTCTCCCAAAAGAACACATTATAAATGGTCCTAAGGAATCACCTTCCCAGATTATTCCCCTTCCTCCTGATGCTGAGTTGACATTGGGAAGTGCTAATGGAGAGGAGTGGCGGAGCAAGCAAACTGCTTCTGATGATGCAAACCAAGAGAATTCAGTGAAGGAAAAGTACTGGAATATTCTGGGCTCACTCAAATTCTTTCATTCAAACGATGAGAGAATATTTTGCCTGTTTTATTCAGGGTCTTTAAAATAAAAGGTTTGCTAACAGGGAAAATCGCTGTCAATTTGAAACAACAAAACCCTGTCATTTAGAGAGAAAGGAGTCTGAGCGCAGTCACACGGGGAGTATCGACATGGAGCATTTCCTCATTTCCAAACCAAAATATTTCCTTCTAGAAAATGTGAAAATGAAGTGTTTTGACATGTTCAAAAATTCTCTTTTACTACCTTCTCTGCTGAAAGCATTTGGCAAATTCAGGCAGCAGCAATGTGGAAAAGTTTCAGTCCCTGAAACTTCCAGCCAGGGGTAATTGTGTTCAGCTCAGAGCCCACCTCAGATCTGGCAGATGTGCAGCTTCAGGTGCCTGGAGCACCAGAGGGACATACAGGTTCTGATGGATCTGTTCTGCTCCTTCTTGTAAATCCCATCCTTCTCCTCCTGCTGAAATGCCTGGGAGCCCTTGGGCCATCACTGGGAGAAGTCAGAAAGAGGTGGAAGTGCTTCCACTAACAGCAGAATTCATGGAATCTCCAGGTAGTTTGGGTTGGAAGGACCTTAAATCCCATCCATCCCACCCCTGCCATGGCCAGGGACCCCTTCCACTATCCCAGGCTGCTCCAAGCCCCATCCAACCTGGCCTTGGACACTGCCAGGGATCCAGGGACAGCCACAGCTTCTCTGGGCACCCTGTGCCAGGGCCTCCCCATCCTCCCAGGGAACAATTCCTTCCCAATACCTGATCTAAATCTATTCTCTTTCAGTTTAAATTCATTGTCTTTATTCTACTTGACAAGGATATTGTATTTTAATTGTGGATTTCCTGTTCCATCCAGGAACAAGGATAATTTTCACAGACTGAGAAGTGTTATGCCCTGGCTCTTCAGACAAATGATTTTCCTGGGAATTGTCTTTCCCATTCAGCTTCTTTTCCTGGGGCAAAGCTCAGCATGGTCCAGCTGTACTCCCAGGCATCCCTCAGAGTCTGTCCCTACACCCTTTGGGATTTTTCACAGATATACATTTCTTCCCAATATCCCATCTATCCCTGCCCTCTGGCAGTGGGAAGCCATTCCCTGTGTCCTGTCCCTCTATCCCTTGTCCCAAGTCCCTCTCCAGCTCTCCTGGGCCCTTTAGGCCCTGCAAGGGGCTCTGAGGTCTCCCTGGAGCCTTCTCCTCTCCAGGTGAGCCCCCCCAGCTCTCCCAGCCTGGCTCCAGAGCAGGGGGGCTCCAGCCCTTGGAGCATCTCCATGGCCTCCTCTGGACTGGCTCCAGCAGCTCCAGGTCCTTCCTGTGCTGGGCCCCAGGGCTGGGGCAGCTCTGCAGGTGGGGTCTCACCTGAGCAGGGCAGAGGGGCAGAATCCCCCCTGTCCTCCTGTCCCCAAGCTCAGATGTCCCCTGTGTCAGATCCCAGCTGCCGTCTCTCACTGATCCATGAAATCCCAATTGTTCCTTAATCCTTTTGCCATGTGATCCCAGGGCAGTCCATTAGCACACAGGGGAACACGGAATTGTGATGAGGAGGCCCTGGTGAACAGCCCAGCCACCAAATGTCAAGCTGCATTTTTAGCTCTGAATGGAATTAATTTGCCAGTGTTCCCTCGTTAAATGTCAGGTCCTTCTGACTTGTATACATTAAACAATTCACAAATTGAAAAGCACTTGTGTAATCAAGTTAAGCGTGAGGTGGGCAGATTCCCTGCACCTAAACAAACCTGAAACTTCCCTTTTCCAATTAATATTTCATTTTATAACAGCCGCCACATTAATTCTTAATTAAATGCTTATTTGAGACACTCTACTGATTAGTGTGAACTAACAAGGAACAATATGAATTGTTTATCCAGCTTCCAGTTATTTTCCTTCATAAAAAGGAATTGGTGTTTGGATGACTCCTTTCATGTCTGGCTTTGCCGTAAATGATTCACTTGCAGAAGAACTTCCATAGGAACAGGTTGGATGTGAGGGAAAATTTCCTTGCTGGAAGGGCTGGCAAACATCAGAATGGGAAGTGGAGGATTTGCCATCCCTGGAAATGTTCAAAAGCTCTGCGGATGTGGCTCTTGGGGACATGGTTTAGTGGGGACCACCACAATGATCTTAGAGGGCTTTTCCTTAATGATGCTGGGATTCTGTGGTCAGAAATCACAGAATCATGGAATGGTTTGGGTTGGAAGGGACATAAAAAGGTCATTCACACAAATGTTCATGATGTTCTGATTGTGGCTGCTCTGCTCTCATCCAGACCACCATGGGCTGAAAACCTCTGGAACTAAGCTTTCATATCCATCTTCCCAGCTAATTCCCAAAAAATCTCCAGCAGGAATTTGTCCAAATGCCTTTTCAACCCAAAACCAGCAGCAATGCTGTACTTAGCTCATGCTCAGAGCTTGTGCAGAGGCACCTGAGCCTCACCTGAGCCTCCCCCACTTCTGCAGCACCTTTTTTGAGGCAGGGGGAGCTCAGCCCCTCCACCCTGAGCTCTGGCCTGCCCTGGAGTTGGAGGACTTCCCAATAAACCTGGGAACCTCTGGCACTCAGAGTGCTGAGCAGGTGTTTCCATGGCCCTGTCCCCTCCCAGAGCTCTTCCATTCGCACCCTGTGGCTCTGTGTGTGCACTCAGGGCTGTTTGCACCTACATTTGTGACAGCCTTTATTGACCATGAACTTGTCCTGGCCTTTTATCACTTCCTATCACCTAATCCTTCCGGATTGGGAGCTCTTCCCTCAGTTTTTCACAAGCACCATTAGGTTTGACTGTCCTGGAGGCTGTTGAAGCACAGAAAATTTGGGAGTTTTAGAACCACACCTTCAAAACCAGCAAAAACTCGCTGGTGAGAAAGTTAAAAGGCACAAGGTCAGGCCAGATTTTTGGGAAGCTCTGCTGTCATTTTCCCTTCCACAAAGAAGCTCATTGACTCTCTTGGTCACTCAGACACCACAAGAGGCCTCTCCCCTCCATCAGGACAGGTCATTTTCCTCCAGGTCTGTAAGTGAAGGGATTCCGTGAAGGATTTTTTGAAAGACAAATTCATCAACTGGATTTTGTACCTATGAACTCCTTTGTTATTAACCTATGAATCCTTTATTAACTCCTATTTATCAGCTATTGACTTCTTTATTAATTCCTATTTATCACGTATTAACTCCTTCAAAGATCTCTCATATTTCTGAAGCAGGATTTCTTTATTTCTATCTAAACATCCTTCCTGACCACTTTTACTAGGCTGTGATCCCTTGGTGTTGTTCATAGGTTTGCTGCTGTCTTCAAGCACAATTCCCCAGGAGAGGAATTCCCATGGACACCAGCAGGTATTGTCAGAATTGTGACCTGACAATCGTGGAATCATTGAGGCTGGAAAAGACCTCCCAGATCCTCAATCCAGCCTTCAACCAACACCTCCATGGCCACTAAACCATATCACAAAATGCCACGAGTTTTGAACATTTCCAGGGATGGTGATGCCAGCACTGCCCTGGGCACTGGTGCCAATGTTTAACCACTCTTCAGTGAAGAACTTTTTCCTGAGATCCAACCTGAACATCCCCTGGTGCAACTTGAGGCCGTTTCTTCTTGCTCAGTGTCCTTGTTGATGCCCAGGAAGTGTCACTGCAGGTGAAATCCACAGGACACGGAGTCTCCAAGGAGCAGAGGATGCAGGAATGCTGCACATGCCAGGAAAACCAGTCCTAACCTAACACCACTAAATAAAAGCTTTTAAGTCTCTGCATAGGCTGAATTAACTGAAATATCAGAAGAGTAAAGGCATGGGAGGAATAAACACATGAATGGGAGCTTTCATTGTGCCCACACAAGAGCTTGCAATGAGCTCAGGTATAGAAATCATTTTCACACACTCCAAATGAGATTTCCTGGGAGCAAATGCTCTGAGATGCCATCAGGAAAGAAGAAATTCTCAATTTAATCATGTCCTAGGTGCAGCCATTGAGGTGACTCTGGAATGGTGATCATTGTGTTTGTGGGAGGGAGAGAGACACAGGTGGAAATCTGTGGTCATGTCTGAATTTCTCCAGCTGCTCCTGAGTTTCCTTTAAAAGTTGGCTCCTCAATTGTTGCCTTTCCTTGCTGGAATATTGGGGTTGATTTAAGGGATACTTTACACAACGCACTGACAGCAATTCCAGCTATGAATTCCTTGAAACCTCTTGGGTGGGTGCCATCTGTTCCTGCTCATTTCCCACCATTCCTTTTATTCGTTCAAAGCTCCTCCTTAGGAGCCCATGGCTGGCCAGGCTCAGCCCCTGTAAAAATCCACTTCCCCGAACTCTCCATGGCAGCACGAAAGCAAAGCCATAAAACCTTCCCTCTCTTCTGTAACCCTCATCTTCCTGGAGATCTCCTTTCAAACCTCATTTCATAATGTTCTGGCAGGTCTCCTTCTAATGCATTTGGAAAAAAAATCTTCTATTTCAAGGTTTAGTTCTTCAGCAGATTTGCAGTTTCTCAGAAACTTGTTCCTCCTAAATTCTGGTTTTGTTTAAGTCACGAGAGCTCCTCTATATTTTTCTTTTTAAAAATTACTTACTCAGTTAATATAATCCTATTTAACTCTAATAATTCCCTTCACCCCACGCTTGACCATTTTAGAGCTGTTTTGTATTTTTCAGTGGATGATGTACCCTCACCACGTTCTGCTGACCCTGTACCCAAATACGTTTATGCCACCCAAAACCACTTTGCCCTTTCTGCTGCTCCTTTTACTTTTCCTTCTCCTTTTTACGATGTCATTACTTTTTCATGGCCTTTTAAAGCAAGACTTTAATAAAGGGGATTTTCACTTGTGTCTCTCTCCCTCCCACAAACACAATGATCACCATTCCAGAGTCACCCCAGTGGCTGCACCTGGGACAGGATTGGTTCAATACTCAGGATTAAATTGAGAATTTCTTCTTTCCTGATGGCATCTCAGAGCATTTGCTCCCAGGAAATCTCATTTGGAGTGTGTGAAAATGATTTCTATACCTGAGCTCATTGCAAGCTCTTGTGTGGGCACAATGAAAGCTCCCATTCATGTGTTTATTCCTCCCATGCCTTTACTCTTCTGATATTTCAGTTAATTCAGCCTATGCAGAGACTTAAAAGCTTTTATTTAGTGGTGTTAGGTTAGGACTGGTTTTCCTGGCATGTGCAGCATTCCTGCATCCTCTGCTCCTTGGAGACTCCGTGTCCTGTGGATTTCACCTGCAGTGACACTTCCTGGGCATCAACAAGGACACTGAGCAAGGAGAAACGGCCTCAAGTTGCACCAGGGGATGTTCAGGTTGGATCTCAGGAAAAAGTTCTTCACTGAAGAGTGGTTAAACATTGGCACCAGTGCCCAGGGCAGTGCTGGCATCACCATCCCTGGAAATGTTCAAAACTCGTGGCATTTTGTGATATGGTTTAGTGGCCATGGAGGTGTTGGTTGAAGGCTGGATTGAGGATCTGGGAGGTCTTTTCCAGCCTCAATGATTCCACAATTGTCAGGTCACAATTCTGACAATACCTGCTGGTGTCCATGGGAATCCTCCTCCTCTGGAATTGTGCTTAAATAGTGCAGGAAACCTGTTAACAACAGCACCAAGTGACCAAACCCAGGAGTTATCTCCCCAGAATGGGGTTTATGAACCATTCCCACTTCTCTTCCCCAGCTAGAAAACTGGAGATTCCTTCCTCCAAAAGCTCCCTCAGCAATCCCGGCCTGGTTTCTCCTGACCTCTGCAGGGAAGAGTTTCCCAGGGAATGGTGAAATGCTGAGACACCTTTCAGACTCCAGATAAAACCCTGATCCCACCAAATTCCATGTTCAAATAAATCCCTTTGGGCTGTCAGAGGCTGTCACCTCTCTCCCATCTCTGCCAGTCCATGAGGGCCTGGCTGTGGCCCTGCAGCCCCACAGGGACAGGCAGATCCCTGTTTGCAGTTTGCCAGCCTCGTTGGATCATTATTTTCCCATCTTTCCTCGGATTTCTCAACTCTTCTGCCTGTGGATGGCATCTCTTGCCACCCACTCCCCTTCCATAATCAGTGAAAAATCTCAGACTGGGGAAACCTCCTTTTCCAAGAGCTCAAGGAAGCAGCTGGAACTCTGCCCCAATTACCATTTTTCCATAGTTAGGTCTGCTCTGGGGGGGGTTAAGCTGCAGGCAAAGGTGCATAAAGATATGGAAAAATCCCCTTTTTCCTGGAGCAGGTCCTGGAGACCAGCAGGGAGAGTCAACCAGGAGCATCCCAAATGTGCTGAACAGTGAGAACAGCCCGAGTTGTGGTTGTGCACCGTGGTGTATTTTGGATTTAACAGCAGAGAGCCACAAATTTGGGAGTGTGTGTGAGAAAATGATGGAAAATTGGGATTTCCTGACAGCTGCTTTGGCCTCCCCACCAGTTCAAGGGTCCTGCAGGTCCCCCTGCAAGGCCAAGTGACTTAGAGAGGACACAACCCCTGCAGGGAGGGCTCAAGTCACCAACCAGCTCCTCCTCCATGGAAATCTTTGTGGTCTCTGATGCCATGGAAGCTCCTGGAGATTCATCCCCATGGAACAAACTTGGCAGCTGAGGAAGAAATTTCCCTTCAAGGCAGATTTTCAACTAAAACTTTCCCAGAGAAATTTGTCCCTCTGAAGTCTCCAGTTTCAGTGTGATTTTCCTCAGGATTCCTTTTAAATACCAGGATGTTCAATTTGATGGTTTTAAGGACATGAATTTTTTTTTAAAAATTCCCAGAGGCTTTGGAAAATTGTTTTGTAAATCTAAGAGCTTTTATCGTTTCTGTCGGAAATTTTCATGGGAAGAAGAAGCAGTTCCCAAGCACAAGTCAAAAAAAGAGCTCCTTGTCCATTTGCAGCTGATCTTGGTGGCCTCTAAAGGTCCAGGATTCTCCCTCCAACTCTGGAACAGGTTCACCCTCGAACATGACTTGGGATCATGCCAACAGTGAGAGCAGACACAGCTTTGTTCCTTTTCCACAGGTACCAGGGAACTGTTCCTGAAGATCTCCAAACCATTCCTTCCTCCTGGGTATAAGCAGTGAGTAGACACAATTCTGTGCTGGCTCAACCTGTGTCAGGTAGAATTTCTGTCCATCCAAAATCCCAGTTCATTTATTTTGGGAACCTGTGCATCAGCAGTTCTGTACAAGGTCCCTGTCTGTCAGCTGGACTGGGAAACTTCCAAAATGAAACAGAGATGGTCTTGCTTCCTGCTCCATGGCACCAGGCCCTTTCCAAGGACAGGAAAAGCCCTCTCCACCTGTGGAAATCCCCACTCCTGTCAGCACAGAAGGGCCCTGTCTAAGGAAAAGGGAAATAGAGACATTATGTCAGTTCTCAGCTGGTGTTTCACTCTCCTAAAGATCTTTTTCATGGCTAGGAGTTAGCAATTCCTATATTCCCTTTAGGTTCTGCTCAGCTTAAACAAATATTGAATAAGAAATGGGATTTAGGGGAGGTGGATCGATTCCTGCAGCCAGGCAGGGATTTTGAAGGGATCCAACCTCCTTGCATGGATTGTGCAGCTGAGGGCGCTCTGGCTAAATTCATCCTGAGGTAAAGATTCCTCTCCAACATCCAACTTTTACCTATACCAGAACGAGAGAGGCACAACCAGATGGATTTATCAGTGGAGCAGTGGAAAAACAACCCCTGGCATGTCCAGGGAATATTGATTTATTCCTAATCAAGGCCAGGATGTGTGAGAGGGTAATTTCTGTGCCACGCAGGTGATCCCTGGGTGCTGCAACTGGGAATTGCCCACTGAAGCATGAGTTTCATGTCCTGGGTGAGTCAGGGCAGCTTAGAAGGGAGGGAGAGAAAGATCTCCTGGCAGAAGAGGGTTTTACTCTGTGCCTGACCCTCAGGAAGGGGATGTTCCAAGGGGAACCAGGGTTTGGATGAAAATCCCAGAACAGAGGATTTTATCCAGGCCAGTTTGTCCCTATCTGTTACCCTGCCTTACATATCCTCATCCTCATGGGCACCATCCAAGGGGCTTCCAGCATGGATATCTCAGGAATGTCTAGTGGAATTCTGAGTTCAGGAGGAAGAGCTGGGCCTGGTGCCTCCCCCCATTCCTGCCACAGTAGCAGCCAAGCTCAGGTTCCAACCTCCTGTTGCAGAACAGTTTTCTTCCTGCTCACACCGGTTTGGTTCCCAGTTTGGGCCTCACTTTAATCTTTTCCCCCTCCAGGCCGTCTCTCTTTCATAGTGGTTCCCAGTGGTTTCCCAGTTCTGCTTGCAGGAAGCTGGAGGGGTCAATCAGGGCTCTCCTGAGCAATCCCTGGGCATCCAGAGCTGTCCACACCAGGGCTCTGGCAGGAATTTGGCTCCTCTCCACCAGAAGTTGATTTCCTTCATTGCTCACACCTTCACACCGTGAGGGGCCAATCCCAGTGACAAAGACAGGGCCAAATCCTTGGAAAACCGAGGTTCAGGACAAGTGCTAATTATCTGTCATTAATGTGGGGAGTAGATTTATCATAACCACGGGTTCTGGTGTGATTTCACCTCTAATCCCACTAACAAGATGAACTGCCCAGCTGGTACTTAATGGCTGAGAAGTGGGAATTCTCCTGCTGGGAAAAGCAGCCATGTGGAACTGGAGCAGGGCTGGCTAACGAGGCTTAAACTCCAGCAGGGACCTCGGAGGAGAAGCCGTGACACTGCTGGACCAGCAGAGAAAGGGGGGATTTAGGTTCAAGGGATCATGTCTGAGTGTAATGAAGGGAAGGTTTTATTCCATTAAATAAAGATGAGAGAATTTAAAGCTACCTAACTTCTCCCAGATTAACAGGGGAAAAAATTCACTGGGAACTCAGGGGGAAGCTCAGCCTTGGAAAGGTCACCACAGAAAATTGGCAAGAACATCACTCTGCCTGTCTTTTGTCTTCTCAATGTGCCAAGCTCTGGCCAGTCACAGGTTTAGACCATTCCCAAGTATTGTGTGCCCTGCCTAGGACTGACTCACTTTTTATGATGGTCAAGGAAAGCTCCCTCCTGACCACTCTGTTCTCCTTCGGGAGCCTCCTTGAGCACAGATCCCTTTTCCTGCCCCAGCCTTCAGTGTCCCAAATTCCTCAGGCTTTCTGGGAATGAGCTCAGAGCCCAAAGCTGCATTTAGCTGCCACAGAGGCCCAGCCCCACAACTGATGATCCCAGAACCAGGGGTGAGTTCAGAGCATCTCCCTCCCTCCTCCCTCCTTGTCTTGTGCTTTTCATGATTATTCTTCAAACTTAAAAAAACAAACCCCGAAAAAGCAGATTCTCCAAGGGCAAAGGGCAAAACAAGAGTGAGATAAAGGGGAAGAAGTCATGGCTGTGACCTCCCCATCAGTACTGCACCCTAGGAGAGGGCTGGAGCCCCTCTGCTCTGGAGCCAGGCTGGGAGAGCTGGGAATGTCCAGCCTGGAGAAGAGAAGGCTCCAGGGCTCAGAGGCTCAGAGCCCCTTCCAGGGCCTAAAGGGGCTCCAGGAGAGCTGGAGAGGGACTGGGGACAAGGGATGGAGGGACAGGACACAGGGAATGGCTTCCCACTGCCAGAGGGCAGGGATAGATGCGATATTGGGAAGGAATTGTTCCCTGGGAGGGTGGGGAGGCCCTGGCCAAAGGCTCTGCAGTTGCTGCACAGCTGAATTGCCATTTCCATGCAGGTCATCTTTATTCATTCCCTGTACCCTGAGGCAGCTTTAAAGGTTCAGGTAAAGGCTGAGCCTGCAAATTCTGGCAAGACAAGTTGGTATTACTCAGAAGTAATCCCCATCAGAACAGGCCAAACAAATGTGACCCTCATTGTCTCCAGCCTCAGCTGCCCGATTTCACTGCTGCCTTTCTCCCTCTCAGCTGAATTCTTTGACTTTGTGCAGGATTCACCCTTCCTGCTGCATCCAGGGCTCAGCCAGACAGGGACTGACACCACGCTTTGGGAGCAGCAGCAAAGTTGCTTGAGCAGTTCCCTAAAAACAGGGGCAACTTGAAGGAAAAAATGCCAAAACCATGGAATCTCTGACTGGTTTGGGTGGGAAGGGACCTCAAACCCCATCCAGTGCCACCCCTGCCATGGGCAGGGACACCTTCCACTGTCCCAGGCTGCTCCAAGCCCCGTCCAACCTGGCCTTGGACACTGCCAGGGATCCAGGGGCAGCCACAGCTGCTCTGGGCACCCTGTGCCAGGGCCTCCCCACCCTCCCAGGGAACAATTCCTTCCCAATATCTGATCTAAACCTCCTCTTTTTCAGTTTAAAGCCATTGACTTTATCCTCCTTGACAAGGATATTGTATTTTAATTGTGGATTTCCTGTTCCATCCAGGAACAAGGATAATTTTCACAGCCTGAGAGATGCTGGGCCCTGGCTCTTCAGCCAAACCATTTTCCTGGGAATTGCCTCCCCCATTCGGCTTCTTTACCTGAAAATTTGTCCAGCTGTGCTCCCAGGTATCCCACAGAGCCTGCCCATGCAGCCCTTGGGATTTCTCACAGATGTGCACCTCTGTACTTAATCAAGGTGACTTAAATGATGGTTTAAAGGACAAGGCTTGGTTTTAAGTGAACAAACCTTGGTTTACCAAGGTTCTCCCAAAATATTCTCCTGCTGGACAGCTCCAGGTAGGTGAACTCCTTTTCTGCCAGCCCTTCAGGACAGTGCCAGTGTCACTTCTCATGAGGAGCAGGCTTTGAAGGGGGATTTTAAGCACTCTCAGCTTATAAATATTTCATCTTTCTTTAACAGGCGCTGTAGGTCCGCAGCCACTCGTGCACATCACATTTACCTTGCTGTGAGTGAAACCAGGAGCTGGCAGCTTGCAGGAGCCAGGTCAGCACTTTATCTTCTGAGCCAGCACCTCTTGGCCCCACTTCCACCCTCAGATGCCTGATCCGAGCTCTCAGCAGCTTTGCAATGAGGGAATATCACTCCAAGATGAAGCACAGCAAACAAAGGGCTGATAGAATGACTGGAAACCCTGGAATTAGAAAAAAAATCCCTAAAAAAGCCACTTTTTTTTTTTCCTGTTATAAGGGAGAGAAAATCCTACGTGTTTTATTAGAGTTTCTATGACAAATTAAAATGTTCCTGAGAACGACTGCTTTTCCTGGAGCATGGGAAGGCTCTTTTCCCAAAGTAAAATCATTGAAAGGAGAGGTGGGAGAGGAGAGAACCAATGAAGGATCACCTGGAGCGAAGAGGATTTCACTGCAGACAGAGCCCAGACTCCAAAAGACTTGAGAAAGAAATGAGGCTTTATTGAGATTTTAAAAAAAAGAATGTAGAAGAAAGTGTTGATCCAGAGAAACTGTCTCAATCTGAGGGAATTACAGATGGAATTACTCCAATTTTTAATTTTTAAACTCTCAGTGCAACTCCTAACGCTGGCAGTGCTGAGATCCCTCATTCCCTGACAAACCATCCCAAATGTCCTCTTCCTATAAAAGCTCTTTTCTGGCATTTTATGGAGTGAGGATTTGCAGTTTTGAGCTAAAAATTCAAGTCCAGGCCATGCCGTATGGAAAGGCCACCCTGTGGACACTGTGGATCCCCAGTGCCTGCACCAAGCTGGGAGATTCTGCTGAACATTACAGTAAGGAAGGGTCCATAGAGCCAAGAAGGACCAATTAAATCTTGAATTTTCTTGTGTGGAGAGCTCTCCAACTCTGCAGGAGCCAGGAGCCTGTCTGTCACCAGGAAACTTCCTTTAGGCAGCAGCAGAAGTGACGTGTGAGGATGTGAGGGAAGCACTGGGATGCCTGAGCAAGCATCAATTAGTTCGGAGCTGAATGGGGAGTCCTGGGAACATCAAAGGCAGGATCCAATCTGTTGGAAGTGGGTGGCAGCTCCTCTGCCGTGCTGAGACAGGTTTGTAAAGAGGAAGTGTGAAAATAATAATAGGAAAAAAAAAATCAGTAGTGTTTAATGTGCAGGGCTGAGGAGCATTTTCAACTTGTTCTGCAGCTCCCAGCAGTAGTTTGGGTGCTGGAAAATCTCTGCTGAGCTCTGCAGGTGCTGCAGGACATTCAGGGCCAGGTTCTACTGAAGGGTCAGTTTGAGGGATGGGACTTTGCAGGAGACGCTGCTCAAGGGATGCTGCCAGGGTTGGGATGTTGGATCTGTGCTTGAGAGATGCTGGGTGAGAAACTTCCACCAGACCAACACCCTGGAGCAGTGGAAGGTGTCCCTGCCTATGGCATGGTTGGAATGAGATGAACTTGAAGGTCCCTTCCAACCCAAACCATCCTGGGATTCCATGATTTCCCTTGGTCCTAAGCTCACCTCTGGACCTTCTGGTTGCTCAAGCCCGGTCCCTCAGGCTCCAGAGATGGCAGAGGTGTCCCTGTGCTGGCAGCAGTGGATCTAGCACTCCAGGAAGGCCCTGGAGCACCTGCAGAGCAGCAGACCCTGCTCACTGACAGCTCCAGGTACAGGGGACCTGATGGTGGTGGCTCACCCAGGGCTGCAGGGGGTGAGGGAATTTGGGATTCGGTACCTGCAGGACAAGGTTTAACGCAGCTGTTGGAAGGCACAAGAATCTACGCCCAGCAGAGCATCCCTAGTCCCTGTAGGATCCCCACAGGATGGGATTCACCCTCCCCTCCACACTGCAAATCCCACACTTCAAGAGCCATGGATCTATTGGAGATCCATGAAGCCCAGAGGGAAGGAGGCAGGAAGAGATGGGCTTTGTGCAGGAGCTCAACCCAGAGTGATGTGCCTGTGCTTTAGTGCCTTGCATTTATTTCTGAGGTTTTTTGTTCATATCTGAAGGCCATTTCGTACGAATTGTGTGTGATAAGAGGGTGTTGGATCCACCCACAGTGGGTGCAGTGGAGAGGCCACTCCAGGTTCATCTTCAGTCATGTGCCAAAGGTAAAGAGATTCCTGGTCCTTGCAGAAGTTCTTGACCCTAATCAAGTGGCATGGGGATGAAGCCATTATTTTTCCATTCAAGTCCTGATGATTTATTAGATGGTGCTCAAAACTGCAAATCCCCACTCCATAAAATGCCAGAAAAGAGCTTTTATAGGAAGAGGACATTTGGGATGGGTTTTCAGGGCATGAGAGATCTTAGCACTGCCAGCATTAGGAATTGTTCTGAGAGTTTAAAAATTGGACTAATTTAATGTGTAATTCCCTCAGATTACAACAGTTTCTCTGCATCAACACTTTCTTCTACATTTAAAAAAAAAACTCAGTAAAGCCTAATTTCTCATCATAATAAAATTTAGCTCTTTGTTGGAAGATTTTCACCAGCTCCACCTACTGCTGCTCCCATCCTCTTCAACACTTCCTGACTCACTGCTGCTTCCCCTCCTCCAGATGGGGTTTGGTAAGCTGCTTCCCAGCAGAGGTGGGTGCAGCCTCCCCTCAACCAGGTCTGTGATGGTGATCAGGAAAAAGCACAGGAAAAAGCACAGGAATAGGCCTGGCTCTTGCTTTGTGGAGAGGACCACAGGACTGGAAGGAGTCTGGAGCTGTCCTGTTTGGGAATGTTGACAGGATGGCTTCCATGTCTTCCCTTTCAGGGGAGGGTCCTCAGGTCCAGCGTGCTTTGGGATGAGCTCTTGGTCATCCTCCATGGATGAACTCCTGGTCATTCCCCAGGGATGAGCTCTTGGTCATTCCCCAGGGACAAACTCTTGGTCATTCCCCAGAAACGAGCTCTTGGATGTTCCCCAGGGATGAAGCCTTGGCCATTCCCCAGGGATGAAGCCTTGGCCATTCCCCAGGGATGAACCCTTGGTCGTTCCCCAGGGATGAAGCCTCGGTCATTCCCCAGGGCTTTGGCTGTGTTTCCAAGGGAATGTTTCTCGCTGAGGTTGCTCTGGGTCTCTGCAGGTGACCTGTGCCTCCTGCAGCAACTCCCTCAGGGCTTTCTCTTCCTTTGTATTTCCAGTCCACATTCCAGCTCCAGGCTCTGATGTCTGGCAATCCACTGGCACTTTCCTTTCTCCATTTTGCCCTCTGTCTCCACAGAACTCCATGTCCTGCAGAGGAATCTCCCAAGCTCTCCTGATCCAACAGAGCACTTCGAAAAACAGATGTTTCCTTCCACTTCACAGTCTTAAAGCAGGAGACTCCAAAGGGTAAAGTGCTGGGTTCAGGTCCTGGATCAACAGGAGTTCAGAGTCATTGATCTGCTCCTTGAGGCCATGGAAAAAGGGATTCCCCTGACAATTAGGAAGGAATTGTTCCCTGGGAGGGTGGGAGGCCCTGGCACAGGGTGCCCAGAGAAGCTGTGGCTGCCCCTGGATCCCTGGCAGTGTCCAAGGCCAGGTTGGATGGGGCTTGGAGCAGCCTGGGATAGTGGAAGATGTCCCTGGCCATGGCAGGGGTGGCACTGGATGAGCTGTAAGGTCCCTTCCATTCCATTCTATTCTGTGTTTCTGATTATTCAGAGCCAAGATGTTGCTTCAGAACAGCTCAGTACCTGTTTAACATCATCCTCACATGGCAGATTTACTCTTCTCTGGGCAAAACACCCTGGCTGAATTCTCCCAATCTTTTCCCATATAATTTCCAGCCTCTGATCTTTCTCTTTTCCGTTCACCTCTCGTTTCTCCTCTCTGTTTCTCACAGTGCATTCCCATGTGGGAATCACGTCCTTGACAAGCCCTGAGGACCCTCAGCTCTTGCTGCTAAGTGGGGCTCAGCGGGAAACTTTGTCCTCCCCATTTGTTGGACCCACTGGAAAGCCCAGATCAGCCCCTGAAATGGTGCTGCCACTTGTCAAACCACACTTCACTTTGGGCATTTCATCTCTCCTTGTCCTCACTTCCCACCTGCCTTTGCTGGCCTTCACCATGTTCGTTTTACAAGAATTTTCTAATCGAATCATGAGTTGTCACCATCAGCCCTCATCCAAATTTATCCACAGAGCTGAAAGGAGGTTTTCTGTTGCCTCAGCATCGTTGTGTGGTGCTGCTTGGGGTCTCAAGAGGAGCTGCTGCTTCCAATATCCCAGGAGAGCAGCCCCCTGCCAAACCAGCAGCTGGAGTCCAGCTGGGACACCCTGGGCTCTCCAAACTGGAACAGATGTCCCCATTTAGGCTTTTAGCTTTGTCTGATCCCTTCCATCAGCTAAGCCGGTGATAAAAAGATGGAAACAAATAGCTGGCTCTTCAATCCCCCTGGAAATGTGGCACTATTAAATCAGCTAAATTGTCCAGCTGGAATCATTTTCCGTGGGGTCAGAGAGCCAAGAAAGAACCAAAAGATTGAGGAGCATAAGGAAATCTGTTCTTTACCTACAACAACAACAACAGGCATTTACCAGACAATAAATTTGTAGCCCCATTCTTGCAATGTCAATGAGTAATTTTATTATTCATCAAAACTGAAATATCATGTATAAAGATGTGTTTGTGGGAGCCAAAGAATGTGTGATTCTTTATTGATAGGGGGGTTTGCATATTTTATATTTGTAAAACAGCATTAACATAAATTCCACCAAGTTCTCGTCTATTGTCTGTGTGGGTGTTGGTCTGGCTTTGTTGGTTAAAAAATTTTTTCAATGAGCTGCGCCCAGGACAGAAGCCTGACAGACTTAAATCCCTTTCTTGAACAGACTTCTGGTATGAAATTCAAAGTCTAATGTTTTTTTAAATTGTGCCCACGCTAGATGATTTGCTTTCAGTCCTATTTCCCTGCTTGAAGGAGGGAAAGGAGCCTCTCCTGTCAGGTTGGGTCAAAAGCCTCATGAAAGTTGAGGTCTATCAAATCTATCACTTCCCTGTGTCCATAGGCCAACGACCCCATTAAAGGAAGAGATTAAATTACTCTGACATGATTTGTTTTTGACAAGTCCACATTGGCTGTTCCCACTCTCTTTTCTCCTCTCAGTGCTGATAAATTGATTGGTTTGTAATTTGCTCCAGTATTCTTGAGAAGCTCAGGGTCTATCATTCCCCAGCTCCTCCTCTTGCCACATCTCTCCTGGGTGACCTGTGGGTTATGGGAAACTCCCCTGTTCTTTGGGAAAAGCCTCCTCCGTGGTTTTCAGGTTGTAGGAAAGCCACAAGTGCTTTGGAGCCTGAGTTCATTTTGTGCGTCCTGCACGACTCCTCAGTTGGGAACGGGGGGAACTGGGGGCCAGGGGTTTTTTCACAGGAAAGCCATGCTAGACTGGGAGCCACTGGGAGGGTCAGGAAAAGCTGAAGGAGCTGTAAAGCCTCTCAGCCTGGCCTTTCCCAGTCCCGCTGTGGGCTGGAACCGCGTCGGCAGCGCCGCAGTCTCCAGCATTTTGGGAACGGGCGGGCGGTGTGAACAAACAGCATCTGCTCCCGGGATCCAGAGCTCTGCTGACGTCGGCCCAAAAGGAATTGTTGCTTCTCAGCTTTGATTCCAGCCCCCAGCCCAGCCATTCCCACCCCAGCTGACCCTTCCTGCTCAGACACAGGAACACCGGGAAGGGGCTCAGCTGTGGCGCAGCCAAGGAAGTTGGAAAAGCCAGGATTTGCCTCGCTGCCTTTGGGAAGTTCTGGCAGCAGGACAAGGCACTCCTGCTAAAGGTGAGTGTCCCTGGGAAAATCCTCCAGGCAGAGGAGCTGCCAGTCAGAGTTGGGCAAACCCTGAAGTGGAGTTTACTGGGAGGGAGCTCAGAGGGTCCCTCCCTCACAGGAGTCCTGCAGGGAAGGAAAGTTTTCTCCCTTCCTCCGCGTTGTTTCCAAGTTACAGGAAGAAATGTGGGAGCTGGCACAGCCCCCAGGAAGGACTCAGGCTTGGGTGAATCACTGGATCTCTCCCCACCAGCCCCCAAACCCACACTGGTTCCCAGTGCCAGCCAGAGCTGAGTTCCAACAAGATCTGTGGAACTCCAGGGACCATGGAATGATCCAAACCTGGATTTGGCTGTGTTTAGGGGGTCCTGGTGCCCTCTGCAGCTGGGGCACAGAATCCCAGGAATTGCTGCTGGGGCTCTGCTGGCATCCAAGAGGATCTAGTCTGGGGAATCCCAGTCTGGGGAATCAACTGGGGCTCTGCATGGATACCAGTTCGGGCTCACAGGGACTGGGATTTCTGTCCATGGGCATCCAGGAGGCCACAGGGATGGGGAGACCCTGCAAGAGCCTCTGTGACCTGCACCTGAGGGGACAGTGAGTGGCATTTTGGGAAGGTGTCATCCCCTGCAAGTGTCCCCCCTCCACATACACAAGTTCAGCAACTTTTTAGGGGCACATTTGCTCTCAGCTCTTCTTAACAGAGAAAAATAGCAGGGAGAGGGCTTGTGCAGTGGCTGGCAACTGATGGAGAGATAATGAACCTTTATTCTCCATTTGTTTGGCTGTTTAGGAGGGGAAAAAATGAGCAATAGGCTTGCAGAGCATCGGGAACATGCTCTTGGATGTGGGATCAAATAGATGTTATCAAATTCCTCCTCAGAAGTTCCTTTGCTACTGCAGCCAACGGAGACAACAAAGCTCAGAGCACCCTTTGGGGACATGTTTGGTCTGCAGGAAGCACCTTGGGAGCCAAACCCAAACCAAACCCTTTTAATTGGACCTCCCAAAGACATTTGACTGGTTCATGCTGGAATCAGGTTTAGTCATCATTATGCAAAGCTAATTAGCAAGTCAGAGTCTTTTTTTGTCATCACCAAAGCATTGCTGCATTTAGAAATGAGATCCCCGAGATCTTCCCTTTCCCTGCCCTTTCCTGCTGCTATTCTGGAATTAAAGCTCCTCTTTCCATCACGACAAAGGATGTGGTGGATGTAAAAAAACGTTGTCTTCATCTCTTTCCTAAAATGTCAAAAACTGAGAAATACTTGGGTTTCTTCCCCAGTTATTCTGTTCTTGGAATTCATTATTGCAGAAAAAAATCTGGGAAGTTTTGAGAATTTTATTGGACTCCTGGAAATGCCTTTTTTACCCCTGCAACCTTTGGCAAGCAGGGCTCCAATTTGTCACTACTCTTTGCTTAAAATTTCTGCTTTCAAAGTGGACTTTGGACAAAGTTTGTTTGTTTGTCTGTCCTTTTGTTGTTTGTTTTTAAATTACTGGGAGTCAGAGGCATTGGGAAAACATTTTACAAAGATTTTAAAAAATCCCTTCCAAAACAAGAAATACTCTTAGTTCCTGCTTGGTGTTTACCTGTCCTGCTGACACAACAGTGGCTGTCCAGGTTTGTGGTGGCCCCAGCAGGAATTCCTTCCTGGAAAGGGTGGTCAGGCCTTGGAAGGGGCTGCCCAGGGAGGGTTGGGGTGCCCATCCCTGGAGGTGTCCAAGGAAGGGCTGGATGTGGCACTCAGAGCTCTGGGCTGGGGATAAGGTGGGGATCAGGCACAGCTTGGACTTGATCCTGGAGGGCTTTTCCAAAGTTAATGGTTCTGTGATTCCATGTGGTTCCAGGTACTGGCAATGATCCCAGTGACCATGGCAGGGTGATCCAGGACACTGTGGGATTTCTCCACTAATGAGCTGTGTCTCATGGCCCCACTCTGGGTAGGGGTGGGTGGAGCATGAGCAACTTTCCAATCAAAATTTTCTTTTTAGGGGAGAGGGAGTGGAATAAAGGGATGATAGAGGCTCAGAGAATAACTCAAGGGAATTATTAGAATCACTGGAATCACTGGAAGTCACCTACACCAAAGGCTGATCTGCTCACAGCAAGATCAACTCTGAGGTCAGACCTCAAACCTGAGATTTCTCAGGATTTTCTCCAGCCAGGTGTTGAAAAGCTCCCAGGATGGGGACACAACCTTCCTGGACAGCCTCTCCCGTGCCTGACTGTCCCCAGGGTGACAAATTTCTCCTTGGCCACCTCACAGAGGTCTGGGACATTACCAGAGACTGCCAAGAAACCTGGGGGTACCAGCCCTGCTCTCACCTCACCCAAGAAACAGCCAACAGCACCTGGGAGGGCAGGGCTGGAACTCCAGAGGACCTTGGGAAACAGAAATGATCTGGAAAATCCATCCTACAGTTCAAGGCTGGATGAAAACATTGAGCAGTGAGAATGAGAATTATTGGAGGTAACCTGCAAAGAAAGGCTGGGATAACTGGAGGGATTTAGGGAAGGAAAACTTGAGGGAAACATCACAGGCCGCAGATCCAGAAAAGGTTTCCATGAAGAGGATAATTTGTTCTGCCTGTTCGTTCTGTTTAGGAGAGGGGGTAATTAAATCACACTCAGGGAAATTCAGATTCATCATTAAGAAAAGTCTTTCCAGTGTGAAGAGAGTTAAACACTGCCATCAATTTTTCCAGGGTTTGCTGTAGAGTTTCTTGCTGGAGGCTCCCAGAAGCAGGAGCGTTTCTCCAGATCCCTCTGCTGAAGACCCCAGAGCTTCCCTTGGGTCAGCGAGGTGGAAGAGGTGATTCCTTTGGATTTGTTCCACCCTGTTTTCTCTGGCTCTGTCACGCAGGTTTGGTTTGGGGTTTTTTAGAAGTGTTTATGCAGCAACTGCAACTCCAGAGATCTCAGTGCCTTTAATAATTGGACATTAAGTCCCTTCTGAAAACAAAATGGGTGGTCCTAAAGAAGCTGGGTCCTTTAGACCCTAAACTTCTGATTTCCTTTAGTCTAACAAGGCCCTACCTTTTCCACAAAAAAAAAAAATCTATTGGGAAATGCTGTCCTCACTGTAAAAAATGTCTTTGATTTTCTTTTTTTTTGCAGACCCCCTTCATACTCATTCTGCATTTATCTTGGCACTGCTTGGGCATCTGATGCCATTTTCCTACATGGAAAAGTCACTCCAGCATTGTCCTGAGAGCCAGGGACACATTGAATAAATCAGGAATTGTGGAAGTGACCAAAGCAATGAGGACTCTCAGTTATCTGTGCATGGCAATAGCAATAACAATATTTAACCACTTTTCCTGGGTTTCCTTTGGTGTCACACGAGATTCAACTCAACTAATTCCTTATTTTCAGAGAGTACCTCCCAAAAACCAGACCTAGACTGGACCAAACCCTCCACTCTCAGGCTGGATCCAGGTCCAAACCTTTTGCATCTTTAATTGGCTGAAAATGGAGCAGCGAATGTGTTTCCTGTATTTTCCTTTGACTGTAAAATAAATTATCTGAGCCAGGGCTCCTCTCTCTTCTCCACAGCTCTGCCCAAGTAATGGAATTTTATTCCCATCATGACTCATCACAGCACATGGGGGTGGCCAGGCCAGGGTTCCACTGGAGATGGTAGGAATTTGGGGGGTTTTGGAGAGAGATTTGGAGTTTAACATATGAAAAGCCAGACCATGACTGGCCAGGTGTGTCAATAAGGTCCATTTCAGTAAGGCTGGGCTTAGTTAATGCTGAAGACAAGTCCTAGCAGCTCGAGGGAGGTGCACACTCAGTGTCTGCTGCCTCGGTTATAAAAAGGCAGCTCATGATTCAGTGTGAGAAGAGGCTGAGCACGGATTTATCCCTAAACCTGCCCTTCTTGCAGCAATGCCACCAACCCACCACCACCACGAGAGCTGCAGCCTTATCCCTCTATTTAAACCCTGCCTTTCACAGGTTGCCTGTTTCCCAGCGGGCACTGATGTCAAACTTTGCAGGAGAATGGCATGGGTGAGATTCGCTGGCAGTGCATTTCTGGGACTGCCATCAAACTGATCTATTGCTGGCACAAACAATAAAAAACTGATTAAAACTCAGCCCTTCATAAATTAAACATTGTTGTCTCCGGCTGGCACGGCTGCCACTTGGCACAGGGCTGCAACAAGAGGGCTTGGTGTGCTGTATATCCACACAGTGACAGCCCAGGGGGATTTATTCCTCTCCCTCACCACATTCCCAAATAAAAGGGGCATTGGAAAATCAGCCAGCTCCTGCACCTGCTGGGTTAATGGAGTTTGCAGAGCACCTGTCCCAGGTGAGCTGCTGGCCAAGCAGGTAAGGGATCAAAGTGCTGCTGCCAGGGCTGGGGCTCTTGATGGGTGTGGATCTTTTATTTGGGGGCATTTGTATGAACTGGGAATGTTCCACTGGGGGACACAGTGGGACACGGGGCAGGGGGGACACTGCATGGTGTCCCCACAGCCACCCAGGACTAAAGCAGAGCTTCCTCTCCACAGCCTTTCATTGCAAGGAAAGGGAGAGCAGGGTAGGAAGGGAAGGGATAGAGATTGAATTCCTTGATGGGAATTGATGCTGCATTCCCACCAGGAATGTCGCAGCTTCCACCCTGCCTTTGCCTGTGGATGGAACCTCGGGAAGCACACAAGGACTGGTGCCAGCACATCCCCTTCTCTCCTGGTGCTGTTCTCTCACTCCCACTCCAGCTCCTGCTCTGGGAGGCACAAGGAAGAGAGGGAAGCATTTGTCAAAGCTGCCTCCCGTGCCTCTTCATGCCTTTCCCAGGCAGCCCCACACCACTGCAGGCGGCTTGGATGTCTCTTCCAAGGGCAGTGCATGAGGATATTCCTCTGCAGTGAAGGATCTCTGAGCTCCAGCATTCCCTTGTGATGGCCAAGAGATTCATTCCCAGCTCATTCCATGGGCCTGAGGTTCTTTATAACACTTTTTGCTTCCTCAGTCTCCTTTCCTTAAGTCCTGCATCAGGATTCTCTGATAACCCACACAGGCTCCCTTTGCTCTATCCTGAGGGCTCCTGGGATTCATTCAGAATCATCACCACCACTTTTCCAGGTGTTTTTGAGCTTGTGATGCTCATCAGAAGATGAAGGCATTGGAGCTGCTGATTTGGTCAGTTGGGAGGAATCAATCACCTGTGTCTGTCCCTCGGACTCCAATATTCCCACAGATGGAATGTGAATTCAGATGCTCTTCCCCTGAAGCAGCCAGAGCCTGGACTATCCATACGTGCCTTTGGGGAGGACAGTTATCCTGGTGTGCTCCAGCTCAGTCCAGGGGAGGTTCAGGTTGGGTATCAGGAAAAATGTCTTCACTGGAGAGTCGTTAGCATTGGAATAGGTGGAATCAGCATCACTGGAAGTGTTCACAAAATGAGCAGGAGGTTTAAAATGAGTGGCAGGTTTAGTGGGCATGCTGGGATTCAGGCAAAACTTGGACTTGGTGATCTTGGAAGTCTTTTCCAACCATAACAACTCCATGAAATCAGTGATTACATCCCTTTCTTTTCTTTATTTCCATGTGGGATGGGCTGCACCGATCCCCAGTGTCACAGATCCACATTCCATGGACATGGGTTCAACGTGGGGATTCTCTCCAGTTCCAGGGATCAGAACACTCTGCTTCCCCTGGGAGCAGGGGGAGAGCAGAGCTCCTTCCTGGCCCTGTGGACTGCAGGTCTGGTGGTGGCCTGCACGGAGAAGCTTCTGAGTGGTTTCCAAAATTCCCAAATTCCCCTCTTTGGAACTGATGTGACCCTTCCTGACCAACACTCCTGTGAAGAATGGATCCACAGACACGTGACAGGACAAGAGGCACCTTAAAGGTGTCTGGAAGGAAATTCCTCTGTGACACTGAAGAACAGGTGTGTAACTCAGTGGGAATAACCCTTGCATCCGTGGGGAATGGATCTGGGATTGCTGTGCTTCCTGTCTCTGTGGGAACCAGGCTTCAAACCCAGAAATGTCCATTTTCAGCACCACCAGCTGTTTATCCAAGTTAAAGCACCTCAAGCAGCAGCCCCTGTGTGTTTCTGAGTCTCTTGAGGCACAATCACCTTTGTCCCCAGGTCATTTCTCCAAAAGATCCAAGAGCTGGGAACTGGAGCCAGTTAAAAGCTGGATGCACTTTTAGTGGAAGCTCTGGTAGATCCCGCAGCCACCTTTCCATCCCAAATGGCACCTTCCAAGTGAGATAATGATGAACATTGCATTTAAAATTTAAGCCTTATTTGTGTTTTCTACTTGTTTTGTGTTCTGGGTCCTTTTCCTGCTGAAGAGGGTTCTTCATCAGGAAGAAAAAAATCAGTTTCACCTCCCTGTACTCAATTTATGGATAAATGACCAAGTTCTGATCTTCCAAACAGTCAGGACAGAGCATTTGGTGTCTAATCCCTCTGTGTCTCCATTAAGGTTGAACAGTGGAAGATCCACTACAAATTCACTTTCCTGGAGCAAATCCTGCACGGCACAAACCTTGGGAACAGCACTGGGACATCTGCCAGATATTCCGTAAGCTGTGACCTCCTGCCTGCTGCCTCTCCAAATCCAGTGGCTGCAGAGTAGGGAGCAAGGTGACCCTGAGAGAAGGATATTTCCATCCCATCCAGAAAATGTGGGAAAGCACAGAATGCCAGCCCCAGCTCAGTGAAGCTGCTCTAATGGGAACAGTGGGAGAAGCCAGAGTCAGGTACTGTGAGGAGCAGGATCTCCTTTCCAGCCAGAATTCAAGGGGAAAATGATGCCTGGTTTAAAACATACCCTCTTGTCATGAGTGCCAGTACAGGGAACATTAAGGGCTGAAGGAATTCCTGGCACTGCTGGATCTGTCCTTGGACTCCTCTGCTGCACTGAAACTTGACTGCAAATCTGTCCATGAGCTCCAAATTAAAGCAAAGGGATTCCAGGCTGGGCTTGGTGAAGGACTCAGGACCTGATCCTGTGTGATGGATCCTGCATGATGGGAATGACGGCAGAGCTGGGGTGGGATGAGGGGTGGGATGTGCTGTGGGACCAGGATGGCTCACCAGGAGTTTGAAATCCATGGACACAAGTGCTCCTGACCCTGTGGACACATCCCTGTGTTTCTGGGCAGTGCTGGCACCCCCAGGCTGTGTGTAACCCCTCAGGTGGAGAATGTCTGCAGGGACGCCTGGACAGTCTGTCTGTCTGCCCAGGAACAGGGAGCTCTGGCTCCTGGCTGCCCCCTGGCACAGGAACAAGGGTCAGACTGCAGCCCTGGGGTGCTGGCAGTGCCCCTTCCCCCTCTTCAGCCCCACCTGGGGCAGAAACACACCACTGCCCCTCCCCAGCGCCCAGGCACGGCTCCAGCTGGGAGTCATTCCTTCAGCCACTGGATAAATTCCATCTGTGCTAATGGAGGGACCTTAGAATTCATGTCCTGGTGTCTTTTCCTTGCTTCAGTGCCATTTCTTTCTCCAGCCTGATGCTATCTGGCTGCAGTTAAATAGCTCCAGTCGAAGGGACACCTCCTCAATATTGATTCCGACTGCTCCAAGTTTGTTATTCCATTCAATCTCTTGCTCAATACCACTCATGGACACCCCGGGCTGGGCACTGAGTCCTCTGCCCTTATTGCTTTGGGATTAAATGGTCTGTTTCAGCATAAAACACACACAATATTCATCTTCATTTCTAGAAGCTTAGCAAGTGTATAAGGAGATGACATTTCGATCAATTAAGCTGCTGCTCTCTCTTCCCCAAATTAGCTCTCTCCAAAGCGCTTCTGCAGCAGAACAAGGATGGCTTTTGCAAGAGCGGGGAGGGACAGGGAGTAGGATCAATGTCACTGAACTGCAGGCTGCTTCTGGCTGGCCTGGGACATCAGGAAGTGGCTGCCGCCCAGAGCAGGACAGAGCTCAGCTCAGCTCTGGACATTCCCTCCCAGGAGCAGCCTGGCCCTGAAGCTCCAGGCGGGCACAATTTGGCCACAGTTTTGAGGCAGAGAACTGGGGAGGATTTCCAGAGCTTTGCTTGGTGAGTCACCGGTGCCTTTTCAGGAGCAGCTGGTGACAGAGCAATGCTGGGAGGGGCAGCGGCGATGCAGAGATGTGACTGTCACCGCTTCGCTCTGGGTGCTGCAGTGGAGAAACTGGGGAAAGGACACATCTGATTCCAGATCTGGGGGTGTCTGGGAAGGCTGGGCTGCAGTGTCAGCTCCTCCTCAGTTTGGGGTTGGAGTGGCAGCACCTCACAGGCTGCGGCTCCTGCTGTGCCAATGATCCCTTAGGTTTTAACTTCTATATTTTTCAAATCCTGTACTGCCTAGTGTGTAACTCTGAAGTTTCTTGTAGCCTGCTAACTTCTGCTCTCTCATGCTGGGTGGACATAACAAAGTCTCTCCAGGCTTGCTCTTCAGGGACACCCAGACCGTCCTAGGCCCACAAGTATAAACCAAAAGCCTCTGAGAGGGGGGCAAGCTTGGGGAAATTACATCATTAACTGAAGCTTTAATTGGAGAATCAACCCTGATATGCAAATGAACCAAACTTATAAAAGTGTGAAGAACCCGTGACTTGTCATCCATCTTGGGGTCCATCTTGGCAGTAGCCTCTGGGCTCCCCAGGGTGTACCTTTGAAGGCCTTTCACATAAATACCTACCTTTATTCCCTTATTCCTGTCTAGTCTCTGTTTTTAGGTGGCCATCTCAGGCATCACCAAGGGCAGTGACAGTGGCCCTGCCACCAACACCAGCCCAGGGCAGCACCACAGCCATTCCTGAACCACAGCCCGGGGCAGCTGGACGGGCTGGGAGAGGATTCTGGAGCCATGGAAATATTTGCATAGGAACACCTCATTTTGATTGGAAGCCTTGGAAGCCCAATGAACAACATGGAGGTGGGGAGAACACCACCACCTGCGAGTCTTCCTCCTTCTATTAAAAAATCAAATTTCTTACTAAAGCCTGTTTTGAAATAGATGAGGTTTGTCAAGTTCTGCTTTTCTTTGCCTCTGCTCCAGTCCAAGGGCAAAGCGGAGCTGGAGCAAAGCTTCAACTGGTCCAGCCAAGGTGGGGCAGTCCCCACTCTCTGCAGCTGCTGGGCTGTGGCTCTGTTGTTCATGAACAGCCATTCCCTCGTCTGGGACAGGGGGACATCACCTGGTTCTGCAGGTGGTGCCTTCCCATGGGGCTGGGGTAAAGGGCAGGGCTGTCACCTCCCCCTCAGGGTGCTGGCAGCTCTCTCCTCACACGGGCAACCTGGAAATGCCATAAATCTCTGCAGCACAACTTATCCACACCTCCCACTCCAAACTCTGGTCAGCCAGGAAGGACAGAAAATGCTGTATGTGAACCACTCCCCCTGAGAAGTCTTCTGGACAACCCTCTGTGTCCCCATCTCATCTCCTGCTGATGGGAAATGCCCTGGCCGTGAAGGGAGGGAGGTGTCCCCACACCATGGATTGAGGTTTTGGGAACCTCAGGTGTCTGGAGATGCTCCACAACTCCCAGTGACTGGAACAGGCTCCTCCTGGAAGGGGTTTCACCCCATCCCAAGGTTTAGATGATCCCCCCCGTGCTGACTGTGACCTGTGCTCTGCCTCAGGGACAGGAGATGACAGCTTGGCCTTTGTACACCCCATGATTATTGCAGGTTTGCTTGCAGAAAACCACAAAAATTCATTTGTTCAGTAAAAAACACAGTCCAGGACCTTGCGAGTCTTGATAAGAAAACTACAATTTGATCAATTCAGGTTTTTGCCTCGGGTGTTTGGTTAAGCAGATTTCAGACTCAGAATAATTTGCTCGTGGGGCAGTTTGAAAGGACATTCCTGGAGCTGAGCAAGCCAAGAGTTTGGGAAGGAGAGGGGTTCATGTACCCAGAGCAGATTCTAGAGAATAGAGCAATGAAATGAGAGATTATGAAGAAATTTTAAGCCAATAAAGAATTGTAGTAAACTGTGAAATTTTGAATGGGACAAACTCTTCATTCAGGCTCAATAAACCAGGCTCAATAAAGCAGACTCAGTAATTATCCAGGAAATCTCTGGTTGATTCAAACGCTTTTTGGGAAATCCTGCAGGGCTTGAGCTCTAAAAGCAGCTTGGATGCAGCTCCAGAGGGGCAGGACTGGATCATTCCAGGGAAGGAGAGCTGAGCATTGATGTCGATGCCCAAACACCTAGTTCCAGCTGGAGAAAATCAAGGAATTGGGGTTGAGAGAGGCTGCCTCAGCCCCATCCCAAGCACTGAACTTCTCCAGGAATGTGGAGGCAGGTTGGGAGCAGCAAAACTGGAAATGCTGGACAAACTCTGCTGGTTCCCATCATGGATTCCACGCATCCAGAAATGTGGAAAGGGAACAGGAAATTTGACTTTAATAGTAAAGCAAACAACCTGAACCCAGTCCTAGAAAAGCTGTCACCCACTGCCACAGGGGTTCAGGCACTGCTGTGACAAGAGGGGACTGAAGCCTTGGAGTTTTGATATCGAATTCCAATGCAAAGAAGAAAGAGGGAATTCTGAACCAGGGTTTCAGGCCAAGCTGTCATTGCCATCAATAGTGACATGGAAAATTTCAAGTTAAATCTTAAATATGCAGAGCTGGCAATTCCAGAGCTCCAATTTAAATCATGAATTAATTCTGTAATTTCTGTGCGGAGCCTTTTGGAACATGAGCTGGGAATGTCAGGCATAGGACAGACCCAAATTCCATGGATCTGAGCTTTAACTGGAGTAGTGTCACCTGCACTGTCCTGTGGGTCAGGATGAGGCCACCTCAGCAAAGCTGAAGCTTCCACCAAAAACTCTTGGAAGAAAAGTCAAGGAGCAGGTGGGAATTCCTCGTGGACAAAGGCTTTTTCCTGGGGAATTCCCGGGAGAGGCCTGCCTTGCTCCTGTGGCCCCTGCAGAAGCTGAATTCCCTCTCAGATGAGCGTCACTCCCAGCCCAGAGCGCTGGGAATAAGAAGCAATTTCAATGCTCTGGAGCTGTGGCTGCTGCTGGAATAAAAACTGGTGGAATAAAAGCTGCAGGAACCAAAGCACAGCGATAAATCAGAGTTGACTCCCCTGGCTCCAGGAGCTCCCTGCATTTGCACTCAGGTGTTGCAGGGAGAAACTGCTCCAAGTTTAAACCGGGATCACAGGATAAGAGAAGAAAGCAAAATGTGTTTAATGCCTGTGACACCCTGGCTGCTTCTCCTGCCTGTTTATTTTGTCTGCATGAATTCATTACACTGAAATTAAACCTCTTTTCTAAATTATTAATAATCCTAAATGTTTGTGGAAATACAGGACAAATCAACATGACAAACTGCGATGCAGATGAAAGAAAAGATAATGGGAATCTTTCCATGTTTGCATATGGAAAATGAGGAATTTGGAGTTAATGAGATTTATCCTTCTAACTGGCCATTTTAGTGGAGGATTTTTTAAAAAATCTATTAAACTCCAGATTTCCACATAAAACAACACAAAATACTACAAGAAAAGACATTAGAGTCAATCTATTCTTCATGCTAGGCACAAAATCAATCGCATTTATTGTTCAGAAAAATTAAAAACCTTTCTGCATTTTATTAAAGTGCACATTTCAACCGTGGTGACAGATAAATAATTGATACATCCCAAATACATCACCTCCAAAATACTTATTGGAAAAAAATCACTGCTTTATTACCCATTCCTTTCAATAGCTGTTGTGATGTTTACAATTTAATGGTGCTTTTTTTTAACAAGAAATCACTGCAGCAGCTGATTCTTTCATTGTGCTTAATATTATTTTATAACAGCCCATCAAATCTGCTGCAGATAAACCCGTTTATCTGAGGGAAGCAGTCGTGCACTACCAGGTAACAGCACTTTGGGTCTCTCAGCCTGAGAGCACTTGAGCAGCTCCTCGAGAAATGGGTTTGGGCTGTGCTCAGGAGGCTGAAATCCCACCTGGATCTGTCTGGAGGGAGGGCAACCCCAGGGCTTGGGGCCTTCCTTGCTGGGGAATGCAGAGGTGCTGGAGTTGTTCCTTCTGGGAAGGTGCTGGGAGATTCCTGGATGCACATGTGGGTCAGTGCTGGCCTTAAGCTGAAGGAGGGCAGGGATAGATGGGATATTGGGAAGGAAATGTTCCCTGGGAGAGTGGGGAGGCCCTGGCACAGGGTGCCCAGAGAAGCTGTGGCTGCCCCTGGATCCCTGGCAGTGTCCAAGGCCAGGTTGGATGGGGCTTGGAGCAGCCTGGGACAGTGGAAGGTGTCCCTAAGGTCCCTTCCCCTCAAACCGTCCTGGGATTCTGCCACCTCCACAGCCCATCCCAAACGGGGCAGAAGGCTCCTCCTGCTCCCCACACATTCCCAGCTCTCCTGGGCCTGTCTCCTCTCCCAGCAGCAGCAGCACAAGTGGCTGCTGCCCTCTCCAAACGCACAGAGCAGGCCTTGCACAGGGTGCAGGACAAGGTGGCAGCTCTGCTCTGTACCTGGGAAGGGAATCCCAGCACGTCCTGCAGGGAGCCCCAGCTGCAGATCCAGGCCCGAGGGGCTGTCCCAGAGCTCTCTACCTGCACTCCTCCATCACTCACCACAGCTGTCACGGGGGCTGCGGGAATAACAAAAACCCTCCAACAACATCTTCAGTGTTAGAGAATCAAGGGATTACTTTATTCTGCCCAGGATGTGCAACAGAAATAATTTCATCCACATTGCCCGGGTTGTGCAGAGAAAATCCTTCCATCACACATGGTTTTTACTCGATTTTTCATATACTTGTACAGTCAAAACCCATAGAAATTCATTGGTTCAATGTTCATTGGTCCGAAGTTGCCCAGTTCTTAGTATTCGGTTTCCTATTGTCATAGGGGTTGTTCCAGTTTAGGCGGTTCTGCATTCTGGTTCGGCTTGTACGGGTTTCAGTTAGGATGGTTCAGCGTTGCAGTTCAGGTTGTACAGGGGTTTTTTTTGGTGGTTTTGTTTAAAGTACTGAGTGGGGTTGAGAGTTCTTCATTTGAATCACAGAATCACAGAATCACCAGGTTGGAAGAGACCTTCAAGATCATCGAGTCCAACCTATGTCCCAACACCTCAACTAAACTAAACCATGGCACTGAGTGCCACATCCAATCTCCTCTTAAACACGTCCAGGGATGGCGACTCCACCACCTCCTTGGGTAGACCATTCCAATATTTTATCACTCTTTCTGTAAAACATTTTTTCCCAATATCCAACCTATATTTTCCTTGGCGCAACTTACGACTGCGTCCTCTTGTTCTGCCAGTTGTTGCCTGGAAAAAGAGACCAACCCCCACCTCACTACAATCACCTGTCAAGAAGTTGGGGTAATTAGAGACTGACTGCAGTAAATATCAGCGACCTGGAGGCGGTGAGATGGAGCATCACAATGCCCCGGACACCATCAGGGTGACAGCAGCTTCAGACAGAGAGACAGAGAGACGGACAGAGAGAGAGACGGACGGACAGATGGATGGATGGACGGACGGACAGCTGTACCCACCAATCACCTCTCCCCTTTCAGCTCACACCTCGCACCAATCATTCGATGTGCCGTGAGGGGAGGGGGCTGGGCCTAATGACGAGCCAATCACCGTCTGAGAAGCGGGAAATGGAACCCAATGAACTGAGTCTCTAAGGGACAGCCCCATGGACTGACCAATCAGAGGGACCAAGAGGGAGTATAAAAGGGGATGTGATTGACCCTTCTCACAGTGAGGTCCTTCTGCCTCTGGGTCAGGAGAGGGCTACTCCCCCTCCTGGTTCTGCCACCTGCCTTTTTGTTTTGTTCTCTTTTTCTTTTAATAAATCACCAGTTAATCTTGTCCTGGGATGAGTGGCCCTCTTTTATTACATTATTGGTTATTGGTCCCTTCATCTTTGATGTTAATTAGGTCCTCATCCTTATTTCTCTTTCCCCAGACCAGGGGTCTCCGACCATGCCGGGGCAATGTTTGGAGTTGATGTTCGTTAATGGTCATTAATGGTCGTTGTCTTTTGTGTATCTTCTGTGCTACCCCCAGTCTGCTGAGATGTTGAGCTCATCAGGCCTCAAGTGGTGAAACAGTCCTTTGAGAAGAAACTTCAGTTCCCTTCCCCCGGGGCAAAGGCGAACAAAACCCCTGACTAAAGTTACGTGAAAAAAATTTCAAACTTTGTGTCATTTCTGTGATAAATAGATGCTCTAATATTGGCTTTCTGCAAATGTTAAGTGATGTTAAAAGTAACTTTTGTAGCAGTAGCTTTGTCACAAATAAATGTTATGTATAAAATAGCTTTACTACAAAATAGATGCTACATAGGTAGCTTTGTTGTGAAGATGTGGTTTTTCAATACTTTTTTCATTCAACCAGAAACTTAGAAATAGCTATACTTATGAACTATTTACTTGGAATCCTGCTACAGCATATCAGCAACAGATAAGATAATATGGGTCTCCAAAAGGCTTATCCCAACAGCGATCTGCTGGTTCCCAGAACTACCAGCAAGACGGGAAAACTACATTCCATTTTGAACTATTCCGGGAAAGGGTTTTGAATATGTATAATTGTTTATGAATATGTAATAAGTCGATGTGTATGTAAAGGGAATCTCCAGGACAGCAAGTGTGCTTCTTGGCTGAGCGCCAAAGCACCCAGCGCTGTGAATTTTGCTTTATTATCTTTGTCCCTTATTGTCCTTTATTAAACTTTTCAATTCTAACAGGAGAGTAAACCTTGTTTTTCACATTTCCAACAAGCCTAACCTTGATTTTCCTTTATCTCGCTCACTCTCCTGGGATGGGCAGGGCTGCAGCTCTCCTGGAATCTGAGGATTTTACATCCATCCCTGAGCAGTGTCCGTGGAGTTTTTTCCACAGGCTCAGGGCTCCTTCCCCCGCCTGCTGCAGTTGTGAGGGGAAGCTGATGTGACAGATTTAAGAGCTTTTGGAGTTCACAGGCTCTTCTGAGCACAGCCAGAGCACTGCCCTTCACTATCCCATAACCATTAATCCTCCAATCCCTCGGTCTCGGGCGCTGCTCTTGCCCCCAGCTGAACACGGGTGAACAAACCACGGAGAGACCCTGACATTCCCAGGAATGGCACCTGAGTGACCTGGCCGGGTCATGATCCGAGGCCTTCCCAGCTGCCTGCGAATGTGATGATATTTCCTGGGTGAAGTCCTTCATATCATCCTGCTAAGATCGAGTTTCTTAAGAGATTAAAGGTTTGGGAAGGGATTCACAGTCCTTCAGCCCAGTCTTTTGGAAATCTGCCATTGCTCTCCTGGTTAGGAACTTTTTGTTTGCTGAACTACTCATATTCAGGACCAGTTTGTCCATAATTGCTTTTATGTGGGTTTTTTTCCCCCTCTGTTTAAAATTTCCAGCATTAAGAACACATTTGAGAAAGACAGCTGAAGTTATAATTTGCTCTCTCTCCGAAAGGTTTAATACCAGCGGATTTTCAGCTCCTGGATGTGCTTATTAAAGAGCTAAATCTTAGATCGTGAGACACTCTGGCGTGTTTCTTGTTTGCAACATCCAATTAATAAGTAATTAATAGTTCAGCAAAGTTTAGTGCATCGAAGTGGGGTTTGAGGAATGGGGAATAATTTCCTGCCATTGGGAAAGGCAGAAATACAACGAAAAACCCCGAGTGTCAGGGTTGGACTTTAAAAAGGTACTGAGGGCAGAGAGGTGGAGTTTCTCCTGCCATTCCAACCAAATGAGAGCAGGGAAAGCTCTGTAGGTGTGATAATGGAGGGGTAGAAGTGAGACTGAGGGAGGCTCAGGCAGCATTGGAAATGAAACTCGTCCTTGGTGCTCGAATGGTGCAGGAATTGCCAAAGGGAGCAAAGCCCTGGCTGGGAGAAGAAGTCACAATTACAGTGAGAGAGAAGCTGAGGGGATGAACTCAGGGGAAGGGGATTCCAGAACCTCCATCCAGAATTTGGAATGACAGAAAGCCAAGCCACACTTGCAGCAAATCCATGCAGCAGATTTATCAGGTCTGGGGGGTGACTGCAGAGTAATGAGTGCAGCACCTCTATCTAAAAACCCCCAAATTGGTGCCTCCGGCTCATTATTGGGACCTGGGCATTAAAAGCTCTGCCATAAAGGTTGAACGAAAATGCCAGTTCAGTGAATGGCAAATGGAATTACACAGACCAAGGGCTACCACTGGTAAATTGGGCCAAGAATAACCCTATGTGGTTCTGTGATAACAGAACTGCTTCCATGGGTGAAGGAATTACAGGATATTTCTGGGAGTAGCAGTGAAGTGTCCTCTGCAGCAGCAAGTGGGGCACATCCATCTTTCCAGAGAGTTTCTGTTTCCCATGCTCCTGACTCCAAATAAAGGCAGATTGAGGCCCCAGTTGGAGCTTTGGGGATTAAAAGCCTTCGGGTTCAGAGGAGTCCCCTTGGTTCAGTGCCTTCATTACAGCCGGAGCGGCTGCTTGGCACTCCCAGAAAAAGAAACCAATAATTAAAGCGGGTCCTTCTATTCTGGTAATTGCTTGATCCACAAAAGGCTCCTGAATTCCTAAATCCTTCTCATCCCTGAGCATCTCCTCTGGGCTCTGCTGTGATCCTGAGCCCATTTGCCAAGAACACAGGGAAAAAAGGATTGTTTATTCTGGCCTGAGTCATTGATTTATTATTTGTGGCCCTTTTTATCTGACTGGTACAAAACCAGCTGCTGGGTGCATGTAGCTCTCCATTCCCAGGGTGCTGGGGAATCAGGACACCTTGGATAACAGAATGCCAGGATGACAGCAGCACTCTGAGGGTTTGGTGCGGCACTTCCAGGCTCATGGGACCCCCCTGCAGGGTCACAGCAGTGAATTTGGATGCTCCCCACAGCCTGGGGCTCTGATCACCTTAACCACCACATCTGGAGGTTTATGGTGCTCCACATCTGGCCTAGTCATCCCTCCCAGGGACAAGAGACATGGATCAGAAACACCAGTCACTGCTGCTTCCTCTGGGGCCTGGGCAAGTTCCTCTTTGCTGTCCCCAGGGCTCAGGATTGGGGCCAGCCCTTGTTAAAATCTTCTTCTTTAATATCTCATCACTTGGCAAATTCATGATGACACCAATTTGGGGGAGTGTGGATGTGCTGGAGGTGGGAAGGGACTACAGAGGGATCTGGACAGGCTGGATCCATGGGCCGAGGACAACGGGGTGAGGGACAACAAAGCCAAGTGTCAGATCCTGCAATTGGGTCAACAGCCCCATGGAATACTGCAGGCTGGAAAGCTGGAGAAAGCCCTGGGGGTGCTGGTGCCAGTGTCCAGACACGAGTCCAGGGGTGCCCAGGTGGGCAAGAGGCCAAGGGCAGCTGGGCTGTGCCAGCCCTGGGGTGGCAGCAGGAGCAGGGCAGTGCCCGTCCCCTGTGCTGGCACTGCTGGGGCACCTCCAGTGCTGGGGCAGCTCTGGGACCCTCCTGACAAGAGAGACCTGGAGGGGCTGGAGCGTGTCCAGGGAAGGGAACGGAGCTGGGAAGGGGCTGGAGCCCCAGGAGAGGCTGAGGGAGCTGGGAAAGGGGCTCAGCCTGGAGAAAAGGAGGCTCAGGGGGGACCTTGTGGCTCTGCACAACTCCCTGACAGGAGGGGGCAGCCGGGGGGGGTCGGGCTCTGCTCCCAGGGAACAGGGACAGGAGGAGAGGGAACGGCCTCAGGCTGGGCCAGGAGAGGGCCAGGTTGGATATTGGGATCAATTTATTCATGGATTGACTGAGGCCAATCCAATGCTAATGGCACAGGTGTTCTATAACATGGATAATCTGCCTATGGATACAAAGTGTTAAAAATGCAGCCAAACCAAAATATTTTCAGTGCCAAAATGAAATATTTAGGGGAGTTTTCTGCTTTGTGAATCAAGATAGGGTAAGATATCATTTTGGGGTCTTGGAGTTTCCTGAAGGTGGCAATTCCAGTCTGACACCAGTAGAGCTTGCACCGTGTGTTCTGTGCCTCCACATGGGGCTGATTTAAAGCAGAGCTTTAGGAAGGAGACACCACAATTCCACTTTAAAGACTCCCATTGATCCAGCACATGCTTCCGTGAGTTACTGTTGATAACACCCCTTATCTCTAATCATTCCCCCCCGTCCTGGATGAAAGGCAATCCGTGTTCAGCCACACTGAGAAAGTCTGTGTGTGTCCAAGGAAATTATTTTGCTATGAAATAATATGATTCGGGAAAACAACTTCTGCTTCAAATGATTTTTGGGTACACTTTTAACTTCAAACAATTCCTTCTGGCTGAATCAGCATTGACAGTGCCATTAATCCTGATTATTGTTAGTTATTGAATGTTATTTGTAATGAACATTTTCATTGCCTTTGAAGCTGAGGTTTGCTCCTTCCCAGCCCCAAAATAATCACATGAGGGTTTAGAGTTCAGAGCAGTGCTCTGTCACATTATAGAGCTCCTGGATACCATTAACAAGTTATCTGATAATTACTTCCTAATACGTTTTGACTCCTTTGTTACAATCATCCATTTCAAGTTCATAAAACTGCCATACAACCCATGTGCTTTAATGTCTTTAAGTTACATTTTCATGAATAAAACATATCCACATTTAAGAGTTCTCCAGCCTCTACTTCAGAACACTCAGAAATTCAACAAGTTCATTAAAAGTAGGAGCTGGGCACCTGCTCAGCTGAAGGGAGTTTGCTGCTCCTCCTTCTCCCAGATTTTGTCTTGATGGTTTTATGTGTCTCAACTCCCAAATTCCGTGAGCAGGAAGCTCAAGGAGTCCTAAAACTCTGAATAATGACAGATCAGGACAGGTCAGGGTAGGTGGGGTCTGAACCAATGCCCCGGTTGAGATCCAAACCAAAGCTACACAAACTCAACTGAAGTTTATTGGGAATGAGGAAACAGAACTTCATCGCTCCTTGAGATGTTTCTGGGAGTGAGGAAGCAGAATTTCATCACTCCCTGAGATATTTCTGTGAAATCTGCAGAGAAGGCACCTCAGGGTTTGTGAAGGTGCCTTGGGGACAGGATGTGTC
Source organism: Falcunculus frontatus (assembly GCA_013398115.1). Classification (NCBI taxonomy): domain Eukaryota; kingdom Metazoa; phylum Chordata; class Aves; order Passeriformes; genus Falcunculus; species Falcunculus frontatus. The sequence continues at coordinate 613,220 of VZRV01000863.1, forward strand.
AGGTTTCCATGCAAATGACAGAGTTATTTTGGGAGGGACATCCTTTCCAGAGCTCCTGGTTCCTGAGCCTCATCCCAGTCTTGGGGGAGTTTATACAGCCCTGACAGAGGAGGAGCAGGTGCCTTAATCCTGTGCCTGGACATGTGGGCATTGTCTCCAAGATCTTTCTTGCTCTTCCCAGCAACCCAGAGGTCATCTGTGTTACATCATGGAAAAGAGGACACCTGTGTTATATCATGGAAAGGAGGAAATCAGGGCATTTTCCTAAGGTTTGGAGATGGAGATTCCCAGCTGGCTGCAGCCCACCCTGCAGGATTGGCTCAGCCCATGCAGCAGTGCTTGGCTGTCAGTTTCCTGGTGATTCTGTTCCTTCATTCCCTCCACGGTCTGGGAGCTAAACTGCACCTCAGCCTCAAAAACATGGAATGGGAACTGCATGTGGAAAAGAAGCTGTGCCCTGGTGGAAAGGCTTCGCTAATCATTTTCATGTCCCATCTAAAAGCTGATCCAGTTGGGAGCTGGCTGTAAAACCAGGGAAAACCCACACCACATCCTGGGATCAGCATCCTGTCTTCTTTGAGTTTTCCTGGGAAGTAGAACTCCCATTTATGTGCTTTATTCTCCTTTCCACCATGGCCCAAGGAGAAGGAACAGCCCAGGGTGTGCTGGAATGGGGATGAAGGTGGAAAAAGGGGACACCAGGCATTGGGAGAGCAAAAACCACGTTAGACAAACCCCTTTGTGCCTGGAAGTTGTGTTTGTCCACCCTGAGGGCTCCTCTGGGTGGAACCTGCCAAGGTTTCCCTCAGCTCCCAGCTCCAGCAGCTCCCCGTGTTCAATGCATCCCACGCTCTGTTTTATTACACTTCAAACCCACTTTGTTTGCAAAGTAGGAAAAGCTGTCAGAGGCCATTAATCCAAACAGAATTTAATCTCTCAAACAGCATTTACTCAGGCAGAGCTGCTAAATCTATATATTAAAAAACTGTTGACAATTAATTAAAATGCTTTGCTGCTAAAGTGGGAACGGGGCCTCTCTGCAGGGCACTGTCAGGTGCAGCAACAGCCTCTCCCTGGGACACACCTGGGCAGGATTAGAGGGAAAACAGCTGCTTCCCTGTAGGAATTTCTGTGCTGGAAGCTCTGCCGCAGCCTGGCAACAGCGTGACTGGAGGGAAAGCCACGGGAACACGGAGCTGTGCATCAGGCAGATGGGGAAGAGCATCCCAAGCTTTTATATTGCAAAGTTGCAGCTTGGAAAAGCTGAGAAAGGAGCCCAGGAGCTCCTGAATGAGGCTTAGAGGTGTCACCCAGCTGCAGATGACGCAGTCCTAGTGTTGGATTTTAGGGAAAGGTTCTTCCCCCAGAGGGTGCTGGGCACTGCTCAGGCTCCCCAGGGAATGGGCACGGCCCCGAGGCTGCCAGAGCTCCAGGAGCATTTGGACAGCGCTGCCAGGGATGCCCAGGGTGGGATTGTTGGGGTGTCTGGGCAGGGCCAGGGGTTGGGATGATCCGTGTGGGTCCCTTCCAGCTCAGGATATTCCGTGATTCCGGTGTAGGCATGACAATTAACAGGACGATGAATCTGGGGACGTCACCGAGAAGGAGACACAGTCCATGGCACGTGCCAGACAGTGCCTGGGAGGACATGAGGATGAGGGAAGATGACCTTTCCAAGTGGCAAAAGAACATCTCCATGGCTGTTCAATTGTCAGCACAAGGATCAATTTTCCCCCGTTGGCCTGAGGTGTGTGACATTTCCTTTTAAGTCCAGGTCAGAATTATTTTCGTTTCCTGTAAGACAAAAGCAGTTATGGAATGATTATTGCCCTCACTGTGATGACAAAATGCTGCTGTCTAAAAGACCAAAGATCAGAAGATTACAAAGATCAGAAACCTCCAAAAATTGAGGCTGCAATGGCCAAAGCAATAAATGTGTCAGGACAAGAGCAGGTGGAGAGGGCACAAAATCATGGAATTACAGAATATTTCGGTTGGAAGGAAGATTTAAAGGCCATTTAATCCCAAACCCTTCATTGAACAGGTACCTCTGGTTGCTCAGAGCCCCATCCAAAGTTTCTCCCCTTTCCTCTTGGGAACAGAAAGCAAAATCCTTTCATGGCCTCTGTGTTTTTGTGGCTGTCAGGTACCAGAGGGGATGGGCTGGGTGACACAATCGTATCACTGTCACACACAGAAAGTGGTGGCTGCCAAGCTACAAGCAGCCCTGTCCCTACTGGTGGCATGGCTGGGTACAGACTCCTGCCAGCACAAATCCTGCCCTTCCCTGGTGTCATCTCCTTTCTGGGGACACCAAAACCTCAGGGTCAGGCCCTGCTCCTGTTGCTTATTTTTTGCGTTCTTGTGCAAGTTCCTCAGCTGCTTCAAATCCCACTCTGGAAAGGATGGGACAACACCTTTGGAAAACTGGCTGCAAATTTCTATTCCCAGTGGCAGGAAGATAAAAATCTACTCAGGAGCTTCCTCCCTGGACTTAAAATGTTGTCCAAGTTTGTTCTGGGCCACTGAAGTTTCAGCTCCAGCCATTGAACTGTGGTTTTGTTCAAAATGAGTCCTCACTTCTGCTGTTGGAAATATGTTGAGATTTAGTCATGTTAGGACTAGGACTAGGACCAGGACTACCTAATCTTTTGTTTTCCTGCTGCTGGCACCAATGTTGTGTGGTCTTAGTGGGCAATAAATCCAAACCACAGGGGGCCCTCCCTTAGGACTCTGCAGGATTAAGCAAAGTCTGAGTCGGGCACCTTCACACCTCTATAGACTCTGGCTGAGAAACACAAGCCTGAGCCCCAGGGGGTGCTGGCACTGAGGCCTTTGCTGGGCACAGCTGGAGCTGTTCCAGCATCCACCACAATCCAGCTCCAGCCACCTCCAACCCACCAGGCTGAAGCCACACAGAGCAGTCCCCCCAGCACCAAGGAACACCAAATCGCACCTCAGAAGACACATTCTGCTGCTCATCCCTGTGAAACTGGAACCCTTTAACTTCCTGCAAAGCTTTAGAATGTCCACCTTGCACCTGCTTCACGGCACAGAGCCCTGGAAGGGTGAGGAATCCATGATGGAGGAAAGCTGGCTCGAGACAGCAGCAAGACACGGAGCTGAGAAAAGGGTGAAGGCTGATGGATGAGCATTTTTCCTGGGAATTGGCTCCCTCCTGGCTGGCTCCCTGCTGCTGGGGAGTGCAGCCCACCTGGGCTAACACAGGGCAGGGTCAGCTGCTCCCTTTGGGTCAGGGAATGAAAAGCTGCTCCTGTTGGGAGCACTCCCAGCAATGCTCTAAACGTTACTCCTTGGCTCTGTCTCTGGTATCAGAGAGCCCCAGAACATCTGGGACAGGGTTGGACCCTCCCCACCTGGAGCTGGGCACTGCCCGGCTCCACCACCAGCACCTTTCTCCCCAGGCTTCCATTCCAGCTCCTCTGTGGATAAGGAATGCTGGAATTGGAATAATGCACAGCCCAGTGTGGATCAGACCGTCCTTGTGTCTCATCCTGTGCCTTTGCTGACACTGCAGTGACACAGAGCAGTGGCAGAGCAGTGACACAGAGCAGTGACACAGAGCAGTGACACAGAGCAGTGACACAGTGCAGAGACACAGAGAAGTGGCAGAGCAGTGACAGAGAGCAGTGACACAGTGCAGTGACACAGTGCAGTGACACAGAGCAGTGACAGAGCAGTGACACAGCAGTGACACAGCAGTGACAGAACAGTGACACAGAGCAGTGGCAGAGCAGTGACAGAGAGCAGTGACACAGAGCAGTGACACAGAGCAGTGACAGAGCAGTGACAAAGTCTAAGCCTAGAGCTCCCCAAAGATCTCAAAGGGGACTTTAGGCCCAGCACAATTTTGTCCCCATAGCTGCTGAACAACGCAGGCCCAGCAGTAAATACTTGCACATCTCCTGTAGCCCATTTTATCTCCCTTTATCCGCAGTGGCTCTTCACTGTGGTCCTGCTTTAAAGTCTCTGAGCAGGGAGGTGACCACAGAGGGTGACCCAGAATGGTTCATGTCCGAGTTCCCCCATCTTGGGTGGTTTTCCAAGCTGACACCAGCTGCATTCCCAACACTGAACTCTGCCCTTTGGAGCCCTCAGAGATGGTCACTGGGGAGGATCCCAGCAGAGCTCTGGGAGGAACAGATCTCCACTACTCCTCAGAGTAGGCTGCTCATTAGAACTCATCCAGGAGTCATTTCTCACTGGGAACTGCAGTAGGAAAGGCTTTAAATAAATCATAGAATCCTGGAATATGCTGAGCTGGGACCCACAGGATCATCAAAGTCCAGCTTTGCCCTGCCCAGGACACCCCAACAATCCCATCCTGGGCATCCCTGGCAGCGCTGTCCAAATGCTCCTGGAGCTCTGGCAGCCTCGGGGCCGTGCCCATTCCCTGGGGAGCCTGGGCAGTGCCCAGCACCCTCTGGGGGAAGAACCTTTCCCTGCTCTCCAGCCTGAGCCTGCCCTGGCCCAGCTCCAGCCATTCCCTGGGTGCTGTCCCTGTCCCGGGGAGCAGAGATCGGAGCTGCCCCTCGGGAGGATGTTGAAAACCCCACGGAGTCTCCCCTCAGTGTCCTCTGCTCCAGCTGAACATCCCAAGTGTCCCCAGCTGCTCCTCCCTGGGACCCTCCAGACCCTTCCCCATCTTTGTATGGCAAATGTGAGACCATGTCTGAGCCCAACTTCTCCTTGCAGAGCAACATCGTTTACATCTGTCATGGAAAACCATTCCAGAGCCTTCCCAACTGGTGCTGTCTTAAGAAATCTGTACCAAGCACTGGGATTACATTTCTTCCCTTCTCTGCTTTCCCACAAAATTTGCAGGACCTGAAAATGAGTGCTTCTTTCTCTTTGGAAATTTGCCCTTCAGCTGGCAAACAGGGATTGATTTTGTTCCTGGGGCTTGTAGGAAGCTGAAATGAGAACGGCTAATTTTAATATTAGCACCAATTCCCGTTCATTACCACCTTTTCCTGCCCAAACATCTGCTGGATCAGCAGCGGGGTGTGGGAGAGCAGCTGCAGGAAACAGCATTTGGAGTTTTACTGCAGGGGGGATGAGGAGCTTTTTTGTTGGCTCTGTACAAAGACCAGCAGCACTGAATTTTGATTTTGAAAAGAGAATAATTGCTCCTAAAATTGATCTTTACAGGCTTCAATATTTCCCTCATCACATTATGCTTCTTCCAGCTGTGTCTTTTTACAGCCTAAGACAAATGACTTAAACATCAGGCTAATACAAAGCAGATTTTTCACACTGGGAATGTGTTTTCTTTCTGTGCACACGGGGCCGTATCCAGCGTGTCAGGCAGGACATTTTCATTTGGAGGGATTTGGTTTTAAGTGGGTGAGCGCTGTGATTATTATTGAACAACCTGACAGACAGAGAATGTCTGGCTGGCGCTGCTCTGTCCCGCTGTCAGCCCTGCAAACCCTGCACGGGAGGGTTTAGCTCATTCTCAAACCCAGCCCAGGCTTTTGATGAGGTTGAGGAACTCTCAGAAGTGCTGAGTCCTCCCCTCCCTTATCTCGGAGTGGATAATCACTCTGTTGGTGCAGGGAGACGATTAAGCTCATTAACATCTCCTTTCTTAAAAAGATGCAGTGCAACTACCTGGATTCAACCACACAGCAGCAGCCAATTACCCAAAGAGGGTTAATGACCCCAGAGTGTGCCGGGCAGGGAGCCCGTGGTGACAGTGACACTCACCTGGTCACCATAAATAGTCACTGCTAAATAGTCCTGGACACCTAAATTTACCTTCATTAATTAATTTCTCTTCCAAACGAGTTCTTAGAGCACGATCAGCACAAGCATATCCAGGTAGGATTAATAGTTGTGATCATTCTCTCTCCTCACAAGGAGATTTGTGGTCTTAGGAGGATGTTATTTCTCAGCGTTTGCCAATGATATCCAGGCGTGCTGGGACTTTTACTCTTCCAAAGCCTTGAAATGGAAATTCCCTAAATTCTCCTTTAAACCAGAAGACCAAAAACACCAAAAAAGGCTCCCTTTAATGCTGCTTTTATTCAAACACAAACTGAGGTAGCTTTGGAAATAGGGAACGCTCCGATCCACCAGGAAAGGCAGGATTTTAATCAAGGGGCTTGGAAACAAATCACGCAGAAAACTTGGGAAATCCCATCCCACCCCTGGCTGGGAAGTGGAGACCCCGTCCAGCTCCTGGTTGACACTTGAGACAGGGAAGAAGCTGCTCCAGCTCTGGAGGCTCCTCTGGGAACTGGCACTCTCCAGCTTCTTTGCAGATGCCAGGGAAGAAGGAGGGGACATTCAGGGAGAAATAAATCTTCTAAAGCTGAAGAGTTTCAAATCTGCTGGAGCAGTGGGACAGCACTTGGCAGGGAATTCCTGTGCTCAGGAATGCCAATGTCACTGTAGTGGTGCCAGGGGGTAAAAAACACATTCCTGGGATCAGCTTTCCAAATAATATTGAATTCTTGGATATATTTCCCCACAAGGGGTGGAACAGAGCTCTCCAAGGAGAGCCACGGGGCTCTCCAAGGAGAATCCAGGGCTATCACAGTCTTGTGGGATCAGCTCTTGTGCTGGGAATCCTGCATTTGGGAAACGCAGGAAGAACCAGCTGATTTGAGGGAAAACTGTGTATAGGAAAAGCAGGAAGAACCAGGAGCTGATTTAAGGCAAACCTCAGGGTCCAGCTGGTGGCTGACCATTGAACACTGGATTATTCTTGACTCTTTTCAGGCCTGACTGAAAGCAGGAGTGTCCTGTTCTTGCTAGGGATGGGACAAGCCCAGAGTTAATTCCTTCTCCTCGGCACAAGGAGCCCAGCTGGGGGTCACAGCAGTCCAGCACGGATTGATTTGGGACCAAATGTCTCCTTGTCCTCCTTTTAGATGAGAATAAGGAAGGTTTGGAGCAGTTCAGAAGCGCCCATCTCAGAATTCCTCATTCCTGGACTCCAGGGCCTGATGTCCCTCCCTGCCATGTCCTGGGGTTGAATCCTGGGAGGGCCCTGAGCAGGGTCAGCTTGGTGGGAAGTCCAAGGAAGTCAGTGCCTGTCCCACTGAGGCAGTTCTTGAGGAAAAGGGAAGCACAGAAAGCCTTCCCATGCTGCTTTTCCATGGATTTTAAGCCCTTTTACATCAGTTTCAAGCCCTTTTATGTGGATTTTAAGGGAATCAGGATTGGCTGCCTCAGTCCTACAGGGATCTGTGCCTCTGGTTGGTACCTTCAGTCAAAAAATTTGGGAAGAGTAAGAGGTAACCAGGACCAAACTGTCACAATTCTTCCCATAAACTCATTGGATATAAGGGAATATGAACACTGAGTCATTTTCAAGTTAATTCCTTAAGAACTCAGGCAAATCAGCTGCAAAATCCCAGGGATTTTAAGGTGGGGAAAAATCAAAATGGGGTAAAACTAAGGAATCTTTCAACATTCCTGGGAAAATCCAAGATCTCTGGGCAGGATTTGAGCAAGTCTTGGTTCTGCAAAATCAAATCTATTCAGAGGAAGCTCCAGATTGAATCGTCCTGGACCACTCGTCCCGTCGCATGAGGTGCCTGTCAGAGAGAGCAAAGAGCCCACAAGATTTAGAACAACTTTATTTCCTAATTCTTAACTTTCTGTGCTTGGAAATTTGGGAGGAAAGTTGTGCTTGGCAGCTCCTGGAGCATTTCCTCTTACATCGTTTCCCAGGATGAGCCGGGTCACTTTATCATGCTGGGATGGAATAATTCCATTTTTATCTCTGGGACCTTGGTTTGGTTCATCTGCGTGTTTCAGGCTTGGCAGGGATATTTTTTCCCCCTCTTCTTTCCCAGGATACACGATCAAATCATCCAGAATCAGTATATCAAGAAGATGGTGATGCATAAACCAGCAGCCCATTCTACAAACAATAAAAACAGGTAAAATTCAATATCCAGCACTAGCGAGTAATTCCAGCAGCAATTCCAAATTTATTGTCTTGTTTATTTATTCCATTGATGTCAATAAACATCACCGTCCCCTTGTGCTGACGAATCCATCTCTCAAACATTGTTTTGTTTCTCTTCACTGGAGCCTTGCAGGGTCTCCAGAAGCCTGGGAATGTCCTTGGGAGGACAGGAATCACCACGTATTTATGTCCTCAGCAGATCCAGGGATTTGCTGGAGCTGGATCCTTGTGCAAAGGACAGCACAATGTGAACATTTCCAAAGTGATGTTCTGACAGATGGGCAGGGCCTGTGCCAAAGCCTTTGGTGGGATCCTGTCCAAGCACCTGGAGGCAGAAACTCCTCAATCCCTCCCTTTCAATGGGAAGAGGCCCCAGGGAAGGGTTGTTTTGGGAATTGCTCTCCCCTGAGGGTGGGTTGGTGGTGACATCGCAGAGGATGGATTTGGGGAGGCTGTTGGGGTGTTGAGATGTTGTGTGAACATCACCAGCAGGGAACAACCCCTGTGCTGGCACTGCTGGGGCAGCTCTGGGACCCTCCTGACAAGAGAGACCTGGAGGGGCTGGAGCGTGTCCAGGGAAGGGAACGGAGCTGGGAAGGGGCTGGAGCCCCAGGAGCGGCTGAGGGAGCTGGGAAAGGGGCTCAGCCTGGAGAAAAGGAGGCTCAGGGGGGACCTTGTGGCTCTGCACAACTCCCTGACAGGAGGGGGCAGCCGGGGGGGGTCGGGCTCTGCTCCCAGGGAACAGGGACAGGAGAGAGGAAACAGCTTCAAGTTGTACCAGGGGAGGTTTAAATTCAAAATTAGGAAGAATTTCTTAATGGAAAGGGTGGTGAGGCACTGGCACAGCATCCTAGGTGCAGTCCCCACCCCTGCAGGTGTTCCAAAAACCCGTGGATGTGGCACTTGGGGACATGGGTTAGTGGTGAACATTGGGATGGGGCTGGATGACAGTTGGGCTTGGCATTCTTCAAGGTCTTTCCCAACCTTGCTGATTCCAAGACTCCATGGTGAGCAGCTCCCTCAGCTTCTCCAGGGTCTCCTGAGCATGTTTAGGAATTGCAACAGACTTCAATGAGCCGGCCAAGGACACTGAGGGGCACTGGGCAGCAGGGAAGTTTAAAAGCATTAAATTTAAAAGCATTAAAATCTGAAGTTTAAAGAATAGTGGGAGCCCCAGTCTCATCCAGTGAAGAACCAATCTGAGCACAGTTCTTTGGAGGCGCATCCAAATATTCCCTGTGACACATCCAGAAGAGTCCTGAAAAATGTCTGCACCAGGACTCCATGGCCTTAAACTGAAGGAGGGCAGATTTAGATTTTATGAAGAAATTCTTTGCTATAAAAGGTGGTGGAGCAGAGGAAAGTGGAGTCTCCATCCCTGGAAGCGTCCAAGGCCAGATTGGACAGGGCTTGGAGCACCCTGGGACAGTGGAAGGTGTCCCTGACCATGGCAGGGGTGGCACTGGATGGGCTTTAAGGTCCCTTCCAACCCAAACCATCCTGGAATTCTCTGAATGATGTAGGGAATACTGGAAAAAGCTCAGCAGGATGTGGGAGTGTCAGTGGTAGGGATTGGTCTGGAGATGTGCCATAATTCTCTGTCCTTTGGCTTCTTGAAGCGCTTCTGGAAAATTCCCGGACCTCTTTGCCGCAAGACCTCACTTAATGTCGGTCCCGAAAGAGCAAATTCACAGGAGAGCTTAAAAATATGAAATACCCATTTTTTTGAGAGAGAGCAACTGGAAAGGATAAATGTGGCGTATCCCAAAGAAGGCTGGGGTGCAAGGCAGGACTCCTGCATTCCTTGCAGGATGAATGCCATAAACTGCCTGCTTCTATCCCAAAATCCTGAGCCCTCAGGCAGTAATTCTGGGTACCCCAGAGCCTGAAAGTATCACAGTTACAACCCCCAATCCCTTAAATTTTCATCCTCGCAGAGAAAAACACGGCAACTCAGCAGCTGATTCAGCTGGAAAGTCTCCCCCAGTAAGTTATGAAAAGAGGACTGGAAACCTGCATTTTTCTCATTCCAACCCTTTCTGGTTTTTTTTCCTTTTTAATAAAACCCTGTTTATGATGGTGGATAAAACATTCCTGTCACCCTTAATAAAAGCCTTTACTAGCAATGCAAAAGGAGCGGAGAATGGATACACTGTAAATCAAAGCACAGCTTGGAAACAGGGCAGTTTAGCAAAGCAGCATTTCTGGGAGCTGCTGATGGCAGGAGATTACATTTTATATCAGAACAGATTTAAATTTAGGAGGAATTAACCCTCCAGCTCCACTGCAAAAGCTTCCCAAGGCGTCAAGGCTATCTGAGCAAAGAAAGTTGTCATCGGTGGAAGGGAGGTGACAGGAGAAAATAACTGAAGGGGACAATTTTTAACTGAATCTTTCTTACAGAAACAAGCTACAAAAATTGTGACTTTAATTAGGAAGCAAATTTCCTCCTGTTCTTTCTTGGGTTTGGGCAGATGAAGTGACAGCATTTCGGGGATCCAAAAGCTGCTTCTTGCTGCAATGAAAACACTTCAATTTCTGAGTCTTTCTGTAGATGTCAGGAGAAAAATCTTTCTGTTTCTTGACGTTTGGACAGAGCCATGAGCTGGAAACTGTTGGTGCAAAACAGTTGGTGCTGCTGTACCTTGCAAAGAGCTACAGGAGCTCTGCTGGGAAGGGACTGGGGCGGGTTGATCACAAAATATTCCTGCAAAGCCACATAAAGTCTGAACCCCCCAGAAACAACTGGGCAATTTATGCACCTTAAAGTCAAGACAAGAGAAAAAGCAGAGTTGGGGCTGAAATTAATGACCAACACCCTGTAAAAAAAGAATTATTTCATAAAGAAATAGTTCTTCAATCCTCACTCTGTCCCAGTCTTGTGGAGTTGGATAACTAATTCCAAAAAATGACTGTGTTCACCTCACTCTCCACTGTGTTTCATGCCAGGTTTGCCCCTGGAAATCTTTAGGAACATGTCCAGAAGAGGAATTCTCCTCACTCCAGGGTGTTGGAGCCAGCCCAGACTCATCTGCTGGCTCTGAAATCCTCCGTGGCTCATTGATTTCCCTGATCACTCCGAATGCACCCCTCCTTCCTCCGGCTCAATAATCCTTTCAAACCCTCCTTGCTGTGTGGGGAGAACTTGGAGGCAAAGCTCCTTTCCCATCACTAGCACTGGTGATGGAAATGTCACAAAAATTCCTGCTTTCACTGGAAAAATGCAGAGATCTGGGAGTGACCCTGGCAGGCTCAGCTCAGAGCACTCAGAAAGTTGAACTCATGCCCTGTGACTGACTCGGCGATTGTGTCTTTAGTAATTAATTCTCATCTTGCTCTGCAGCTGTGTCACCACCACTGACACTGGGCAGTGAGAGCAGCTCCTGGAGCACCCCTTGGATGTGCTGGAGCTGCAGCAGGAATGTGGGAATGCCGCTGGGTGAGCCACTGGGACATCTCCCCCCTCCCTCATCAAGTTGGAAATGATACAACTTTTAAAATGTTTTTAACTAACTTTCGTCAGGGCTTTGTTCGCCTCTGCCCAGGGGAAGGGAATTGAAGTTTTCTCTTTAAAAGACTCTTTCACCGAGGGTTGGGTTTCAATGGATGAAGCCTGATGGGCTTCAATCGACAAAAGGAAAATTCCCAGAGCCAGAAGATGCAGAGGAGATAAAAGAACCTTAACAAACATCATCCCCAGGGCAGTCAGGGAAACCTGGGCTGGGAAAAGATCCATAAGAGAACCAGATAATGAGGACCAAATTAGCACCGAAGGTGAAGGGATCAATAACCAATAGGAGAAGGATCAATAATCGATAGGAGAACGAATACTAAGAACTGTGTTATTTAGGACCAATGAGCGAGAATTGCTTTGGGTTTTGTCTGTATAAATACATGAAAAATCTGGTAAAGAACCGGGTGTGATGGGATGATTTTCACTGCACAACCTGGACATGTGTGGATGGAATAATTTCCATTGCACCTCCTGGCCAGAATAAAGTAATGCCTGATTCTCTGAACAGTTAAAAGGATTTTGTTGGAGAGTTTCTGTTTTTCCTATAGTTTCAGTGGCAATGACACCACATTCCTCATCCATAATTCATTCCCGGCACAGCCAAGTGTGTTTGTAACTCAGTAGTGCCCAAGTCAATGAGCTCCTGTGGTTTGTGTTATTCTCCTTTCCAGGGTTTACAAGCCTGGAATTGCACAAGGGAAACCTGAGAAGGAGGCAAAACATAGGATTGGCTGGAAAATCCCTCTCCCACAGCAGCACGAGGTGAAAACTTCCCTGCTTGGATTTGGGAATGCTTAGTCCAGGACTGATGAGGCAAAAAGGATCCTCTCCCAACACTCCTGTATTCCCTTCCAGGGAAACCCAAAGCTTTTGGTAGCTGAATATTTCCCTCCGGGGATACTCCTCTGTGTGTCCTTAGTGAAGAGCAGGGGGTGAAAAACCCCACAGCTCCCACTGCACCCATGAGGGAGTTAATAAGCCACAGAGAAACCCACTGGCAGAAAAATTCCAGGGATGCTGATTCTAGGGATGCTGATTCCAACACCCCCTAAAAATCAGGGCTGGGAGCTCAAGCACCTGCTGCAGCTGAAGCTTTGCCTCTCAAACAGGAGCTGTTTGAATAATGCTAAGAACAGTGGAGGAGTAGATAAAGATAATGAAGTGCTCCTTTTGGGATCCCTCTGACACACAGAGAATAAGAATCCAGATTTATTTTTTAATAAAAAGGGAACTCCTCCTGGATTTGATCCCGCTCCCTCCCAAACCTTAAGACAAATACTGTTGTCACTAAATTAAGCTGTGAAGTCTTTCATTAAGCACCACCCTTGGGAATTAAAGATGTTCTTGGAGAGCTGGAGGAAGGAGCCGAGCTCCAAGAATGGAATAGGCACAGGAATGAAAATACAAAGAAATAGAACCAGATATTTAATCCATAAACCAACACAGGCACTCCCAGCAGGTCAGAAAAGCAATCACAGCCTCCCAACACAACCCTGGAGCTACAACCAGGTGTAAAGACAGGGATTGTCTTCATTGAGTGAAATATTAATGAACGGCGGGAATAAAATATTGTAAACACAGAGCGCCACGGCAGCAGCAGCAGCAAAGAGGGATATTTTGGTTTAAAAATCCAGGGATAACTCAGTGAAGCATCCAGACAAGTGCTCAAAGCATTGCTGCCAAGGTTCAGTGGCCACTGCAGCTTCCAGGGAATTTTTCCAGATGTCTGAGACATTTAAAAGGAAATTTCCAGCCATAAAACATCTGCAAAGTGGGAAAAAAATCTCCTGGCCAGAGAATGTCTGTAGTGCCTAGTGTCCATCAGGGATTCTGGGATCTGTGCTGGGAATAACATCCATGAGAATGCCACTTGCAGCATGGAATATCCACCTCCATCCCATCTGATGCCTCGTTAGAATACATCCCTGTGGCTCAGTCATCCAGTGTTTCCTCGGGAAACGCTCCAGCCTAGGCAGAAAACAAGGGAGGTTTTTCATCCTCCTGTCAGAGGAGGACAGGGAGGGTGGGGATTTTCCTGTGTGCAGTTGGAGCTTTGGGAATGCTCCTGTTTGACGAGCCCACAGAGGAGGAACATTCGTGCCTCATCCAGAAAATCCAATTGAAGGTCTCCGGGTTTCCCAGCTGCAGGATAATTCCCAGGCAATGGAAGCTCATTTTCCTCTTACAGATAACACTGAAATCCCTCATTTCAGCAGGATCCTGGGGAAGGCATTCCAGAATCTGTCTCCACAGCCATCAGCATCCCAGTGCAGCATTCCTGACAAAGCACGTTCTGGAGAAAACAGACTCAGCCAAAACAGAGCAATTTTTCCTTCCTTTTCTTGTAAAGCTCCTTTCGAATTATAATCCCTGATGGGTGTGGTTTATTTCTGGATAAAGAAAAATTTGTCAGAACTGGGAGGAGCTCCAGGAGAGGAATGGGGGCTTTCCTTTTTATTGGCTCGAATATTTTGATTCTTAAATTAAAATCAGCCTGATAACCCCTGACCTGTGCAGAGCCAGGAGTGTTTTATATTTAGGGGCTTGCAAAGCTCTGTCTTAGGCCAAGTTTAAGTAAATGATGACAGTTGTTCTACCTTAAACGAGGTTTAAGTAAATGAGGCATCATAACCAGACTGAGACCATCCCAAAGGATCTCCCCTGTTGTTTAAGAAGGGAAGTTAATAAACACTTTGATTTTAGTTAGGTTTGTTTGGTTTTTTTTTTTAGTTTGGGTTGGATTTTTTAAGTTAGGGGAGGGTTTTAAGCAATATTCAAGAGAACTGCTGGAGATAAGGCCAGAAATCTTCATCTTTAATGCTAAAAATACATGATTTGGGTATGACAAGAAGCAGGTCAAAGGCACTTCTGCCCTGAGGAACTGGCCAGGACCAGCTCATCAGGGCCTAGGACTGGTACCAATTGTGCCCGTGGATTAAAAAGCTTTCCAGTAATGCTCAGACCCTTCCTCCTCCTCCCCTTCAAAAAGGCCACAAAAATTAAGGAAAAGTGGTTCCAAATAACACAAGTGCACAAGAAACCACATTCCAAGTCCAAGGCTTTGTTATTTTCCATCCTAAGCACTCAGGTGTCTTTGAGCTCTCTCTCATTTCCCAGATTTCAGGGAGACTCAGCAGCAATTCCAGAGTAGGCAGGAGCAGGAGGGCTGCAAAGCCCCCAGTTCTGTCTGTGTGGAGGGCTCCAGTGAGCAGCAGGAGGTCATTTCCAGCTGCAACTCCATGGGATGTGATCCCATCATCCCAAAGCACACCCAGAGCCCAGAGGGTGCCAGTTCTGGGCCAAATCCTACTCTTGGCACAGGAAAACCAGGACAGAGCTCCTTCTATAGCCCCCCACTCAGAGCAGGGGGCAGGGAGGAGCAGAGGGAATGTGTCAGACAAGGAAACACAGGAAAATCAGGATCCTCAGGTGGAGTGGAAAGGGGTTATGAAAATTGTGGTTGTTTTTGAGGCCCAGTAACCACCTGGGACCATTGGTGTGGTGACAGCTCCTTCTGCAGCCTGTCCAGAGCCACTCCTGGAGCTCTGGATCAGGGAATCATGGAGCCATTGAGGTTGGGAAACACCTTTCAGATCATCCAGTCCAACACTGCCAAGTCCTCCACTAACCCAAGTTCCCAGGGGAGTGGAGTGTGTCCAGGGAAGGGAA